>VXAA01001869.1:273746-407953 GCA_013399115.1 Anseranas semipalmata
TTTTTTTTTTTTTTTTTACCTTCTGTGTGAGACACAAGAAGCAGATGTTATAGCTAACAGCAATGAAAATACTATTTTATGGTTCCTGTGTTTTCAGAGTTTTGTATGGGGACATTAGGGACAGTAGGCTCCTTCTTTTGTTTTTAAATTTCCACAAACTGCAGAATATTTTTATACTTTCCTACCACTGTAACACACTGCCTTAAATAGCTGGTGTGGTAAAATACCTTCAAGCTTTAAAATATTGAAGAAACTTGAACAATTTTAGATTGCTCAATGCTATACCCTTGAGAGCACTGGAGCCTTGTAATGCCAATAGAAATGATCTTTTGACTTCTCTGGACTTTCGATCATGCCCTAAAAGTATAGTTTCAGTCCCAACTAATTGGCTCATGTGAAAGGAACCACTGATAACCATTGCCTGAAGTGTTGCACCCATATGCACTTCCACGAGGCCTGGATATTAGCGCTGAAGCCCTGTACCCCCTGTGGCTGTGGCCTTTGCCACTTCATTTTAGGAAGCCTGTCACGTCGACAGCACCAGCAAGCTCAAAACAATAAGGGATTTCTGATGAGAATGAGAAGGAGAGATACTGAAGTTGTGGCTACAGGCAAGTGCCATTTTATTACTTCATAAATACCCAAATTTTGGCACTTCCGTCTGGAGCTGATCCCCTCCCAGAGAGTCTGTTCTTGTCCACCACAGCTCATAGGCAGGTGCTGCTGTATCTGCGCTGGTGTGCATGGCAGCCCTGACGTGTCCCACGACCATCCTGGGACTTGCAGCTTCTTAGTTCTGCTCTATTTGGGAAGAACACATTTCCTAAAGTGCACGAAAAGGCCAATAACAGCAACAAAAGAGAAGTTCTACTGGTAAGCATTATATTTGCCATTGTACACAAGGGGAACTAGGACAGAGATTTATTTGCCTGAAACCATGGAAACCTATGCCAGAACCACAAACTGGAACCAAGCTAGGTGCTTTGACTGCAACCAGCCTATCCTCAGGTAGGTTACCCACATACCGGGAGGTGCCTTCAATCACTAACCCAATTCCCTCTGAAACCAGAGAAAAACATAAGGAGCAATGATGGCACCACCTGAAAATCCTCAACCCATCACATTCGGGGTGTTTTTTTCCCTTCTCCAGAAGGTATATATCACCCCCTGGCAGTGTTGGAGCATGAATACACAGACAAGGCTCTCACCTGACACGTGGGGAAGATGAGGTGGGCACTTTCAGGGAGGAGAGTAAGTGCCTTGGTAGGAACGAGAAGCAGCTGTACCCTGCAAGCGCCCCGCCAGAGATCCACATCCACCAGACAGGAGGGAAAGGCAAAACAAGAAGTTGGAGCCACCTGGAGGTATTCGCAGATTAAGAGAAGGAGTACAGTTGAAAAACATAACCTCTCAGCTAGAAAGAGTTTGGTAGCTGGGAAATAGGACAAGATCTGCACTCAATTTTTTACGGAAAGAATTTGGACAACTATTTGGAACAAACATTTGGAGTTTGCATTTAAAGTTAAATTGGGAGAGACAGCAAATAATAAGAAACAATGCAGACAGATAAAGAAGGTCTTAGAGCAGATATTTTAAATACCAACACAGCTAATAAATGCAAATGAAGTTCAGTGCAGATAAGCACAGAATTATGAGTCTGAAAGCAAAGAATAAAAAGCAGAAACTATCTGCTTAGTGGCAATCAGCTGCACTGTAATGACCAAGAATGAGATCTGGGGAATTATTGTGAAAGAAATCCCTAAAGCTTTCAGCCCAGTGAGGAAATGATTGAAACAAACAAGATGATAGGCGTTATTAAACCGCCAGAGTATAATGCTCAGTTTCCACACCCTGTGAAGGGTAGGAGTGAAATGCACCAAAGCAAAAGGATTAAAACCAAAAAAGCAGCATTAACCCATTAACCTCGTAGAGCTGCCTTGATTTTTGCCCTTGGCTTTTGTCTGGAATCTGAATCTTCTTGATTGCTCTGCACCTTTGTTACCATAATGTCCTCTTTTATTATTTCATTTCCTTTTATTATTTTTTAATCTGTCATATAAAACTTTATGAGAACTTAGCCAAGAAAGGACAACATCTCCTTCACAATCACAGTAATCTATTGTTCAGGTCAGGCAGATTTTTAAAACATAAATCCAAATTCTACCTTGGACGCCTGCCTGGATTACCAGACGACCTCAGAATTATGTACAGGAACAAATTTAAAAGCAGTATGACTGCAATATAGCAATGTTCAGAGGTGGTGTCAGCAGAGCCTGGGATGTGATGAGGAGGAATCATGTTGGACTGAGAGAGAGAGAGAAGGACTTGCACTGACAAATATCTGGTGTGGAAATAATCCAAGAGCTTTATGCAGAGGGAAACTATCACTCCAGCAAGTCAGTTTGCCTGGCCATCTTCCACCACAGGTGCTCCAGTACTGACTGAGCAGCTCCTGGCAGCCACTAGTATCTTCTGGTACAACCTTATGGCTCTTCATCCCCATCCCTCATCCTCATCACTGACCCTAAGAACATGGCAGAACAAAAGCATGGTCATAATGTGGCAGCCTGAAAGTTGGTTTTATCTCAAACCTGCCAAGGAGTTAAGAAATAGCAACCACATAGCAGTATTTCTCCAGGACATTTTCATGCCCCTAAATAAATAAATAAAAATGCTGTTTGAGAACACCTAAAGCCAGAACAGTTGTCTTTGTACCTTGCTTCCACTCAGTTTGTCAGGTTACCTTTTAAACTCATGGAAACTTTTAGCATCCACACAATCTTGTGGGAAGAAATTCCATGGGTCTACCCAAAATAAGACCTTTATTCTAGCTGAGGCCTCTCTAGTGATGAGCTGAACAGGACACAAAATTTTCCTGCTTTTTTGTGGTTCTGTAACCTGCCTCAGGAGTGTTCAGCTTGTGGTCCACAACAGCACTTTGGTTTTTTCAGCAGAATTGGTTCCCAGCCATTTGTTCTTGATCATGGTTTTGGCAGCAGAAAACAACTGCATTGAGCATGGACTCCTGCCTTTGCCATTTTCATTTTTTTGTTCAGACTGTTTCTGCAGGTTGCCAACACCATTTAACCTGTCCTTCACATTGCTGTTCTCCCCTCCTCATTTAGTTTCAACTGTAATAGGCTATTTCCCATCCATCAACTAGGACATTAACAGTAGCATTGACTTGTATCTGCAGTCCTACAGACACACTTCCATTCTGCCAGCAAAATATTCTCCGAGTACTTCTCTAATGTGCTTTGCATCTACCTTGCAGTAATTTCATCCAGTCCATAACTCCCAGCATGCTTCCAAGAATGCTACAACGACAGGCTCAGAAGCCTCAGAGACTTCAAGGGGGGGTTGTTTTGTTTTGCTTTGTTTTGTGCTTTTTGCAGTAGGTACTTGCATGTAGTTCATTTGCTCCACCGTTTTCCTATAGCTACATTCAAGTTGACTGGCCCCCAGCAGCTCTTCCACCCATTCTACACTTTATGAAAAGAGACACTACCTGGCCTTCTCCCAGAACCTCACCCATACTCCCTGAGCTTTCAGAGATAACTTCCTATGGCTCCAGGATCATTCCAGGCTATTCTCTAAATATCCTAGTGCTAAACATCCTACTGTCCAACAGGAGCAATGAATTCAAAAGCTTGAACTTCAAATAACTATTCTCCACCTTCCAAAACTTGATTAGACTGTACCTGAAACTGCAATGAAAATAAAAAAGTAAAAAGGCTTTAGACACTCTGTTTTGATGACATTTTTCGTTCACAGCTTTCCTGCTCTGTTGAGCAGCAGATCAACACTTTCCTTGGGCATCATCTCCTTCAGCAAGTACGCCTGAAGAATGATTTCTTGCTGGTCCTAATGCCTCCTGCTAGTCAAATCAATTCTTTTCGTGCAGAAGAATAATAAGCACCTAAAATGACAGTGACACGGTGTTGATGTGATGGGGGTTCAAACTGCTGGGCTACAGGTGCAGCTCCCCCATTGCCTACTGAGGTATTAAAAACGCATCCTCTTGCCTATCCCTGCAGATAGCTGTTTTCAGATGGATTCCTGCATAATTGTACGTTCCAGGGAATATTGCTTCTCATTCTGTTCTAATCCTTCTATTTTGGTCAGTTCAGTGTACGAGAGCTTAAATCGAACATTTTCAGGCTGTCACAAAGGTTAAAAAACCTATTTACCACAAAATGAGGCTCTCACTTGCAGGAGATGCCAAGGTCCTCCAGACACAGCAGGGCTCCAGTGTTTATTAGGAGCTCTGAAAACAGCCACGCTCCTAAGCACGGTGCTCTCAAGGTGAGGATACTGTGCTCCTCTGCAGGCACAACGGAGCCCAGCACCTGGGGGATAGCTGCCCAGGCACTTCTACAGGGCACAAAGCCTCCATAAACAACTCTAGCACTTTGCCTAGGCTTTCCCAATGCAACAGCATAGAGCTGATTTCTTTATCCCTTTGAGTCCTTGTGTATTTAGAGACAGCTGCCAAAGGGCAGAGAGATGCCATAATAATTTCACATCGCCACCAAACCACCCAAAGATCTGCAAAATGTGCCTGGCTGGGGAGCCAGCTGCAGCTCTGCAGCCCCAGGGCGGTGCACGCCAGAGCAGACCCAGAGGTGGGAGGTGAGTGCTGGGGGACCAGGGAGGGTTTGGCGTCCCCTCCTTAGCACCTCTCTGGCACAGGTCTGCCTTTGGGTCATTGACTTTATGACTTTTTCCCCATGGAAAAAAGGGGAAAAGGACATGGTGAAACATAAGCATTTGAAAAATACACCTTTAATAGCCTCTCATGGGCAGAATCAGCTGAACTCAGATGCAAAACTGCTTTTTGCCAAACTGCATGAAACCATCATAAGATCTCATTTTATCTCTGTTCTGTAGATTTATTGTAGCGATGCCCTCTCATACTTCCACTCCAAAAAGCATTCCCATTATAAAACTCCTCCCTTTCTCAAAGATTTTAACTCATCTCCGTATGTGCATGATGCTGTAGCTTGGCATACAAAGTCCTTAGTCCAGATGTGATTTTTTTTTTAAAGAGGCGAAAATGAGTTCTGCAGTTTTTGATTTACAGACACATAAAAACTATAAGATTTACACTTTAAAGAGCTAGGAAGAGTATCTGAAAAACAGAAATGATTGAAACAGGGGAAGGGAGATGGGGGGGGTGGGGGGGGGCTATCCTGAATTTTAATCCTGGAATCATCTATTTGAAAGGCAAAATATTTTTTCTCAGACCTCATCTTCTGGGCATCTACCCTTTTTAAATATAGCAAAGGCTAAATTGCTTCTACCTGCAATAAAGGTGCTGGAGGGTAATATAGTAGGAACAAACAATTTTGCCTGTGATACATAGTATGACGGAATAATTTTGGTATTTGCAGCTATGACTCAAGGAGTTACAAGGCATGACCCAAAGAACAAATATCATGTCACCAGACACAGACAGTAAAATGGGATGCTAGCAAAGCTGGCACTGCATGCAAAAGGTAACAGCTTCTGAGAACTCTGTGGGATGACATGGTGGCTGACCCCTTGGAAATACAGCAGTTAACGAGCTGTCCACACACCCAAACAGGCAGTTTTCTGTCTGTGGGCTGAGCCCAATGTGGTGTCCCAGGTAGCCTCAGTAAAGCCAACTCAATCTATTAGTGAAAACCAAAATCTGCTATACTGCAGTGCTCAAGCCATTCCAAAGGGGGCCGTATGTGCCACCAAGCAAAGAAGATCCATCTCCGCTTTCTGTCATTATTGCCTGAGTCCACCCCTAACTGCTTAAACTAGCAGGCATATAAGTCTTTTAATGGATTAGCTTATAGCAAAAAGGAACAAGGCTCTTTAACTACACCAACACATCTGATTAAGGACACCCCTGAAAAGCAGTGCTCCTAAGTTAGCTGTTGAAAACATCTTACATAATATTATACACCACATGGTGCTTTTCATATTTGGAAAATGAAAGAACTAATGACAGCATCTTCTTACCCTCCTGCTGATAAGGAAGAGTGGGTGGGTAACACAGGAGACCTGCTGATCAGATGTTCCAGAGCAGAACAGACCACTGGTCTCATGTACTCTGTCACAAAGTCACAGATTTTGGAAGTAACCTCTGGAGCAGGGCCACCTAGAGCCGGTTGCTCCCCCTTGTACAGCTAAGCATACAACACTGTGCTCTGTATTTAGTGCCTCAGCTTGGCACAAGCTAGCAGAGCCTAAACTCTTCCATGGGCCAATCACATATTTTGTTTGCTAGTCCATGCCATTGCAGCTCTGCTGCTGCAAGGTTCCTAGTGCATTAATCTCTGTGGCAGGGCAAACACACTGTTAGAAGACTGAGCCAACAGTTCAAAAAGTTGCATGAGCTCCTTGGCAGATACAGTCCTGGTCTTTCCAAGCAGAAAACCTAACTGACTAGTTTTTCTGCTGCATTGCAACAGTGGGAGCCCCTTTGCATGCGTTTAGCCTCCATGTACTTTGAAAGACATCCCAAGCACTGAGCTGCAAGGTGAACCAGAGGCTGTCTCACACCCAGTGTCACATCCTCTGAACCCCCTTGGCTTTTTTCTCTTCTCTGTGTCTTTCACCATAATACATACAGAAACATTCTTTCAGCTATTTCAAGAGCCATGCCAAAATTGGATATTTTAATAAAGCTACGTGCTGTAAAATTGCTACCATAGACTTTGCCTCACACTCGGAAGTGATCCAAACAAGAGAAAGTAGGACCTTCACACTTAGGCAAGTTCGAAAGTCAGATTGCTGAAGGTATTTCAGTAGCAAACCCAAATGGGTCAAGACACTGCTTATGGTCTTAATAATGGTTTCTTGTAAGTTGAGTAATAGAAGAGATAAAATAATGACTGTTTCATTGTTTGTTTGTTTGTTTTTTGATACATTGCTTGAAAGACATGACTTATTTTAAAAGGAGACTGTAATTGAACATTTTAGATTTCCCCTACCATTACTTTATAGTATAGATCCTAGAAAATATTTAGGTTATTGAGACATAATAGAAGTGTACAAGGAGATGGAAAAATGGAGTGACATCACAGTTTTCTTTTTAAGGGGATTCATAAACCAACAGTTTGGTAACTGTTGATTGAGATATTTTAGTATGGGCTTCAAAGTATTCAGTATGAAACTTCCCCAATCTGTTTTGCAATGAGCAAGGAACATGGGAACAGGACATTAACAAAGGTGCATCTTTTTGATAATCCATGAAAACAATAACTAACACTGCATTAAAAAATACAGGCTGCATTTACCTTTATGTTCTGGTTACATTTTCTCTTTAAATTTAGATGCAAATGCCTTTTAAATGCAGTATTCTCACTGCCTGTCTCCTGTAGCTGTGAAGGTTTTGTTTTTCTCACTTGACAGTGATTAAAATGATCCCCAAATATATGCCTCAATGCTAGAAAATGAGACTTAAGTGTTTTTTGTTTAAGACAATTCTAGAAAGGAAAGTGATGGGCAAAACGGTGGTCTTTATTTTGGAATTTCACTTTTCAAAAAAATAAAAATCAAACCACTTGAAAACAGAATCATTTAAAATTAAGTTAGGGAGCTCAGTATTTTCTGCTGTGCTTGTTCCACTGAGCAAGCTCAGTTGTGAGCAGGGTCTTTTCCTCCAGAGCGATGAATCCTGCAGTAACATATGAGTCTAGAGCGTTTACTCTCCCTCATAAACTGTCACTGTTGAAAACACCCAAAAATGTTTCTATATTCTCTTTCATCAGAATCATCAGTTCTATAAAAGCAGAATACAGGTTTAAAGAAGGCCTCTAATAATACATTACCATGACTCTATAAAGCACTGTCTGCATGAGGTATGCTACACTGACATTGCCACTGAGCTGGAGAGACCTGCAATGCAGTAAATGTTTGATACGAAATGAAAGGCTAGGAAGGTTTTCATTTCCCTTACATGTACTCAAAGCATTTCATATTTCAACATACTTATAAACATGCCCTTGTTTCAGGCTTTTAGAAAAAAACAAGCAAAGTTTACTACTAAATGACTACTATTTGCAAGTGGCAATTCCAGCTAGCAGCCTGTAATTTGTCAGGAACAGATAACAGAACACTGTTATATTGCACCTGCTTAATCCAAGCTCCGTTTATCTTGTGTGCATGTCAGCGTAGCCCAAAGATGTAAGCGGTAACAAATCTCATGGCATATGCGCACATGCTGTTGTCTTGTTCATCAGATTGTATTGCATTTTTTTAAGCCCCATATACAATGTTCTTCCAAGGTTTGCTGACTATAGAATGTACCTTTGGACTCCAGGACAGCTGAAATTTAATGGAAACCTTAGCTCTCATTCAGCTGTTTTGAGAGAGGTAATGAGAGAGGGAGAGACATTTTTCTAAACAAATGAGTTTTCATGTTGGAAATAGTCTACTTTATGTTTTAATGCGTCATGGCAGAACATTAAAGTGTGCTGTGCAGGCTTTTAAAAGAGAGAATATTGCCATTTGTGGTTAGTCACCATCCACAGCCCATTATTTGAAAGAAAATATTATCCACTAATGGCAGCACATAGGAAATTGCTCCCTTGATAGAAATGGTTTACAGCAAGTAAGAAACAACTTTGGAATGGAGATTGGCTAATAGCTTTACCTTGTCTTTGCAACTTTTTATATTCTTCTTTGCCTTTACTGCAAAGTTGTCTCCTTAATAGGAAAGAGCCTTTATCAGAGAGTATTAGTTATTCATATAGCTTCTGTGAGCAGTGGAAATAAATCATTATGAGTTGAAAATAATTCTCAAAGCCCATAAAAAGCACCCTTTTTAAATTGCTCCATTAGGTACGATTATTTTATTTCCAGCTTTAGCTTTCTCAGTTTGTATCTTGTTCACTTGTCCTGAGGACCTAACTTGTAATTTGTCTTATCAAAATCACCCACCCCATTCTAAGGTTAAATTATGGGAAAACAACTGTTAATGATAGAATTAATTTTTAGTAAATATAAGGTAAGTGCAGAGTGCCCAGACTTTTACAGTAGTAGGAAAATTCTATATATAATAGCATGGATCTGACTTTAAATCTGGATGCTGCATCTTCCATTCCATCAGCAGACATCGCAAAATGCAGAGGTTTAAGTAAAGCTATTTTTCAAACTAAGATTTAACTATGTAACTCTTGTACACCACAGAACGTGCATTAACACCTTTTTTCCATATTGTGTTTCATCTGACCTGCTCAAGTGGTTTTTGAGGTATTAAGGTATTAATCAAAAATGGTTAACATGCTACCAGATGAGATTTCTTTCTCTGTTCTTGATCCATTTGAGTTTCTCCTCTTTATGTCCAGAATCCAACAGTGTTGGTTTTTGATTTTGTTCTGTTCTGTTTTGTTTTTTCCCATGCCAGCCATAGGAGTCTGTCCAAAGGAGTGTTGGCCTTGAGTTGTTATGAACTGCTAATACACATAATGACCTTCACAATGTGTTGATATTTGCAGAGTGAAGCCCTTTGTGATTTCCAGCCCCAGTCCTTTTTCTCAGAAGTTTGGAGGGGCTGGCGAACAACTCATAGGCAAAAGCACCTGGTAGCTGGTAATATTGCAAGTCCCTGTCTTCTGTCTGTGGGACAGCAAATAGCATTGGAAGCAGAGGTCAAGGGAGACACGTCCATACCAACCAAATTCATGGGGGCTGCTGTGCAAATCTGAGCAACTAGTAGCAAGCTTTTTGTCTTTCTGGGTGCTTTTTGTCTCTCTTTTGATCTTTTCCAAGAGAAAAAAATAAAAAATAATCTTGTTATTCATCCAGTAAGATTAACAATATGCTTAGTTCTCACTCAGTTTGTGGTCATTTAGATCAGAACATCCACTAGTTTGGGCAGAGATATATTGTCCTTGGGAGCTGAGTTGCCGGTTTATATTCCAGCTGAGTACCCTCTGGCTTGACTATTCAGAAGAAAAGTTTGCAGATTCAAGCCATATAAATACCAGACCATGACTGTCTTTATACATGTATACATTGACATATATCCTGCCAACTCTCTGCTTAGCTACCTAATATGTTAGCCAACAGCACAAACAATATCACAGTTTGTTTCTTTTAGCTTGGGATAGTGAAAAAACATGTTAATTCATTTAAGCATCCTTCATGGTCAGGAGCAGATGCAGGTGCATCCCTCTTCAGGCATCACAACCCAATTCCTCTAAAGGGCAGTACTTGTAATCAGCTGAAGACTGAACCCAAACGGATCAACTCTGCAGCAGGAGGGACAAACTGATATCCCACCAGTGACAGGAGCAGCAAAATGCTGAGCACTTCTAATAAATTCTCCCCACCTAGTAGGAACAGGCTGTTAGCTGTCTGCATAAGTTATCCCCACAATCTGTAAAATAAGGAGATTCTACCTGTCCAGCCTTCCTACCCTGAATATATTGTAACAGTAGGACATAACTCAGTTGCTGGAGATTAAAACCGTAATTCAGATGTCCAAGTACTTTATAGGTGAATTAAACCTGTGTTTGATTTTTGTCTGTTAAGCACTTCAGCTGAAAGGGAATGAGAAAGTTGCATAATTTATTATTTA
The DNA here is from genome assembly GCA_013399115.1 of Anseranas semipalmata. Lineage (NCBI taxonomy): Eukaryota > Metazoa > Chordata > Aves > Anseriformes > Anseranatidae > Anseranas > Anseranas semipalmata. The sequence goes on from VXAA01001869.1 coordinate 284,308, forward strand.
ATGTTTTCGATAGACCCCACTATCATACACAAAAACAAATAGTTTGCATGAGATACATATGTGGACAGGACTTGTAAAAAGGCTGTGCCAAAAGGTTTTAAGATGATGCAGATGCAATAAGAAGACTGCTTTATAAACCTGCTTTTTGTGTGATAACTCATTTAAAGACTGAAGAATTTTTTGTTAAGTCTTCATTATCACAGATGTGTACAGGACAAGTTCGGGTCTTTTAATGACTGCAGAGAGCATGTCCCACTCAGGCTTCCAAATTCTGGTCCTACCCTTTCCTTACCTCTCCTCACAATATGACATTTGCCTATTTCCTACGTAAAGGTTAGTTTCTTTAACATCCCTCACAAAAGATGAAACAAAGTAACACACTCCTTCACGCTTTTCTTTGGAACATCCTCCTTGTAAGGTACCTGTACTGTCAGTTCTCATTTTCTATTAGCTAGTTTAATTGCTTACTAACACCACATTGAGTTCCACCAGGGGCTGTGCAATATAGTAAAATCTCCTCAATTTTTCTTTTGAGATGATGTTTAAAAATAATAAAATCACAGGACCCAGATACTGTCACCACCCAAAACATGCACAGTCATTTCAGCCAATACAAGTTACGCATTAAACACCGGTGTCGCAACCTAGAGCATTTCCACCTACTTTTTGCAGTGGTACAGTATCATTCCCTGCTCGGATGTGATTACTCTCATACTGCTGAACCCTTTAGGAGACAGAACCATTATAGGCGCCAGCTCAATGCACCGTGCTAATAGAAAATCAAGCACATATTTGGCTTCACAATGCCGTGCAACAATAATAGTTGTTATTTTCTCTTATTTGACCCAGACATTCTTAACTACAAAACGCTTGAATTTACAACCCAAGACCCTGAGAAGGTCTCTGATTCCAGGGACAAGAGGCACAAGCTGATATCATCATAGCCAAATTATTGGGTTGCTTCAACACTTCTTCCATCATCAAGCATGTAACTTTACACATCAGATGTCACCAGCATGCTTGTAGATGGTTAACTTGCTCAATGTCTAGAGACAACAGCAATGACATGCCAGCTGTTTGAGAGGCAAGGAAAGCAGCAATCCTAACCTCGTGGGCCTACTTCTGTATAGGGGCATTAGATGAGTGAGAAGCAGCAGGGAAAAAGCTATAAAATTCTGTAGACTCAAGTTCAATCGAGGGACCCTGTGGGATACCAGTGGTTTGTGACAGAAGCAATCATCAGATGGGATGAGGAAAATGCACAGATAATTGATTGAAGCAACATTTATGCCCAGATAACCTTCGAATTCTCAACTAATACTTAAAGGAGATGTCAAAGGAGCAATAGAGTTACCGATAATGATTTTATCACTTTTCATCCCATAAGATCTTTGGATGCTTTTCAGACTGCAGGATTGCTCATCCACTACGGAATTACAGCTGGCTACAACAGACATTTTGTAGCACTATACAATAGCTATTATGAAGGAAATGAAGAATAAACTCCTCCTATTGATCCAGCAATGGGAATCTTCAATAGACAGAATGTAATTGCCTGAGCTAATGCAGAGGAAGGTTGCAAAATAGCAGTAACTGCCATTAAAACACTGACAAAGTTAGCCTTGAAACAGCCAAAAAAAATGTCCTGGAAAAGTTACAGAGGACTTACGGGCAATCAACAGCAAAGATTTACCATCACATCAGGGAGCAAGGGGAAGAGGAACCTCAGCTCTGCCCAGCTATCCAACCCTCCTTCCCCCTGAGATATAGCATCCTTTCCAGCTAAAACCATTGGTCCCTAAGGTTTTATCACAGGAGTAAATGGTGACTGTATATGCAAATATAATTAACTTGGCCTGAAGAAATAAAGTGAGAGAGGAAGATAAGGAAGCCACCTTTCCAAAACAGAATCTTCTTCACACTGCGTGTGGAGAATTACACTCTTCAGGGCCTTTTTGGGTGTGAGTCCTCCCTCATTCTCTGGCTCCAACAGAAACGCTGGCAGAACAGTCATGCATCCTGGTAACACACAAGACTGGCATTTCCCAGAGCGTGCTTCATTCCAAAACAAAGGATCCAAAAGTAGTTTCTAGAGACTTTCACTCTACAGCCTGAAAGCCCACAAAAACACCAGTGCTACCGACTCAGGTATTTCTTGCTCAGGTTCTGCTGTACCCCTCTTCTGCCTCTAGATACTGGCTCCTGCAGAGGACAATTGCTTTCTTCCAGAAGGTTATTATGTTTTCCCACAAAATATGTCTGCTCCAGAGCACTAAGGGAAAGGGAATCAGCAAATCTCACCATTCACGAAAAAAAAAAAAAGGCATCATTTTCTGAATTTACATATTACCCATGCAAAATTCCTTTTTTTTGTATCAAAGGTGGCCTGCCACATACAGCAGAAGAGAGTAAAGGGTGGATCTAAAATTTATCTATAAAATCAGTGAACTCAAGAGTCTGTCTCCTTTGAGAAAAACTCCCTTCTCCCTAGATCACCTCAGAGCTTCCTGGCCTCACTAATGTCTTCCTACCCTGTCAGCAACCTCCTCAAGGATTGTTTTTGCAGCACTGTGTTGAATTTTTACATTAATTATGAACATAAACACAAAGGGCTTGGGACTTGAAGGAGTTGTTTCCTTTTGTTTTCATTTGCTTTTAAGATTATCCAAAATGTCTTTGGCTTCATACAAGTAAGGAACGCACCATTTCACCCAACAGTCATGCACTTGCAGAATAAATGAAAGCACACAATACCGACTCATTGTACTTAGGACCATGCTTCGATTTGGTCCTTAGGCTACTGAAGGCAGCTTATTCTTTTGAACTGCAAAATGTTAAGAAATGTGAAAAGAAATATAATATCATTACAAATGACAAAAACTCAGAAAAAGCATAAAAATCCCTTAGTGACAAGGTGTAACACTTTACAGACCATTCAGGGATGGGCAGTAGTATGAACAGGAACTGATAGACTTTGTAATATTCTGCAAACATTCTACTAAACATTAGTTGTTGTGCTGTGACATGATGCATTTAAACGACCTGATGACTTCATTGATTTAAATGGCCTTTGGACAAGACCCAAGCTTGCATACTTGCCTAGTCTCATACTTGCCAAAATCCAATTTAAAAACCATTAAGTCCTATGAGGAGGAGATTATCATTAAGAGATTATTTTAATTCAATACCATTTAAGCTTAAAGTAATAGCTAATAACAGCAGTCAATGCTTAAAAGAATGTCTATGGTGATTTGAAGACAGGAAGTGTTCTTCAGTATTTATACAGAAAAGAGAGCTGACTTTGAGTAACCAGCATCTCTTTTTAGGGGAGGGAGATGGAATAAAGCAAGCTACTATGTAATAGTCTGTAAATAGCTTTTGTGTTACATGAAGAGGCTCAGGCAGATAACAAGATTGACATCTGAACCAGAAGATTTCAAGTGTTTTGGTGCTATTAGGTAGTAATGTATTTCTCTGAATGCTTTCATGAAAATGGCTTTATCAGACAAGTAAAGTGGTAAAAATCAGGTCTCAGCAAGACAGCTTTTCAAGAGCTTGCCAAATTACAGAAAAGGACACACAATTAATTATGATTTTGATTTAATTAACTTGGGTAAGCTACAAACTAGCTGTTCTAGCTTCATTTTTTCCTTATAATTATACTTGGAGTTCCTGGGCTTCAATGATCATAGGTGGATAAATCTCACAGGTGAACAGTTCTCCCATGCAACTGTTGCTGCAAATGTGTTGATTCACTTCCACCCTCGAGAGTGGAGGCCGTTGGGAGCTCAGAAGGGTAGAGGCAAACCAGCCTGAGTTATATCACCAGGGTGAAGCTGCTGCACCTAAAACATATGTTATTTCAGCACATATTAACAAGGGTTTAATTTCTAAGATAGCAAATGGGTTTTTCAAGAAAGCCTGAGACTGCTGCCTTAATGAAACAAACATGCAGGACCCTTGCTTCAGTGCTTTGCCTTCAACGCAGAGCAAGACTGAGCATCAAGCCTAGAGTGTGCCCAACTGTATCCATAAGAGGAGAGATGACTTGGGCAAGCAATCTTCATCTGGGATGTGGGGCTTATCATCTGCAGCATTAATAATATGGGTGCTAAAATATCCCAGGGCAAAAAAGGGATAGCCCATTAACATCCCCAAGAAAACACTGATTAGTTTTACAGGGAACTCTCTACTTCTGTGTGGTCTCTGAGTGTCAAATCTCTGATCAACCTCAGTTTGACTTACTGTTGTCAAGTGCATGCATTCAGATAAAGTTGTCTTCTCTGAGACCCTTCTTTGGGTTTTGCTGTTTGGCAAGGACACAAATGCAGAGCTGCTTCCCTATCCATGTCGAAGGTGGGTGGGTGTGAGGCTGAGGCAGAGCAAAGATGCCATGTGACTCAATGTGTGAAATGCTCCACCGCTGCTCATGCCTCGAGTTGTTCTCTGGTAGCACTCATGTCTTCAAAAATACACACTGAAGTTAGTTCTGGTTAGTCTCAAATAGTTATCTTCTTCCAAACTCAGCTATGGCAGACAAAGGGCAACCATCATAGCTCCTGAACACCCTTTTCTCTTGTTGGAGGCTACTGTCCCTTGTAATCTGTAAGCAGAGCAATCTGCTCATCTTGTTTTAAGCCAAGCCATCCAAATTAGCTCACATAACACCACAGGTGTTTTTCCTGAGCAAATAAGGGAGCTAGCTCACACAAATGTCCCCATAGTCTGATCAACCTGGAAAGTAACCTCTTCCACCAGCTCAGCTAGAAGATACCTATACACTAGCTTCTTATATTACTGGCTTTTTGTTACAGCGGAAAGATCCTCCAGGTCTCAAGCACATGACGCCACAGGGCAAGTTGTACAAACAGGTCTCCACATCATCTGGCCCGTTCTCAAGTTTCACTGCCTTTCAGGAGTCCAGTAGAAAAATTCAGCTAAAGAAGAGGAAGAAGAGAAGCATCAACAAGATGATGCCTCTCTATCAGAGTCTTCCTGAAGCCAACATAAATAGGCCAACACAGAGGGACTTCAGGACATCAGCAAACAGCCTCAGAACTTAGATGCCGTTACACAGCTTTCAGTTCTGCTGAGAAGTGTTTGCTCCGTGTTGGGAAAGAAGCAGATCCCCTGTGTCGTACACTAGCCCCTGTTTTGTGGACTGCATGAATCTGCTACGGATCTGCTCTTCGCTCCACAAGCGCCTGGCTGCCTACACTAAATGCTGTTTGAAGGCACGTTTGCTTTCAGGAGTGTGTTTGCTCAGGGTGACTTTCAGCAAACAAATATCATGAAAAATCCTCTTACCTGTGCTAGTAGCAAATGCTTTTCTGGATCATGAAATGAAATCAGGATAAGTAAAATGATACTGAAATTGTACAGAAAATGATAGTAATGAATCAGCAGGAAGACAAACAGTACTTCTGCAATTACATGTGCTACACAGAAAGCTCTCTGTCAACAACAACTGACCTCTTCAAGTTGTCATGCATATCTGATTGTACAATTCACCATCTATAGCAGTGAAGGGAGACAGTTGTCAAGCATCATTTCTTTATTATTATCATTTTCCATAGATTCAAATGTTCTTTGAAGTGATCAGAGATTAATAAATAGAAACAATTGTCTGTTCCATCACTCTGCAAAGATTAACACAATAGCGTCCTTGGCAAAACCTTGCCATGAGATGTTAACATGAGTGCAGCAGTACAGAAGGTGTTGACAAGACTCTTCCAGACCTTGGAGCAATCTACAGCTGCATCCTCTGGGTGCTAAAACAGGAGCACAAGATGAAGCCTTGTCTCATAAAAGTTGAGTCTGTTTTAATTTACCTCAGGAAAGGATATGAAACCAACGAAAATTGACAGTGTATTTAAGAAAAAATAAAAAGCAAAAACAATAGAACAGGCTCTTGTTTTTCTTTTGATATCTTTCTGCCATTATCACTGATTATTTCAATGGCAATACCCACAACACTTCCATGAGCTGGAAAGTAAGGTTAAATAACATGCCCAAATTTATTTGAAGTCTGCTGCAGAGGAAAAAAAAAATAGAAAAACTCTCAACTTGATCATCCAAATCCCAGGCTAGCCACCCAAGCACTGGAGCATCTTTCTTTACTCTGCCAAGTATTTATCAGACCACTTCATGATTCATTGCCTTTCCAAATAGCTTTTCACTGAGGAACAGTGAGTTGCAAAAGGCTTTGTAGATTGAGCTAGAAAGGTCTTCAGAAGGTGAGCCAGGAATGATTTCAGATACAGAAAGCAAAATGCTGTCTTGAAAGAGGTCAGAGAAGCAGGTCCACCTCACTTCAGTGATCCTGCAAAACTGATGTGCTGAACATTTAGCCTCAAACGTGAACTGAGAATCCTCCATCCCCCCTCCCTGCTCCTGCAGCCTATTCCTTAGGTGCCATTTGAGAATTTTTTAGCTCTTTCATCTCTCACAACAGCTTCTCAGAGCTCTTCTACACTACCAGGGCAGATTCTGTTGTAAAAATAGAATTATGCCAATTACAGATGTGACTTTTGATAAATTATCAGCATAACCCTTTATGTAGACACTGACTGCATCATGATAGTATCATATATCAACATTATTTCTTTTTCTCCCTGTCCAATTAGACAGCCCACCTTTCTGACCCTATGAGCAGTGTACAAAACTCCTATGACCAAGAGCCATAAAAACAGGTATGTCAGAAAGCCAAGGAGAAAGGAGGGGGCCGATGACATGAATCACAGAATCACAGAAGGGTTGAAGTTGGCAGGGACCTCTGGAGACCATCTGGTCCAACCCCCTGTTCAAGCGGGGACACCCAGAGCTGCTTGCCCAGCACCACATCCAGGCGGCTTTTGAAGATCTCCAAGGAGGGAGACTCCACAGCCTTTCTGGCCAACCTATTCCAGTGCTCCATCACCTGCACAGTAAAGTGCTTCCTGATGTTTAGATGGAACCTCTTGTGTTCCAGTTTGTGCCCGTTTCCTCTGGTCCCAGCACAGGGCACAACTGAAAAGCTCCATCCTCTTTGCACCCTCCCTTCAGGCATTTATACACACTGATGAGATCCCCCTGAGCCTCCTCTTCTCCAGGCTGAACAGTCCCAGCTCTCTCAGCCTCTCCCCATTGGAGAGATGCTCCAGTCCCTTCATCATCTTGATGGCCCCCCACTGGACTCTTTCCAGTATGTCCAGGTCTCTCTTGTACTGGGGGGCCCAGAACTGAGCACAGCACTCCAGCTGCAGCCTCACCAATGCTGAGCAGAGTGGAAAGGAAAGCCTACCAGATGCCTGAAACAGCTGCCCAGACCCTCGTGCTCCACTGCAGGCTGGCACCTGGCAAAATAACCAGCTGGACCCAAGGGCACCCCAGCAATCTTCAGCCAAATGTCACCTAGTGACATGCTCCTGCAGTGAGGACTCGCATTGCCCAGCAGCCTGCTCTAACACAGCCCTGCTGATGCTGTCTTCATAGCGGTATTTCATGGGTCTGTCCTATTGGAGGAGGGAAGTTTGTGTCTCTACCATCATCCTGACAGTAAGAGCAGAACAACTTTTGCATTCAGGCAAGATTTCATTTCATTTATCTGACACAAAAAAAAAAACAAAAGAACAAAAACAAAAACAAAAAAACTTCCAGGACAAAACCTTCTCAAGTGGATTTGACAAAAAGCTACTTACAGCTCAGCTGCTAAGGACAACCATCCTCTCTCTGTCTGAAACTGTCAGCGGTCCCCTGGTTGGCAGAACATCAACTCTAGCACCACAGGGTTCAGGGCTGCGGGGAGGAGGAAGGCAGATTTAAACAAGTCCCATCAATAATATCTTAGTGTGCAAAGTGCAAGAGGTTATTAGACCCAGGACCTTCCAACAAGTCTTTCAGGTTTCTTCTGAAAACCTGCAGACTGTGAGATTTCAGATTCACTGAATGTTTTCTCCAGTCTGATCATATAAAATATGATAGAAGGATAAACAGAGACCTGGACATTTCACCAGAATATGTTTTCAAACAGCATATCCAGTGGTGTTCAGAAAGCAATGCCACATGAAGCGCTCCTCCACATTTTGCTTCAAGCTCTCAACAGCCAACCAGCATTTTTCAAAAACAAGACAGTGTGTCTGTAAAAAGACAGAAACTAAAAAGTGCTGCCAGTTTAGGGTCTTGAAGTCTAGTCACTGCTGTGCCAGAGGAAGAAGACCACAAGCAAGGGGTCTAGTACCAGCAGAAGAATAAGTTCAAACAACTACACAGGTGCTTTTTTCATCCAGTCCACTCACCTCAGCTTGCCCTGGGGAGGGAAGGAAGGTGCCTGGCGCATGGGATGAGCCATTGTTCAGTCGTTCTGAAAAGACACTGCGCAGAACAAAAGTTTAAAGTTCTCCTAGTTTGGGGGAACTGTTACTGACCTCTTCCACTCAGTTGATAAGGGCTTGGGGGTTGTTTTTTCTTTTAAACTCTGATATAACTTCCCAGAATAAACTCCAGTCTCTGACAGAAAACAGCTGCTAAGATACAAACCGCTTCCTGACTTACCACCATCTTTAGAAGCAGTTTAATTAAAAAAAAAAAAAAAAAGGAGAGAAAAGTGCTTTTATTTTCAATGCCAAAATATTTTAATCTAGGTTTTTCTGTAAAGTGATCAGCTGTATTTTATGAACAGTAAAGTTCATAAAGAAAAAGAAAAAAAACTCAACATAATTAAGCATTTGGTTTCTAACTACCTTTAGCACAACACTTAACCTGGATTGTGTTTTAACTATCTTCAAAGCATGCCAGGGTTAGGGAAGCATCAGACATAGCTGATGACTGTTGTAGGACTGGTTGAGAGGTGAAACCAGTAGAAACTGGGCTGCCAGCAAGGCAAGGGGTGCCACTGTCACCCCTCTGTCACGAGTCCACTGTCATGCCCCCCCAAGTACATGCAGGTTGAGAGCAGAGCTCCAGCTTTCTCCCAGGGGTGCAGATTAATTTTAAGCAACTGACAGAAGAAGATATAAGCTTCTGTGAAAATAGCAAGTGTAAAGAAGATGTTTACTGTGAGTATGCCTGGATATCAAATACTGGAAGTGTTATAACCTGTTATAAAGAAAAAGAAAAAAAAAGAAAAAAAAAGCACAGAGATAAGGCACATCAGCTTCTAAATACAATGCCTCTTTAAACAATCTCTTAGAAGCTGGGGAGGTATTCATAGTTCATTTCTTGATAAGAATATCCATTTGGAAAGTCTCAGCCACTATTAAGAGGCATCATAACTTGATGCTGTTTTCTTCTAACCAGGATTTTTAGAAAGAGTTTTGGGTTTATAAATTTACTTGCACCATAATCCTGAGCTCTTCCTCACATTTCTTCTCTGTCTTGTGATTGGTTTTAGGAATATATTCTGACAAAAAAAAAAAAAAAAAAAAATACATTCACGCTCAGAGGTTAAACACACACACAAGGAATTTCAATCTTGTTTATCACAAATGCATCTTTCATTTCTGCTTTTTCTATTCCACAGTGGTAACCAGATGAGCCTTTGTTTATTCATTTGCATCCAATCCTGTCTCCCTTTCAAAAAGCTCAAATATACTGCCACTTAGGTACACAGTATTTAATTATTACCTGACAGCTCTTACAGGTCCCTTTCACTTTTGGAGCTATATGGATAGCTTTACACCCTTAGCAAGTAGTAAGGTTAGGCAGCTCTTTCTTCTGATCCCCACCCACCTATTCCAGCTGGATCTCTAACCACTTCTGCAGAACAAGCCATCATTATTTCCCATGATCAACTGTACCATATTTTCATAGAAAGTATGGCTTGATGTGCAGCGTCAAAGCAGCATTGCATTCTGTTCAGATCAGTGGTGCATTAAGTACAGTGTCAAAGGACAGTGGAAGATTTCTCAAATAAAGCATTAAGATGGAGTGCAATCACTGTAGAAAGTGCATTAAACCAAAATGAAGAGTGGAAAAAAAGAAACACAAGTGTACTGCAGCTTTTCCATTCAGTTGCATGGTCTGTTTCATCTTACATATGCCCTTCAGTTTGTCAAAATGTGGAATTTGGAGATAAACTCTGGAAAACATAAAGGGGAGTCCTGCATGATGCTAAGGAGGAATTTATCTGTGCATTTACCCTGCCTAAAACCAGGGTCTAGGAAAAAGCTGTGTGCATGTGAAGGCATTTCGGCTAAAAACACAAAAGCCAAGAGAGCTGCATTTCCAAATCAAACATTTTGGACGTTCTTTTGTTCAAATTGAATATATCTCTCACTATCCTAACTTGTAAGAAAAGATTGCTGAAACAATCATCTTAAGTTCTTTCTCATGGGACAGAATAGTTAGACCTTTCCTAGAGCACTTCCATACACTTCAAGCTGTTGCTGGGTGTGTTACTAAGCCCTCCATGGCCACTATTCAGTTGAAAATAATGTTAGAACTACATAAGGAATTTACCCACTTCTGCATGCCCTTTGAAAAATGGCGTGTACTGGTCTATGGACAGCAACCTTCCGATAAGGTCTTGCTGTTGTAGAGCCAACAGCTAGGGAGAGCTTGATCAATAGCATCTTAACATTAAAAGATATTTCTTCAAATGTTACAGAAGAAGTACAAGATCCCGCCATAACCTCAGTGAACCATAACGGTGCCTGAGTTTCCTTGAATTGCTCTGAGAAAAAAAAATAATCTTTATTAAATATAAATTCAGAACAAAATGAAAAACAAAATGAAGTAGCTTTTAGAAGACAGGTGATATTCTTTTCAGAAACCACCTATGCTTAGCAGTCCACTGGACAAACATAAAAATCAGGGCACCCAACAAGAACTAAAAGCATGTTACCTTCGTTTTCTAGTCCCTGAAGTGTACTTGAACCTGTATTTTCCCTTTTATTCTAGCATTTGTTTAATCACTTGCTACAGAGCATCATTTAAAAGTCAGAGTAGCATGCTTCCTAACTTGCTGAGTCGTAAGGGGTCATTGCTAGAGGTTCATTTTTGCATTCACAGTACCATAAATAAGGGCTTTCATTTATGGCCTTATTATCTTTCATGTTTTAGTATCTCTCAAAGTGACATTTTGCTGGGTGCTGAGATGCAGCAACGATACTCACACTTACTGATCCACATTTATTAGAGAAACATTCCCTGGATTATTGACTTATCCTCTAATGTGGTTCTGCTGTACATTTTCATTGCAAATTTTAGAACTAATTATTTTACAGGTGGTTTCAAAGCAGAGCAGCACTGCTTCTCACATACTTTTCTTTCTTCTTTGAGGCATGCACTTGCATTAGCAAGTTATATTCATGTTTTACTGCTCATAGATTGAATTACATTTATCACTCTGCAAGCGGAAGCAGCACAACTGCCCTTCTACATGTGAAACATGCAATTCATTGATTTCTGGAGCTCTAACCACAGCTTTACATTTATCATATGTCAGTTCTGGTTTACTTAGCAGTCCCCTGTGCAGGACAAAGTAGTTTAAAACACTGCTATTAAAGAGAAAAAAAGAAACATTTCACATACAATGGTAACATTCATCAACTGTTCTTTGCAGAGTGATGTGGCACTATTTATCAACTACCAGTTTCCAATCTCTCTAGAAATAACTTTCTTATTCTTATAGACTGCTCAAAGATCTAAGTACAATATGACAAAAAGAATAGTTCAAACATGACCCATATAGACCTACTACTTGTGGTGAACTAAAACCCCTTTTTTTACCGTAGCAAGAAGTAATTTTTGATCCCTGAACTTTCTGTCTGAAGGTTCAGATCAGCCTCGTGACCCTTGAGGAAATTACTTTGCCCCCCAAATTAAGAACTTCACTCCCAACTCAGAATACCTCCATTTGAGTGAACAACTCCTTGACACCTCCAGTTTCAGAAGCCTCTGAATCCCTTGAGCTCTTGGCTTTGTGTTGGCAGCCCCTGTTCAAGGGGACAGTCTGCTGACCTCATGGAGGTATTACAAGCCCAAACAAACCTTGGCACCTGGCATTTGGTTTACAGATTAAATAAAAGTGAGGATAAGTGCCAAGAACCTCACCCCTATCTCACCTATTTGGCTTCATATCCAAAAATATGCAACAGCCTTGCATCGTTCTGAAGCTTTTCCACATCCCCCTTTTTTAATAATGTGGCTGTGATCAGCATGATGGCCTTGACAACTGGTTAAGTATGCAGGGCCAGTGTCCCTGGTTCCTGGTCAAGTAAGCCTAGTCTGTTGTCTGGGAAGTCAGGAGAAGATTTTTTTCCTTCCTTCTCTTCTGCAGTGTGATTGATTGTGTCCTTGGGGAAAAAAAGGTGAAATAAAAATAAATAAAAATAAAAATAAAAATAAAGGTAAGAATGTGTTGCGTATCCCTTCCAAATCCTGGATGGACAGTGGGAGAAAGTCTGCACAAACACATCCAGGATTATCTACAAAACATTCGGTGAGCAAAATTTCAACAACTTGGAGCTTGCCACATCTAGATGTTAGGGAACAAAGTGTATTTCAACAGGAAGAGCAACAAAAGTGATGGTTTTGCGTGCTTCCAGACCTGGAGGCAGAGTAGCTGCCTGCCTGATACTGTGACAGATGAAGCAATGCAGTCCCCCACTCCTGATCAAAGATCTTCTCTTGGTCCTTTGCACTACCAAGGACTCTCTTGCCAGAAGAATAGCTTGCCTTGGGGTAGGAGGAATGTAGTGGAGAGGATGGCAACTGTCAATGCACCTTCTTTCTCTATCTGAAATACATTTTGAGCTGGTTGAGTGGAAAAGCAGAATATGTTCTGTTAGATGACTACAGGGACAAGTCAACACAACTGCAAGAACCAGCAAACTTAAAACTCTTATTGAAAATGTGTTCTCCAAGGCAAAGGAAAGCAGAGTGGCTTAAACAAAATCTCTTCTTATGACACTTAACCTTGAAGATTGTTTCTTTCTACCAGAGACACTTTCATGTGGTTTACTACATAAATAGAAAAATCAGTCTCCTTAATTACAAAATGAAGTAGGTCTTGTTCATTTGTTGCTCTGTGTGTGTGTGAAAATTGCATTTTTTGTTAGTGCCAAAAATGCCTTAAATGAAAGGCTGTAAAAGAAAGTCTTCCCCAAAAGTATTGGTTTCCAATAGTGTACAAAGACGTGTTCATAAAGAATAAATCATGTAATGATCTATTTTATCTGAACGGGAGTAAATTATTTTATATGAAACAGGGCATAGGAATAGATAACCTCCAAGAACTGCCTTTTCCACCTCCTGCAGAATGGACTAGCGTGAAAACAAAGCAAGGTCTTTCTAATGTTTCTCATTATGAAAAAGTCACCATTTCCACCCAGCAATTAGGATAGTTACTTGAAAAGTGAGAGATCTACATTTGAGCTCTTACTGTCAGTTAGGCAAAGCTTCAGTTTGTCTTTCTCAAATTCCAGGTCTGTAAAGGACCTCAAGAAGTCAGGTGGTCCGACCTTTTCAAAGCAGGTCTGCTAGATCAGGTTACTCATGGCCATATCAACTAGAGCTCTGAACAACCTCTCACAACCTCTCTGAGCAGCCTGTTCCAGTGTTTGACCACCCTCGTGTTGGAAAAAAAAAAAAATAATCCTAATATCTACTTGGAATTTCCCTTGTTGCAACTAGCGCCTGTTGCCTCTCATTCTTTCCCTGTGCACCTCAGAGAACAGCATTAAAGCATAAACTTCCCCCATTGCGCTCCCTTCATCCGCTCACCACGGAAGGTGATCAGACTGATTAGGCACAATCTGACCACGGTAAATCCATGCTGGCTGTTCCCAACAACCTTCCTGTCTTTCATGTGCTTGGACATGGCTCCCAGGAAGACAGGCTCCATAATCTTCCTGGGGACTGAGGTTAGGCTGATGGAACAGTAGGTCCCTGGATCCTCCTCCTTGCCCTTCTTGAAAATGGGCATGATGATTGCCTTTTTCCTCTCCCCTGATTGCCATGACCTTGCAAAGACGATAGAGAAGGGTCTTGCAACTGCTTCAGCCAACCCTCAGCACCCTTGGGTGCAGCCCAGGTGGTTCCACAGTCTTGTGTATGCCCTGTTGGCCTCAGCGGTCCCTAACGCAGTCCACCTTTCCTGTAAGTAAGGGATCACTCTCCCAGTCTCTGCCATTAGATTCACTGACCTGGGAGGCCTCAGGTCAAACCTTACCAGTAAAAACTGAGGCAAAGAAGGTATGGAGTATCTCAGCCTTTTCCATGTGCTTTCTCCCTAGGTCCTGTGCCCCACTGAGCCATGGCCTCACAGTTTCCCTGGTCTTCCTTTTGTTGCCACTGTATTCGTAGAAGCCCTTCTTGTTGTCCTTCACTAGATCCAAGGCCAGCTGAGCTTTGGCTTTCCCAGTTCCATCCCTGCATGTGTGGGCCATGTTCCTGTATTCCTCCCAAGCAGCTCATCCCTGCTTTCACTGTGTGCGTTTGAGCTGTCAGGACTTTCCTGTTCATCTATGCCAGCCTTCTGCCACGCTTGCTTGGCTTTCTGCACATTGGAATGGACTGTCCTTGGGTTTTGCGGAAGGTGTCCTTGAAGATCCCTTGTGGGCCATATTCCTGGGGTTCCTACCAAGTAGATCCCTGAGCAAGCCACAGTCCACTGTCCTCAGGCCCAGGGTTGTAACTCTACTATTTGTCTTCCACACTTCTCTTAGCATCTTGAACTCCACCAGCCCCTGGACACTACAGCCAAGGTTGCCAACAGTCTTTGCCTCCCTGACGAGTTCTTCCTTGTTCATCAGTGACAGGTCCAGCAGAGCACCTCCCCTAGTCGGCTTATCAATTGCTCCTGTGAAGAAATTGTCTGCTACAGTCTCCAGAAACCACCTGGACTGCTTGTGCTTGATATGGGGGTGGTTGGAGCTCCCCATGAGTGCCCAGGCCTGCGATCATGAGGCTTCATCCAGTTGTCTAAAGCAGGTTTCTGTCTACTTGCTCTTCTTGATCAGCCAGCCTGTAGCAGATGCCCACCACGACATCATGGTTGGCTGTCCTCTTAATCTTACCAAAAAATTTTGACTGGCTCAGCGCTTCTTCCAAAGCAATTCTCTGACCCAGGACACCCCCCTGTGTAGGGCACAATCCTTTCACCTCACCTTCTGGGCCTGTCCTTCCAAAAGGCCCCATAGCCATACAATGCTGCACTCCAGTCATGCAAATTAGCCCAGCACGTTTCTGTAATCCCAATGATATCCTAGGTCTGCAACTGCACACGGACTTCAAGTTCCTTCTGTTTGTCTCCCATGTTGCATATGTTCCTGCACAAACACTTGACAGATTAATTAAAAGTCTGCCTTTATAGAAAATGTGTGTTAACTCTTGTTCTTTAGTACTACTTATAAGAAGTTCTGTTTATCTACATATACACAATGTTATCACAGTTCTTGGATAGCTAAAAACTGGAATAAGATGATAGAAAAAAGAAAAAGCTTTTCTTTTTCCCTTTATATGGCTTTTGTAACATCAACAGTCAAAACCTATAACCCCCATATCCAGTCTGAAAATAAAACAAAAAAAAAAGTGAGCAGATAAACTGAAGAGGGTGAAATGGGGTCTAAAGGATATGTTTCAGGACAGATAGTAACAGAGATGGGAGGTACAATCAGGTACTCGTGAGTATTAGTACTCTTCCCCCATAGTTAAAAGTACGAGTAGTTATCAATACTGAGCATTGAGTTATTTAACATTCTCAAGAATTAATTAGAGGCAAGAAAGACTTTGGCCATGGTGTCCAAGTGCCTGACATGGAAACCACAGTTTACTGAAGGAATATTTAATTTAGTGGAGTAGAAGAAGCCAAGCTTCAATGGCAGTTGAAGCCAAGTAAATTTAAGCTATGTATAAGGAGTAATGGTTTTAAACTAAAAAAAGGTAGATTTAGATCAGACATTAGGAAGAAATTCTTGGTGAGGGTGGTGAGGCACTGGCACAGGTTTCCCAGAGAAGCTGTGGATGCCCCATCCCTGGAAGCATCTAAGGCCAGGTTGGATGGGGCTTTGGGCAACCTGGTCTGGTGGGAGGTGTCCCTGCCCATGGCAGGGGGGTGGAACTAGATGGTCTTTAGGGTCCCTTCCAACCCAAACCATTCTGTGACTCTATGATAAGTTTTTAAAACAGTGAGGCAACTGACTACTAAAACATACTTGTAAAGAAAAAGGTGGAGTCTTCAGTTCATCAATTCTTTTTGTTGGCAGTCTTTCTGAAAAGTATGTCTTAGCAGAGGAGAAATAATCAGCTCCTGAAAGAACATATGTTATGGCCTCTTAAGCAAAAGATCAGAGAAGAACATACCCATACACTTGAATGTTCATAGACTGAAATCAACATAAAGCATGTTGGTTCTGCCTAAACACCAAACAAAATTCTCAGCAAGCACCACAGCAAGTCAGAAGTGTCCTTAAGAACACCAAATTCAATGTAGCTAGCATTTTCTGCCCAAAAAATAATAATTTTTTTTTACTTACTTACTTTACTTACTTTTTTTTTTTTTTTTTTTTACTTGCAATAATAAACTCAAAGTTTTAAGCATACCGATGTGAATGCACCAGTAATGCAGTAGGGCAACAGCCTGTTTATATTCCTGTAGAATGACATTTATTGCAACGATGAACTTTACAAATACTTTAGGCCAGATGGTGAATGGTCTCCTTGATGGCACACAGGGGAAGGAGAACCCCTAACGACCTAGTACAAAGGAAATCTTGGCAGTTCACAAGGTAACAACGTTTCCTGCTTTTTCTACCTGAATCAGACCCTTTTAAACAGCTTGCTGTCCTGACCCCCCGGCTGCTTGATTCTCACAAATCAGCTTTAAATTGCTTGCACGTAAACGCTAGTCTTCTGTCTGCAAATGCAAGCTTCTGTCTACATGCTGCAGATACACTCTTTTGGTTTTATGAAATGCAGCTATTCACAGCAGCAAAATCTACATGCCTTACCAGGCTCTTTACTGTTAATTCTCGTTTATACCAATCAGACAGGATGCTCTTTGAGGTGCTTGAGGAAGGTACTCTTTAAGCACTTGCCATTGCTATTAGTGCATTCAATCTGACACTACATGTGTATACGCCTGCAGTGCAGCATTTAAGAATGTACCTTTTCTTATTACCATATTGCAGCCAGCAAATACAAGCTTAGTGTAGCAAGGCAGACATTTTCACATACATCCAATATATAAACTAAAAGGTCAACTCTGTAGACTCATCTGCATAGACAACATGGCAAAAATGTTTAAAAGGAAGAAATTTAGAAATAAAACTATTATAATTCAGGAGAAATAAAAGCTAAAAGCTACAAATTCACGCAGACTTCATTTTGGACTAGCTGAACTTACTAGTTGCTTCACACGTTTTCCCAAGCAAATTGAAGGCCGATGGAGGAAAGAGCATTTGTGTGTACACACACATATCTTGTGCATACACACAGACATATGCATTATATTTATGCATGCTCGTGGTGTGATTTCTCCTTTACATAATGACGCATACAGGATCCTAAGAACGGCCAGTTAATTTGGTGGCTGTATCTGCCAAATGACAGAAATGGATTGATCACCCCAGATTTTTTTCTTATTTGATGTTGATGTAATTTATATCGGGAGCAGAGCTGGAATGCCAGCTTGGAGCAAAGGCCGGCTGCAGCCCCAGCACATTAGCTCCCGGTTCCCGCTGTTAGTTGTGTACATCTGTAGATCTATCAACCTGTCAGGCCCAACTGCTGGACCGCTTTAATGTGCTCCAAAGATAAACACTCCTGTATTTAGGAAAGGAAATGAAAGACTTCTTTTGCTGATAAAAATATGATTTACAACAGGTGTTAGGACAGAACCATTCCAATTAAAAGCAACACGCATTTTTTTTGTCCTCAATATCAATGAAATCAGAATGTCAGTGTAATTCTGTTTGTTAATTTTAACTTGATTTACTAGGAATAATCCCCTTGAGCCAGTAGCTGACCTCTAAAACATTCCAGCTTCCTGTGGGATAACAAGGAATAATAAGAAACACATTACTGTAAAATAAGCATGGCTGGTGTGGTGTGAAGTTTGTTCCTGTGTTGTCAGATACACTTGCCTATAGCAAGTACTCAGCAATAATCAAATAAATGTCCAGAGACCTTTTTTAACAGACAACTCAGCAACTTCAAACAGATTTCTTGGGCTAATTCAGTTGTGGTATGGGCCGATAAAGCAGTATTAATCTCCTGCTTTAAATCAAGTTTCTGTCATAAGGCTCCACTAATCTCTCCTATGTTATCAAGTGTCTCAGTGGTAGGAAATTATATTTCTAAATTGAATTTTGTTCTCTTTCAGTATACTAAGATGTATTTCCCAAACTTCTAAAAACTGTAATGCTGACAATATCTTTGAATAAATAAAAGCTATAAATTTAAGCCACTTTCTATGAAGCCCCAGTGTTACAGCAAAATAACATTGGTTACATGGAAAGAAGCAATCAAACACAAGATTTCAAGTGAAAGTGAGTCAACAGATGGTTAACTTTTTTTTATTTACCTTTTTATAGCAACTGCATTTTAAAGAAAAACTTTATAGTGAAAAAATCTCCAGGCACTTATAAAACACTTATTGATTCTTAGCACATATACTTACTCTACAAGATGTCCTAACCCACAGCCTCTGCTATTTTTAATGGAAACAGATACTCTGTACACAAGTCCGCAACGTTAGTGCCCCTTTGTTTCACTGGAGACAAATTTACAGTAAGTAAATGTCTCCGCATTAAATTTACCATGCTAAAGTTAAATGAATAACCACAGGCGACAAAACAACTTAATTTTATGGCCAGTAATAGAGCTGCAGGGTGGATAGGGGTAGAAGGCAGTAGAATCTACTGCGGCATTGACAAGTTTTATGGCCTTCACTTTTCAAGAACAATACTGCAGTCTCAGTAATGTTTAGACAGACATGTCCTGCAGACTTCTTTGAATCTTATCTATTGCTGACCATTACCATTTCAGCAAGTGCAATAAACAGCACCAGTCAGGGGCTCAGATCAGAGATACCACCTGCATGACTGCACAGCAGTAAATACAAAGAACTCTCATATATCAATATATTTGGATTCAACTCCTACTACTGCATGAGACAGAGCATTCAAAGCCACATGCCTGGGCACCACACCAGCTTTGCAGCCAAACCCAAAGCATGTTGGTACAAAAGGAAGTAATCATCTTAGGTTATCAGGCTTTGGATGAGTGAGACAGATTAAATTTCACTCAGATGCAATATACATTAAAAAAAAGAAAAAAAAAAACACCTTGTATCTATAAGATTTATTCCCTCTCTAGAGGAAGCAACCTTTCCTCATTAAGTAAGGGTCAGAACCCTTGCCACAAAACCTGTAGTTTTTGTGGGTGGCACTACCTTTTAGGTTCATTTGGGAAACACGATGTAATGACTGACTACAACCAGGAACACAGCAAGAATGGAGCAAGAATCACCAGTGATCGCTGCCTCGGTTTAATTTTCAGCTCACCTTTGTTGAGTGTTCAGAACTTGCCTTAGGTATTCCTGCTTTCCCTCCTGTGACAAAGGCCTCAGAGAGTGCCCTCCAGCATCTCTACAATCTTCACCTCTGCATTATCTAACATGTCACAACCTTTAAATTATCTATCCTCATTAGAGCTGATTATGAAAACAGGAAATAGTTGTGAAAGTTTCATCTGTAAGGAAAAATCATTATAAACATTTCCCCTGGCAGATGCAGGATATACTTGCAAGCAGAGCAGCCACATGCACACACAAAATAACCAACAGAAGCGAGCTGAGGAGACCTAAAGTGAAAAATGTCTCTCAGAGAGAGAAGGGTGGCTGCAGCCATTGAGGGTGGGCAGAAAGGTGGAGGCAGCTAAGAGCTGGCAGGCCTCAGGTCAGCACTGCAGCAGCTGTACTGCAGTCCTTGCAAACTATTAGCAATCAAAGGAGCCTGTTCCCTTCTGTGCATCTGAAGGGGCCTCAACAGTTTTATAGTCCCGTTGTTTGCCCATCAGGCTACTCCCTCACTGCATTAATTTTATCCTCATCCAAGTAAAGCTGTTTTACTGCACACATTTCAGAGGCATTTGCAACCCCATTTCTGAAGCAAATGGATGGTGTGTACTGCCTCGTTCAACAAGCTGCACACATCACGTCTCCAGTTTGCCCTGGGTATGCTGTTGATAAGTAGCAGAAGAAATGTCCTTCCAAAACACTGACATTCTGCCGGAAGACTGCTGATCTGCGTCCTTTCCTACCATAACTGAGACCCAGCAATAAAGAGGAAATATGGTCTTAGAACAACATAAACAGAACCACATGCTCCTCTAAAATTCAGGATTTTAAGAACTCCTCGGGAGTTGATGTAAAAATACATAGCATAGTGCAGATGTTAACTCTCATATTTCAAGGTGCTCTTCCACATGGAGAAGGAGAATCTAACAAGAGTGAAAGACTCCTTTAAGATAAGTGCCCTAATTTGTATTACCTGAATACAATAAAGATTTCTATAAATCTCTGCCCAGAACATAAACACAACACTTTGGCAATAAAAAGTAAAAAAAAATAATAATAAAATAAAAGAAAATAAAAAATGTCAGTAATCAGAAACAGAAAGAAATGACAAAGCAAGTTATTCAAAGGTCAGTCAATCCCACACTTCCCATAGCTGCTGCTTTTTTTTTTTTTTGGTGGTGGTGGTGATGTTTTTTTGTTTGCTTTGCTTTTTTGTTTGTTTGTTTATTTTGCTTGTTGTTTTTTTTTTTTTTTATAGACTGTAATCTAATGTGCAAATGCTAAATTCTTTAGGGGAAAGATCATTCTTTTATCTTTTATGCACCAGTGAGCACACAGATGCTAGCACACTAAGATTGGTCAGAGCCCCCTTGTTCTACCATAATACTTTTATAATTTAGCAAAACTCTGTTCTGTATGTATATACATCAACATATATCATATGCTCCTTCTATTCCATTTAGTATACCAATTTACAAGCAAGTGACCATTTGAAGTGACCAAGTGACCATTTGACTCAGAAATTAAAAGCAAAGCATCACTGGAAGTTCAGTGAAGGTTACTGAATGGAGACCTCCCTTTATCCACCAAGTTAAAATAGCCTGATGTACAGGACGGCCAACATTTAGCCCTGCCTTTGACAGGTTTAAGGCCTCAAATCCTGAAAAGATAGAAATCAGAGCATTCTGCCACTGGCAAGGGAGAGTTAGCAGCAAATAATTCAAGATAATTACACTTAAATGCATTCCCTTTGTTTGATGATACTGGTTCATTCTTTGCATGAAGTGTGCAGCAAAACAAAAACCAGATGCTTACCTTCTGACGTAATGCTGTATGACAGAAAAACAGCTTAAAGCCTTATAATATTTAATGGAACGGCTGACAAGATTTTTTCACTTGTAAAGCCACATGACACCAATATCTCAGCTCTCCTGCAGTCACAAAGAAAACTTAAGTGTCAACAAAAGTGGATGTACTGCAAGTAGCCCTCTACACTTTGAGATTGGTCCTTTGAAATTGGTCCTTTGAGATCATAATCTGAATTTTATGAGCTACAATCTGAGATTGAGGTTGTACCATTTGCATACATGGCTCCTCTCTCTCATTATGAAATATTTATAATGTGTGATTTCCTGCTTCTCATGATGTCCAAGTGTCCATTACACCCAGGGAAATAAAATATCATAAAAATCTCAAATAATTAAGTTCCCTTACTTAAGCAGGTTCAGACATAGTGAACTAGCATAACTGTGTGGTGCAGGATCAGAGTAGATAGTTATCTTAAGGCAGCAAAAGCAGTGGACATATTTTAAATAGATTTATTCCTGGTGCTCCTTTATTTTTTTTTTTTAGGGCTGGTAGTAGCTGATGTTTGGCATATATCACCTCCTGGCTGTTTATCACCTTTAGAATTAGAAACCTTCAGATCTTGCTGATTCTTTGCTGGTTTACTGCTTTCTATCGTTACCTTCATCAAGACATGCTCAGAAGCTTTCGTGATGCTGTGAAGTTTGATTTGTCTGAATGGAAGCATGGCATGAAATTTAAAGATAAGACATTCCACAGTTACAGAAAAGTAAGGGATGATTTAAAAAAGCAGCATCTCTGCAGAGCTGTAGGATGGCACCCTGGATGATGAGACTGGCACATCTTTGGGAAATCAAGATACTCCCCAAGCACGATCCCCACCTTCTTTTTTTCTTGCTTTTTTAAGTGCTGCCTGCTTCGAATAGCGACTCAAATTTTTTCATGTACATAACCGTTCATCTTACAGAGATACTGAGAATATGCAGAGCAAAACAGAGCAAACAAAACTGACTTTTATCTTTAAACTGTCCAAAAATTGCTTTCTGCTTTGTATAAAACACTTACAAGGGAGTTTTTTGTGTTTTGTTTTGTTTTTTTACAGAAGCAGGAATCATATACATACACCATTCATACTAACAGTAGGCTTTAAGGCACAATGCCAATGCCATACTGAGGAAAGATACCTCAGGAGTTTGAGACAGACAAAACCTGCTAAAATGCAGGCATTGTGCTTTATTTTATTAAAGTAAAAAAAAAAAAATCCTTATTTATAGCAAATATATATTGAACTCATTTAAGCAAAGCCATTTCAGGATGTTTGGCATAAAGCTGGTTTTTGTTTGGCTGTTTTTTTTATTTTTTATTTTTTAAGTGAGGAGGAGTAGGTGGACTACAAGGAACTGCAGTAGGCACATACTAGATTCAGTTTCACAGTCTCTACATAACAGAGAGAAAAATGCAGATTTTCATAAGAATAGGCTATACTCATGAGAGCTTGTATATACTAAAACGGCAGGATCAACACAAGATAGACTGTGCATTCAATGTCAGGTTGTTAGCCTTAGTACAGAAGTTGCCAGATAATGCCGAATGGACATATACAGAAAAACACCCAAACAAAAAAAAGTGACACTTGCCAATCTACACCAAGGCCTCTCAAAATGCTTTTCATTTCTCCTGAGGGAAGAAAGTAAGATTTCCCATAAAATAATCCCTACTGCTCAAAAGCAACTCCATCAGAAGACGGAGAGCAACAACTAGCAACATTTATCTGAAAGTTAAGAAATTGGCATTAAACCATGGGGATTTCCCAGCTTTATTGAACACACCCCTCTGCTCTGGAGATCAGTTTCTGGCCATAAAGGCCTCCAGTAACAAAGCAATGAAAGCTCTTGATAGGATGATTCCTCTAGGGCAAGTTAAAGCACCTGAGTCACATCCTTAAAGAGCATCCTCACCAGTTCACTGGTTCTTGAACATGATCATTTTCCAGACAGACCACAGGAATGAATCACCCCATACTTTAACAAGCATATAGTCAAGGTGATAGAGGAGGACAAAAGGCATTGAAGCGTTGGAGAACATTTTGTTGATCCTGAGTCCCTCTGAATAACTTTACTACCATTTTCAAAATTTGTGACCAGTAAGTACTGAATGGCATTTTCAAGACAGAGAGTTTCCTGACTGTATGACAGCCATCCGCTCTGGTTTGCTCCAGCTGCCAGAGGGACTCAGCAGGATGGCAAGACAGAACAAGTGCAAGTAGACTCCTGAGGCCCTAGTCAAGGGCCGTCTCCAAGGTTTGCTCCAGCTGCCAGAGGGACTCAGCAGGATGGCAAGACAGAACAAGTGCAAGTAGACTCCTGAGGCCCTAGTCAAGGGCCGTCTCCAAGGAATGGTCACCAAAATTAAACCCTGAGTAAAAATACAAATACTACATCTGGATACTGCCAGATGTCCCTACCAAGCTCATCTGTTCTGTGAGGCATCACACAGATATACAAAGGCTGTCTCCTTCCCTCAGAAGTTTATAGTCTACCTATAATAGCACAGGCCTACATACAGATGCATGGAATGATTTACTAAGGTTACAAAGGAGGTCAGTGGCAGAGGTAGACATCAAACATGAGCCTCGGCAGTCTCTGTGTAATCTGTCTATCCACTGAACTTTGCTGGCTGTTAAGCACAAAGATACACAACAGAGCAAAAGCCCTTTGTGAACTCGCATCAAACCAGCCAAGACTGAGTATCAGAAAAGCTTGGTACTGCAGACAAGGAAGATGCAGAAGCAGAAACAAGATCTACAGTCCAGAAGTTTTTTTTTTTTTTTTTTCCCTGTGAAAGACAATAAGGAAAAAGACTTTCTTCAGGCTTTTCCCCACACAAACAAAGTGCTCATAGCTATGAGCTGTAATTAACACAACACTGGTCCCTTGAACTGTTGTAATCAAAGCATTAAGGCAACTTATAGAAAGCATAGCTTTATGTCAAAGATTATCAAAGTTACTCATACATTTCTATTATTTCAGTCCATTTCTCTGGTAACACTATTAGCAGACATGCAGGAAATCATCACAAAATACAGAGAAAGAAACTTTAATGAAGAGCAAAGACTAAGTATGTTTGTCTGGTCTTTCTAATACAGTTCTTAAGTTACCACAAGTAGATGAAGATTCTAATTATGCAAGAATAAAAACACTTCCACAAGAACACTGAACCTAAATAAATAAAGCAACAGCTACTTGAATTTCATCCAACTGCATGTTCAAATTTTGTATGTGAATTTCTTCGGAGTAAAGTCATAAGAGCCTTTGCTGGCAAGGAAGGCAATATTAACACAGATTTTTTATTTTTTACTTTTTTTTAAAGTACACAGACACACACACACAGACTATTTCCAGGACACATGCAGGGAACATAGATAATGTGCATCTGAAAAATACCTCAAAAAGCTAAGGGCCAAAAGCACAGATAGATAATTAACCCCTATGTGTACTGCCCACAGATTTTAAATTTGGAGTTTTCTTAAATTAGAGACACATTTTAAGCAAAGTTATGTGTTAAGCTTAATGGGGGTAGCATCTTGTCTTTACAGAAGGGAGTCCTTTCTCATATAGTCTGAAACAGTGCCCTTCCAGTAAAAGCTTAACTTGCTTTAGCAAATACTGCCTAAAAAATCTACCTTAAGACATAAGGAAAAAAATATCAAAATAAAGAGTCAGCAGAAGTCTCATTCTGGACTAGCACCAACTGTGAGAGAAAATTCATCATATCCACCAACCCTCCTCTAGATCTGTCAAGCCCCATTAGTTTTCCCAGTCTTGTGGCAACAAAGAGACTGTAGCCTTCAGATCAGTTGGGGATGGAAAAAGCCTCACATCTCACAGAGGCCCAGGCTCTTTTCCTACCTGCTCACTGAATGGTGTGTCTATTGTTGGAAACATCCTTGTTATTCTATATCTATACTCAGGACACTATGTACCTCCTTCCTGAAGATAATCTCCACTTTCAGAAGCGTGCTTCTACCACTTATTTTCTTTTCTCTTGTTTATGTCTTATATCTAGAGCATTACTAATATATGCCACAAACCAGGGGTAAGTGCAGTAATCACCTCTATCTCAGCCCGCCAGCCCTAATCTGTTACAGAATTTAGATTCCCTATAGTGCAATCCCTTCCTGGTGACACACACCTAAAAGCCATAGTGACATAACATAACAAAGGAGTCAAAATGCTAACCAATAGCTGCATCACTTTATATCCACAAAGACTAAATTATAAGAATTAGTCTAAAATAATGGTTATACATAGACTCACCTAAATACATCAGAATAAACTAACTAGCACAGACAAGCCATATATTAGACACCTGTGAAATCTTTGCCCATGTGCTTGTATACTAGTATCACTCTTCAAGTATTCAGTTTTCTTTCCAATCCATGTAATTTGTAGACCAAGGTGTTTTTATATACTGGACAGCACTAGGGTTCAGCTTCCTTTTTCCAGAGGTTTTAAATTTGACTAGACAGCAACAATTGCTTTTTAATCTAAGCAAACTGATCTGTCAGAGGCAATCAGTATGGTGAAGCTATCCCATGAGAATCCTAATAATCCCGATGAATCACTCGGCACTGTATGAAACTCAATAGTTGAACTCTTGGCATAGATTGTCACAAGCACTTAATGCAGCAAGTACATACAGCTGCAAACAGCAGGCCTGGTTATGCATGCCTTAACAGCATTTGCAATCCTGCTGAAATTCTACACCTTTTTGGCATTAATCAGTTTCTACTTACATTAGCATAACTTTTTTTTTTTTTTTTAAGTACAATTTCTCAGGAAAAAAATCTGACACGCATTTAGAATTATTATTTGATATTCCTATCAACAGGTACATGCTGCATTCAGAAAAAAATGGTCGAGAAAAATCTCAGTGAGGAACTGGAACAGGAGAGAAATAGGAACAGGTTGTAGGAGAAAATTTATAAATATACAGCAGCTGATGAAATGAGACCAGAATGGAAGAAATTGACTTCATAGGAAACATGTTTTGATGGACCATTGCAGGCCTTCTCATTTGTGTTTTGAGCTAGCAGTGCTTGCCTGTCTGTACCATTTATCACAGAATCATAGAATCATCTAGGTTGGAAAAGGCCTTCAAGATCACCAAGTCCAGCCATCAATGTGACCTACTGAGTCCCATCACTAAACCATGTCCCTTAGTGCCATATCCACACATCTCTTAAATACTCTGCCACTTCCCTGGGCAGCCTGTCCCAGTGCTTGACCACCCTCTCCATGAAGAAATTCTTCCTAATATCCAGTCTAAACCTCCCCTGGCACAACTTTAGACCATTTCCTCACATTCTATCACTTGTCACCTGAAGAAAGAGACCAACACCCTCCTTGCTACAACTTCCTTTCATGTAGTAGTAATGAGCAATGAGGTCTCCCCTCAGCCTCCTCTTCTCCAGACTAAACAACCCCAATTTCCTCAGCCTCTCCTCATAACTTATTTTCTAGTCCCTTCACCAGCTTTGTTGCTCTTCTCTGCGTACATTCGAGCACCTCGATGTCCTTCCTGTAGTGAGGGGCCCAAAACTGAACACAGGACTCGANCTTGGCCCCCTGAGCACCCTGCTGGCGCATATTCAGCTGGCTACTGACCAGCACGCCCAGTGCCCTTTCAGCTTTCCAGCCACTCTTCCCCAAGCCTGTACTGCCGCATGGGGTTGTTAATGACCCACTTGCAGGACCCATCACCTACCCTTATTAAATGCCATGCGACTGGACTCAGCCCATCAATCCAGCCTATCCAGCTCCCTCTGCAAAGCCTTCCTACCCTCAAGTGGATTGACACTCCCACCTAACTTGGTATTGTACACAAACTTACTGAGGGTGCACTTGATCCCCTCATTCAGTTCATCACTGATAAAAGTGTTAAACAAAACTGGCCCCAGTAGTGAGCCCTGGGGAACACCACTGGTGACTGGCCACCAGCTGGATTAAACTCCTTTCACTTTGTGCCCAGCCATTCAGCCAGTTCTTCACACAGCAAACTGTACACCTGTCCAAGCCATGAGCAGCCATTTTCTCCAGGAGAATGCTGTGGGAAACAGTGTCAAACATACTAAGTGTGCCTTTTAAAATCATGTGCTTGAAGTTATACATTATGTATGGAAAGACAGGCAAGAATGCCATTTTTAAAATACAAACTAAAAGTTGCATAGGAAGCCCATTCTATTTTAATTCAAATACTGTTAGCCACAGAATCAGAGAATGGCTTGGATTAGAAGGGACCTTAAAGATCATCATTAATTAATTCTATTAATTCAAATTACATGCTAATTTTTATAACTGCAACTAGAAATACTGCTTTATAAATGCAAGTAGAAATGTTTCAATCTACCAGACTGTACAGAGCTATTTTCAAATGAAACCAAGTATGAGAATATCCCAGTAGCCTTATACTGGGTTTCCTTATGTGGTTTGAATTCTACTGCCTCTAAGCTACATCTAGTCCCACAGAAGTACATTAACTCTGTTATTGTCCTTAGAGAGTAAAAAAATTTGTTGAAGTGACAAGTGTCTATAAAACATATATCACAGCCTCTAGTCTATCAGCTGTGCGATTACCTATAGTAAGTGTGGGTATAACAGATGTTCTGAACTGAAAAGTACTTACCTTCACAACCCAAGAATCCCTGAGGAAGTTTAATCCAGTTGATTTAAAGCTCTGGTTCTTAGCATCAGTTTAGTACTTGGATAATTTTATTTCTTAACTGGAGAAATACTCTTGTATGTACATACTAAAAATTCTGTGAAACAACTCTTGCAGGTACCAACTACTGATTTGCCAGTGATTTCAACAGCCTAATTGAAAACCCACCCACTATTTGAAAGTGAAGGTAACGAAAATGCAAAGACGTATGCAAAATCTGCACAGCTAAAATGGAAAGCCTCCATTACTTAATCTATTAAAAAAGAGCCCAGTCAGTAGCATTAATAGGGGAAAACAAAATCTCTACAGCCTAAAAAACTCTGGGACATAGCATTCTACTGTAGTAGTACAACTAATATATATAGTTTAAATATATTGTTTATATAATTAAAATGCTTTGTTTTTACATATTACTGTTTTATACTTAAAGTGTGTATTTATTTAAAGTAAATACTGACTATTTATTGTTATATATAATAGGGAAACTATAGAGAAATAGAAACTAGCCTTAAAATCCGAAAAGCTCTGCTATCTTGGGAAAAATGCCTCCTTGGTTCTCACTCTTCAACATCTGCATCATGTTTCAAAAGCCTGTGGTGAAAATAAAAAGGTGCTAAACATAGCACCACTATGCCTACCTGCTATGAATCAGGACAGGGTCATCCACTTCCTCTTACCACAGTTCATGTTTATCAGTCTATTAATTAATCAGCTGGTTTTCCTCAAGCAGTCTTTCTAATTCGCAAGGAAAATTCCCATAGAGATAGCACCACCTTTGTTTTCTTTTCTGATTTCTACAAAGGGAACTCATTACTTCTTACCTATAAAAGAAGATACTAGAACAGCAGTCGATAAGCAGTATGTTCAATTCAACACTGAACATATTTAGCTTCCTAAAGTACCCACTCCTGAAAGATTTTCTGTGTAAAGAGCATCTCCTAGAAAACAATCTTGTATTGTAGGGGTTTGTAGGGATTGACTAGTGTAAAGAATCCTGGGCAAACAGCTGTTCCAGTGTATTATATACTGACACCACCTCAGACTTCTTCTAGAAGCTACCATGTCTTCTTACCCTCCTCACATCTCTGCTGATTAATCAAGAGACTTGAGGTTGACATCAATCACAAACCAACAACTTCTGTTTCATATGCATAAAAACCTGTAACATGGGGAAACCTAGAAGAAGTTCTGCTTTCCACCCTGGCTTGCCAGCACTAGGCAGATACCCGACGTACCTCATGGAAGATGCCTTCCTTCAGAAACAAACACCATTATTGTATTTGATCTCATCTTTCTCATCTGCTTCCCCCATCACTAGACCAAGAAGCACTCCTTTTTCGTCTTCCCCCCCAGATGAAAACCACTCCTCAAAAGCTGAAATACAGAAGCAAAAAGACAATTTGGGAAGGGGGGGGGGGGGGNTGCAGATCATAAGCCCTTTAAGGTAAAGATTGTCTCCACTCTGGATGTCTTAAGACTGTGGTTTGTTACAACAGCAGTAAGCTGTTAAGATAAGGAATTCTTTAATTCACTAGATGTCTTCTTTCTTCATAAAGGTGCCTAATTTTTTTTTTCCCATTTTCAATTCACTAGACTTTTTGAAAGTATTAACGCAAAAGTTGCATTAGAAAGCGGGACACCCTAGAGTACTTGTTCGGTATCTGTTAGTATTTTAATAACTGCTTGAAACATGTATTTAATAAAGTATTTTATAAAAATCAGTTATTTAAAAGGTCTTTAAAATGGTGATTGGATGCTCTTAGCAAGACTTCTGATTATGGTGTGCTTTTTTTTTAATTCTAGAAAAAATCTAAATTTGGGTCTATGCTGCAAAGGAATGTGAAAAAAATGTGAATTGACAAATTTGTCTATTCATTAAGATTTGCTGACACACAATCAGCAGCAGTACACTGCAAGGAATTCAGGATTACCCCAGATAATTACTAAAGATAACCAAACCTAGGCTCTTACTGGGCCAAGAACTACAAACTCAGCAAATGTATTTGAGTAATACCAAGAATAATTACAGAATCACTGAATCCCTACAAAGAACTAAAATAGTGTTATTACAAAAACAGTTAAGCATTCAGCAACTGCATTCTTTAAATTCAAGCAATTAAAAAAATTAACTTTGTATTGATCATTGAGAGAGTTCTGGATTTTGCTTTTCAGCTACATATGCCTGAATGGAAGAGGGTACTGGGAGGAACAGAAGCAGGATAGTGCCAGCAGCAGACTTCCACTGCCTGAACAGTAAGGACCTCTCATGTTCAGGCAGCAGAACTGCAAAGACTACTTTTCATTCTGAGTGAAAGATCAGCCCACTATGTGTACAAAAGGAGTGATGAATACTTAGCTCAATTTCTGTAACCGTTTCCTGTGTAATACCATGGAAATATAACTGGAAAACCATCTACACACTAAGACTCGGAGAACACCTAAGGAGTACTGCTTGTCTGCATATTGTGAGGGACAAATAAGGTTATCGATTTATTTATTCAAAAGGTTTAGAAAAACAATCTTCTATGCCATGTACCTCCAGGCTGGACATCACCAAAGAGGGCTTCCATTCCTGCTCAGGCTCTGGAAGGGCAACAGCAAGGCTTTTATTAGGCATTATTGAGCTCTACTTGCACAGCTGAACCGCTCATTAGATTTCAAGAACAGTCCAATTACACAAACTGCAATTTTGAATTTAGTCTTTTAAATAGAGAATTCACAAGCTTCCAAAACAGATGTGGTCCTAGTACTGTTTTTGACTGTACACATGGAAGTTTCCAAGTCTCTGGAAGATTTAGGCCAACAACCTTCTCTATTTCATTCCATTTTCAATCTTACTGACTATAGTAATTCGTACGGAACATACAGTAGTAGTCGTTAAACTACATTTCACAGTTTATGGTTTTAATGATTTTGTAACATTAGATGCACAACACATTTTCAAGCATCAAAAACTAGGCTTTGCTATATAACATTTTATAAAGATAATAAAAGTTAATGAGCGCTCATGATCTATGATGTGACAAGACATCTGTTCTTTTCTTTCCTAGATAAAACACTCACCCTGCCTTCTTCTGGCACAGTGGGAAAGAACAAATATAAACCAATTAATCATTCTAAACTATAAGCTATATTAAGTTATATTTTCTCAACAGGCTTGTCATATCCTGTTGCTAATAGGGCACAGGTGTCCTCAAAGCAGTTTTTCAATGCAATAATTAAATCCTGGTAACTTCACATGGTCAACTGCAGCAGACAGTAATGTTTAGTGTTCCAGCAGGAAAAAAACAGCTCAAAACTAACAATAAGAAAGATATTGGGCTCTTGGTGTAACAGCAGCAAGTAGAAAATGGGAATAGAGCTCTTATTTTTGTCATGCATTACCTAGGTGTTTAAAAAGAATTTCATTCTGATCTATCAAGGAAGCATTTTACACAAATACTACAAGAAATACTACAAGATACTTCACAAGGAATGTGAGTAATATTAGTAGGAAGGAGTAGTCTGTTTCTGTACCATTTGTGAGGCTGTAACATGGAGATCTGTCAATAGAAAACTGTTTAGAAGATTAAAACATTGCACTACATTACACACCAAAATCAGTTGCCAAGCACTTTCAGAGTATTGCTTGAGACCAAATTCAGCTTGCCAATACCTCTGTATCTGGACTCTATGCATGAGCATGCAAGGTTCCAGTTTCCTGCAAACCACTAGATATCACCATGAAACAGAACAGGTGAAATTAAAAAAAAACAAAAAAACAAAAAAAAAAACACACAAAACCAAAATGCAAACAATTACATAACAGTTAATGAACAACTCTATTTACAGCAAAACACCTGAATAAAGATAGAATTCCAGTTTACCTAAAGAAAACAAATACATAATCCCTGAAAAATATATTGCATTGCTCAAAACACTTTCCTGGTATCAATCCACCTTGAAGAGCCACACAAAGAAATCAGATACACAGCCAGGGAATCAAGCACTGCCCAACCGTGCAGAAAAGTGAAGTACTTCTGCTAACTGATGGATCCAAGATAACTGGGATTTAGCACTAAAATCCCACATATCCTCAAACATCTAACCCATCTAAGTAAGCTCCCTAAGCTTCCTAGAAGATGCCACAGAGGAACAGCATGTCTGCTGACTAAACCAACAGTCTAGCCAGGATTCACTGGACTGCCATGCTGGAAGAGCCTGCCTCTTTCTAGTAACTAAAAGCAGAATTCTCTTTAAATTGCAGTCTTTAAGATGTCAGGTGGAGGTTCGCAAACACTGCTGGAGAATTTAAAGCAACATTTATGCATACCAGTGCACAAATGCAATGGGGTGAGGGGGGATTCTATGTTTAAAACTTAGCCTACAGGAAAATTACTGTGGCATCACTGAATCAGATGGTCCGTGGATTTCTCTCTCCCACCCCCAAGAGAGGTTATGTTTGCTTTAGACTAAAATAATTATATACTTCAACAGCAACAAGTAAGCAGCCTATACAGAAGCTTGAAACTTAGGCTGCACCTGTATTAGCACTCAGTGTAGGAGAACATCAGTAGTGAACTGCTTGTGCTGAGGACATGAACCCTAAATTTATCTCTTTGGGGTGTTCACTAAGGCTGGACTCATTTAATAACTCTTCAGATCACCTCTTCAAATCAATGCAGTCCTGCAGACATAACTAAGACTATGTGGCATAAAAACAGAAAGAAAGAAAGAACATCTCAGAATTCTGTATCAGATCTGTTTTTCCAAATGTTTTTAAACCAAGATGTGTGTGCAACAGAAGCACATGTTTCTATACATACTAATCATTCTGCCTTTTGAAGTCCCCATCCCTGGAGGTATTTAAGAGACGTATGGACATGACACTAAGGAACATGGTTTAGTGATGAGACTCAGCAGGTTAGGTTGATGGTTGGACTTGATGATCTTGAAGGTCTTTTCCAACCAAAATGATTCTATGATTTTAAGATGTTCACCTATTAGCATTTGGTACATTTCTGGATTGTGTTTTTCTGTTTAGTTTCACCTGGAAATAATCCAGACTGTATTCTCTGAAGCAAAAGCATGACAAGCAGGGATGATCAGATTCATTAAAAAAAAAAAAGCAAACAAACAAACAAACAAACACTCCTAGCCTGAATTAAAGCACTAGTGTAGACCTACCCTATGGTCCCTAAAAAACAGTTATGAAAATACATCATCTACCCCTGCTTATCAAAAACACATGCTGGAGAGCCACAGCCGTGCATTTTTGCATATTACTTGAGTAACATACCCTAATTCTATAAAAATTTTGACATGAGATTCTAATAGTCTTGACATTTAACCTCTAGATAAGCTCAGGTTCCTTCCTTGTGCATTTGCTTATGTCCATACATATATTTTGACAATGCCTTCTCAAATGACGCTTCCATGGCAATTTAAATTACTAGCAAGATTAACAAAGTCCTAAAAAAACAAACACACAAAACCACACAAACTTGTCACTTGTCAGATTCTGGTAAAAAATATTAAAATTTAATAATAACTTTTGAGCATACAATTATGTCAAGGAAAGAGTAAAGGCATTCAAACAAACAAATGGATATAGAACTTAAATAATATTTACAAATTCTAAACTGCAAGTTGACTATAAAGTCACAAGTACTTTAACTATTTAGTAGAATATAGTGTAAATTCTAATATAAATTAGATATTAATTTCATCTGATATTTTTTCCAGTGATAAGTCTAATCTTTACATAATATATACATTAAAATACTAAAAAGTTATAAAATCTTATTTCTGTTACTATGCAAAGAAATGGAAAATACATCAGATCTGTCTTACTGTACAATATCCAAATTGAACCTTCTATAGTGTTCTCTGAAAAAATAAACGGCACTTGCACATGCAACAAGGCATAAAGTACAAGTCTGTCCATTACTAGTATGCCATCTGAATGCAAAATAAACTAAAACACAAATGTCATTCAACCATCTAGTTGAAAATCAAAAATAAGTCTGCAGAAAGAGATTCTGACAAACTTCCTGATTCAGACTGAAGTAATAATGAAAAGCATGTAAACTGATTTCCATACAGACCTGTCATTTAAAAAACATGAAAATACAGCATACTGAGAAATGTAAGTTATGTGACAGTATCAAAGTTACTTTGACAACATATAACGGAGAGAGAAACCTGATGATCCTGTGTGAATTCTGAAACCCAGCCCTGCCAATGGGTTGCAGCATCTAAGCTGATTTTCTATTGACAGTTTCCAAAATTACTTCTGTCACTCTGAATTGCACATCAGTAGTCAGATGAGTTTTCTAGACTTCATTATGCCATTGTGTAACCATAGCTTCCACAGTGTAATGCCACAAGAAGCCTGTCCTTTAGGATTTCTTTACTTGGGTATTCAGGTAACTTGAGCATGTTGATACTGAAAAAAAAAAAAAAAAAAAAAAAAGAAAAGAAAACCATCACAGCAAGAAACTCAACAGTAAAGTTTTCTGATTGAGAATCCTGAAGATGTCACATTTATGAAACAAAAAGCAAACAAACAAAATCAGTGCTGCATTATAGTCCCATTGAGCATTCATATACATTGCAAGAAAGTAAGTATTTTTCACTTTAGTAAAATTTAATACAATAATTTAACTTGAAGTTTCCCTTATCGATCCCACTTCCTTTGATTAAGCAAATTTAAGTAGCAAACAAGCAAAAACAATGCAACTACCTCTATGTAAAAACCCACCACTCTGATGTCAGCTAGGGAATACTCCACGAACTGTCTAGGATTTTTGGCCTTTTAATTAAAATATTCAAATGGATTGTATTTTTGACTGACATTGATTTGAAAAAAGACTTATTTTTAAGGTATTTTAATGAGACCTAGTTAACATACCATGTGCTTGATGTTGGTAAAAGATTTGCAGTATATGGCACAGCAGCAATTGTAAAATTTTGCAATCCACTTCCACCCATTATATGGGCAAAACCACCATGAGGCACCCTGGAACTGAGAATACTCACAGAAATTAGATCATTGTAAGGACAGTTAAGCCAAAAATATATTATTGACACTGTAAATGTGTCTTACTCTTGCACGTGACCAATTACTAATACTTTTATCAAGGCTCTCCCTTTCTCATCAGGATCAAAATTCTCATTGTCTAAATACTTTTAATTACAATATTGAATAATGCATTTGTTTACTTACATTAGACATCACATTCTTTGAATGTTATTTAAGAGAATTCTGTTTGCAAAGACAACTCATTTCTTCCACCAGTTTTTATAATAGAACATTATCTCAGTTTATTACATTTATTATACCTTACTACATTTATTTACATTTATAGTTTAAGAAATACCGCATTATAAAAAGTTTATTCTCCAATTACTACCTGTGGGACAACTGACCAAAGTGTTTTGATGTCTTTCCATTTAGGTTTTCAGTTAACTAATAAAACCAACACATCAGTTACACCCTCACCTAGTGACATTCTATGGCAAAACCACACGCACACACAAAATCGCTAACAGTTTCAGGAATGCATTCTCACTTAATCGTACTATTCAGAATGTTTTTCCTTTTATCAATATATTATTGAATGATTGCTTAAAGTGTAAATGGATAATAGACCTGTAATCTTCATCATCCCTCCCAGAGACAAACTAACAGAGACAAATAGAATAAAATTCAGATATTTTTATAACATCAATTTAAGTTGGTATGCATTACAATGTAACACCTGTTATTACAGCCCTCATAAAAAGAAAAAAGAAAGTCAAGAAACTATAACAAAAAGGACTAAAGAAGTTGAATGTGAGCCAGCAATGCATCCTTGCCTCAAAGAACAGCAGCCTCCTTGGTTGCACCAGGAAGAACACTGCCAGGAGGTGGAGGAAGGTGATCCTTTCCCTGTACTCAGCCCTGGTGAGAAAGAACTGGAGCGCTGAGTCTAGCTCCAAGCTCTCCAGCAGAAGAGAGACAAGGACTTACGGCAGCAAGATGAGCAAAGGGACACAAATTGGAGCACCTGACATGTGAGGAGAGAGAGCTAGGGTTGCTCAGCCTAGAGAAGGAAAGACTCAGGGAAATATGCTCAATGTGTTTAAATGCCCAAAGGAGGGAGTAAAAAAGATGGAGCCCAGTGATGCCCAGGACAAGACAGGAGACAACGGGCTCAAAATGAAACCCAGGAAATTCCATTTAAACTTGAGGGGTTTTTTTGTTTTTGTTTGTTTGTTTGTTTTTTCTGCAAGGGCAGTCGAACACTGCAACAAGTTGTCCAGTGACAAGAAGTTACAGGGTCACCATCCTTGGAGACTGGACAAGACCATGAGCATCCAGCTCTAGCTGACCCTGCTTTGAGCATGGGGTTAGATCAGACAATCTCCAGAGGTCCCTTCCAACATCATCTATTCTATGATTCTGTAGCTAGCAAAGAAAGAAACCGATAAAACAGAAGAAACCTTCTGGAATATGAAATAGCTGTTAGCATTCTGGATTTCACGTACTTATATTAAAGACAATGGAAAAACAAAATGACTGTAAAAAGCAGAAGCAAGAAGGGAAAAGAAGAATGAAGTAATGTTTCCACTCAGAGTTAAATTACTTGGTAAAAATGCAGAAGAGTAAAGGTTGCTACTGCCAGATGTTAAGGAGCTGTGACAGAGCTTGCAATAATACTTTTTAAAAATACCTGTAAGAGCTAGCTATAGTGTCCAACAAAAAACTATACCACCTAGCTTAATGACAGCACTATTCGGCAGACAGTTCTAGCACTGGTGTATAAGGCAATTGCCATGAAGAGAAGTACTGATTATTTGCAGCATACTATTTCTGACATACAAATGTAATTGTGTTCACAGCTACATTTCAAAACAGTTGTAAAGATTTCACAGTGGTACCCTCTTTTATATTACATTTTTGGCTTGCATTTCTAATACAGTGCTGCCTCCCCTGCAGTGATCTTTTGTTCTCTGAGCCAGGAGAATTCCACATTCAAACAAGCAATAAAATACAGACTTCACTCTGTTGAATATTTCTCATTCAGCCTATTATTAGCTAACACTTTTACAATTTAACTTATTAAAATGCTTTTCATACAATAGGTTAAAATCATACAGAATGATCATGGCTTTTAATGCTTGAAAGTAACAGATGGCTGCAGACATATTTCCAAGTACGAGTTTTTATTTCAAACAAAACACAGCCTATATTGGAAGGAGGACCTTTCAAATATGTGTAAATAAGATCACAAGATCCTATCTTTCATACTACATGTACAAATAACCTTCAGCAAGCACAATAACACGATTTCATAGCTTTGGAAACTTCAATGCTATTAAAATGTTTAAACTTGCATCTAAATTATAACATATCTACCTATTTTTCTATTAACAGAATTATAACATGTCTACCTATTTTTCTATTAACAGATTTTGCATAAACTTACTTAAAAAAACAGCACAGAGATATGTTAAGCCACTTCCTTTATGTTTTGTTTTACTTTTAAAAGTAGTCATCTATCTAGCACATTTATCAAATAAGTTGAGTTTTCCTTAAAATAGTATATACCTTAGTTATTACTTAACAGAAACTGCAGTCCCCTAACAAATTAAAGCTAAAACAGCAGACATCTACCATACTATAACCTAAAACTTCTGTAGCCAGTACAATACCAGTAAAGTAAAATTTATCACAGTAAGTTCTCAACACTTCCCTCTAAGTGTTAACTAAAGAACTGATCAAAAGTTGCCAATGGGTAATTAACAAACATTTAGCCAAATATGGTTATAAACACCAAATGTGGATCAAGAGGAAAAAAAAAATGTAGAAGCATGTGATTCTACAACACGATCTCAAACATCTATGATAAGAGAAAAACTAGGTGGTGAATAAGAAAACTTTTGGGTCCCCAACATGAGGCACAAGAATATTTAGGCTTTTTCTTCAGTGTGCCAAGACTTCCAAACACATAGCATCTGCTACTCAAACATCACATGCAACATGGAAAGTGCACTGTTAAAAAAAGATGTCTCAAAATTAGTATTACTGCTGAATGCAGTGCTATATGCACTGAAACTACCAAAGTAAGACTTTATTGCATGGAAGAGAAAAAACTTTAGGACCGGGGGAAGACAAAAGGTAACAT
This sequence comes from Anseranas semipalmata, assembly GCA_013399115.1. NCBI lineage: Eukaryota > Metazoa > Chordata > Aves > Anseriformes > Anseranatidae > Anseranas > Anseranas semipalmata. The sequence goes on from VXAA01001869.1 coordinate 322,486, forward strand.
TTAAGAAATATTTCGAGATGTCAGAGACACATTGAAGACATCGTCATAAATGTAATTAATGTTATTCAACTCACTAAATTAATTTTATAGCCTTTAATTGGAAAGAAAGAATAGTACTACACGCACAAAAAAAATCAATTACATGGATATACAGAAGAGACTAAAGGAAAAACTAATGAAAATTTTGAATGCAGACTACCAAGCAGCACACACAGAATCTTAAAATAAATTCCTCATTAAAGAAATATGGAGCATTCAGCTAGAAAAAGATTCTAGTTTGAAATCAGATATACTTTTAGTGTAAAGTTTTACTTGAAATACTGGCCTGTACTAGATATAAACTGAAGCTTTAGCTCAAAGACATCTCAGCATCTAAATCTTCCATGCACAGGAACTAGGACTTTCTGGGACATCGTTGCATTTATGTGCAAAAATGCTAGCTGCACACCACTATTAGAAGTAACTTCTCAAATCCAAATTTTTGTGGAGAAATATATCTATTGTGTTTACATCACTGTAGAAAACACACAACAGGTTCTTACTAGGTGATAGAAGAAAAAACTAACAGCAATTTGTTTCTAAATTCCAGCCCAGATTTCTTTAAAAAGACACCAAAAATTTATTTCCTACCAACAAGAAATGCCTAAGACAAAGTCAGCATGTGATTTGTGAGCAAAATGAACGGTGCTCAAGCATATATTAATCAGACAACATAATTCTTTACTTGATAGAAAGCATCCCTGAGAATCCAGCAGATTATCCCAAATGCCATGAACATAGTGAATGCCACTATGTATCAGTTGGAATGTTTTAAGCAGCATTTGAAAAATGACCTTACATCTTAAGGATCCTTATTTGCCATCTAGATTTAGAAATGGACTAGTCCATTAAAAAATGGAAGACCAGCAGCTGACACGCAACAGATGCGCAGTCAGAATTGCAGGAATCATTTCTGTATAGGACAGAAAGAAAAAGATCAATGTGCACAGAACTAGCTTCTTAAATTATCCGTGATCCCTAAAAACAATGAAACTCATAATAAATCAAGTGAAACTAATGGAATTTGAAGACTGTGCCATTTGATGATACATCCATGACTGTGAAATTCCTTCCTCTAAAGGACAAGGTTTGATAATCTAAATTTGTATTTTACCACTGCTTAATCACAAAGCTTATACACAAAGGAAAGGTCAACTGCTCTACTGATCCTAGAGTATGACAGCTACACCAAATTAAGAAGATGGTGTGATCTCTACCTGCTACCAGGAAAAAAAAAAAAAAAAAGACTACAAAACCTAAGCAGCCCGTTTATGTCACTCTGCAAAATATCTGTACACAACAAACTTGGCAACTCATCCAGCTCAAAGAGGCATTTACTGCTCAGCCTGCCCCCTCCCTGCCCTGCCACCAAACCATAAAGGAAATAGAAGTGGCTTTCCCTGAAGAACAACTAGAATTTAGGGCAGAAATAAAGCAAACAGTCTTGCATTAGGTTACATGTTCATTTGATCTTGACATGCTGCACTAACGTTAAATCCAGCTGAGCTTTAGGAGAAGGATATTCTGTTTACACTGACTAAAATGATACCTAGTTATGTCATGTATATATTGAGCCTATATGATTCCACCTTACAGTGGAAGGTGTCCCTGCCCAGGGGGGTTGGAACTAGATGACCTTTAACGTCCCTTCCAACCCAAACCATTCTGTGATTATTGGAGAAGCTAAGAGCCACATAAACATGCAACAGAAAGAAGAATATAAAATGTAGTTAAATTCACTACTTCCTTTTTAAAAACTGTCTGAAACAGCAATTTAACTAGTCAAGTATGATAAATGAGTAATCAGCAATCTTGCTGGCAATACAGACAGCAAAAGTATTATTAAAATAGACAAAATAAGTGTTAAACACATGGAACACCAAAATACGGAAAACTGTTTCTAGGTAGGTGATCTTGCATGGCAATCTGAAGTCTGTTGACTTATTTCAAAGTATCCAAACAATATATTTATTGTTACAGAAGAGTTTCTCACCTGCCAGTAACAAACTGTAATAGTAGTACTCTCTCTTCCTGAGTTAGTTCTTCCACAACATCCCAGAACCACTAAAACAGAAATGAGTTAGTTTGTATTTTTCATTACTTACAGTACTTGAAAGGATAATGGTAAAACAATACATTTGTGTTTGTATCTTAAATTATGGAAAATTTTACATCAAATTCACACATCACTAAGTCAATTAATGTAGGAATATAGTATAAAAAGGCTCCACAAATTTTAGCCAAAATAAGCTTCCATGAAAACACAATAAACAGAGAGAAAATAACAAGAAAAAAAAACTTTTTGTGGGTTAAAATGCAATAATCAACACTATTCAAAGAAAGAATTTTACCTGAATAACTTGGTCTCCTCTCTCATAGCCACTGGTGTATTCTGTATTTTTTAACCAATCATTCACATCAATTTCTGGCATACCAGACAACAAAAGCTCCTTCAGAAGAAGCACAAAGCTTTTGATTAGTGCTGACTAACCATTAATTTCAAGTGTTTATACTATTTTAAAAGGCAATGCTTTAAAAAAAAAAAAATGCAGTGCTTTTTCTGTTTAGTTTCAACCTTACAGTCTTGTGTTATTACTATGACTAACTTTTAATACAAAAAATTCTTGAATTCAGATAATGTCACATGATCTGTCCAATTTAAGCACACAGTATCAAGAGGTAGAAATTTTGATGAAAGAACCTAAAAATAAAAGCTCTGAGTTTTATCATGACTTAAAACAAAACTTAGATAAAACTAAGGTATCTTAGTTACAGAAGATCAAACTACTCCAAAAACTCATTCCAATTTGATTCTGAAACTCAAAAAAGTGAAGACAATAGACAGCATCTCCTGACTTTTAAAGAAATTCTGTCCTCCTGAAAAAAAATATGAAATGGTTTAAAGGGCACAACATTCAGTTCTCAAATTACTGTTTACAGCATTTATCACTGGCATGTGAAGCTATCACATGCCAGGAAGATAGTCATTCTAAACAAGCAGGATAAGCAGGAATACTCATATTGAGAATCTCACTGACAGATGCACAGAGAAAGACTGAAATGAAAGATACAAAAGATGTATTCTGTGGGTACTGAGCTTTACTTCTATATCATTACATTACCGATGAAGAGTGCTGAACAAAGCCTTTTAGAAACTGTACAGGTATCTCTGCTTACCAGCTCATATTCATCAAAAAGCTGAATCAAAGACGGTGGAATGAACATATGGAAACCTTGTAAAAAGGCATTTATTTGAGGTTGAATGGCTCTTGTCATTCTAAGTTCAGTGACAAGCTGGACATACTCAGCCTGTAATAAAGGAAATGACATTAAGACATACAATAGCAAAAATACATAGTGCTCATGCATAGACACATGCACGTAAACGCAGTCCTCCATACATTACATATTTCATCTACTGTAAGGTGTTAAGAGTCCCCTATGCACTTTCCACACACTGAAGCAACCCAAGATAATTCAGAAGACCCTTCAGAGTTCAGAGCCCTTTCTGTTGTTTTCCTTCCTTCCACCAAAGACAATTCCCAAACAGAGGAGTTCAAATCATAGCAGAAGCCAGTCAAAATGGACCTGGATCAAAACCAAGGAAGTGAGTAAAATTTGGTTTGTCATGCCTGCATCTAAAACAGCCAACACTGACATTAGATGTTGCACAGTTAAGCCAACTGACGTAACTCAGAAAAAAAGGTAAAATTCTCAAGCAACATTTGTAAGCCAAAAACCTTGCTTGCTTTCCCCCGTCTCTGGAAGTCTAGCAGAACATACTAATTACCCCTGCAAACTTTGTTGTATTAATAACTTTTTTTTTTTTTTTAAATAAAGTCTTGAAAGACTTCTCAATTTTTAAAAAGGAGAAAAACCAAAAGCATTTATACCACAAACATGCAAACAGACAATACAGTAGTTTGCACACTTGAGAGATTTGGGGGCTCTGTCCCCTTTAAAGGACTCAAGTTAGGAAAGGAATCCACCAGAACTCTGCTTCTGTTGAAAACACAATAGCCTAGGAGGTAGTTAAAGGAAGGTTTTTAGAAAGAGACAGACTTAAAAGTGCCTGCATTAAAGCTGTACAAATACGTCTGGTCTCATTCAACCTGACAGAACTTTGCAAGTCTAATAAAGTTTCTTTACTCAAGAAAAGAAAATTTGATCTCAAATAGAAATCCATTCCTGGATCATTTAAAGTATACAGTTTCAAAGTAATGTTTTTACTTCCCAATTGTGATTTCTAATAATGCAATCATAAAATATACCTCCCAATTAAACCATCTTAACCATCGTCTCGCTTCAATACAACAACCTTACAAAAATACCACATGGATTTTTAAATTAAAAAAACCTTTAATCTAACACTTAGGCTTTGAACCTGCACAAAAGCAACTAAGTATGCTAGCTCTCCTCCCCTTCTAAAAAAACAAAACAAAACAAAACAAAACAAACAACAACAACAACAAAAAACAACAAATAAAAACCACTATTTTTCAAAGGCAGTTCCTTACATTCACAGAAGTATACAGGGGTTAGTCATTTGCCTCATGGTTGGAAGATATTTTTAAATGCATTACCACCATTTTATTAGAGTGAGAGGACATTTAATTTGTGAGGAGCTCTGAAGACATACCTAAGCATGTCTTCAACTGCAGAGCTGTTCCCAAAAACCTAGTTTCAATCTAGTGATCTCCCTAGGCTGTTTTTAGTGTCAGTGGAACTGAAGACATCTCCCTTTTCTAATGAATTAGATGAGTAGCCAAAGGAGATTAACTGCACTAGACAAAAGTCAGCCTCTGCGACTACATTTTATGAGCTCTGGGAAGAAATAAGAAACATTAGCAATACCAGGATTAAAAGCAGTGTTGACATTGGTCTTCGATGATAAGAAATATTTGTTTTTAAGTCTCTGTTACTTAAGTTAGACTATTCAGAAAAGAGGGATGTAGAGAGAAATTTTCACAATCCTATTTTGAAAAATCCATTAGAAAAAATGACACACCTAAGTACCTATTTTCTGCATTACAAATATATTTACATTAAACACTTCCATTATGAAAAACAGCTGCTATGCTTTAGGTATAACAAGAAATCTTTAAACAGCCTGGAACAGCAGAGTGTATTGGCTATCAGAACTGGTGCATGCTGAGAGACCTGTACCTCAAAATTTACATAATGTACACCAGCGAACAAACTGGTCAATTTGTTTTTCCCTCTGTTCACTTCATTTGCATTTCATTCCCTCTCAGAAGCCTTAGGAACACATTACAAAGAACAAATACCTTCAGAATTTCATACACAGTCCTCCATAGTACATAAAAGGTACAACTTATTCTGCATTCAGCGAGGTGCACATCACAAATCCAATGACAAAGTCTAGCGTGGGTAAGGGCTTGTTTTGTATTTTCCTTTGAGGTGAAGCAAGCAATGATGATACTTCCCTGATTTCACAACCCCATACACTGGGGTGAGGCAAGGATCAATGTCCATTATGATGTTCAGGTTTAGGGGGCAGCCACATTCTAATGCTGTTTGAAAAAGTTGTGGGTTTTTTTTTTTTATTGCCAACCAGCACAGCCAGGTCACAGACAGACAAGTCCCGAAGACAGAGAAAGCCATATGACTGTGGAGTTTTGGACTACTTTTTAAAACAGCATATGGTCAAACTTTGTCTCTCTTTTATTTTCCTAAAAAGCAAGTAGAAAGCTGCAGGAACATACACAGCAAAGAACAAAGAAAAACACGTAGCAAGGAAATTGGAAAAAGCAAGACTTTTCTCTTTGAGGTCTCCCCATTATCATGACAAAAGGCAGTTGAACCACTACTATAAGGGATACTTCAGCTGGAGCTACGCAGACAGCCCAATTGTAAGACTGGAACATTTACATCGCATGAACCCACAACCATTCACCTATTACTTAGTTAATGTAAAAAGAGAAAATTTGTTCACTCAAAGAAAACAGCTTTTTACAAACAGCTATTACTACCACTCCTCAATGGGCCTTTTTTACTTATTTATTTTGGTTTTCAGTGAGAGAGAGGTGGATTGTTTGGATGGTTTCCGTGTGTTTTTCTTTTCTTTTATTTTTATTTTTTTGGTTGGTTGGTTTTTTTTTTTTTTNNNGTTGTGTGTTTTTTTTTTTTTTTTTTTTTTTTTTTTAAGGAATAAAGATTCATTCAATTTCCTTTAAAAATATGCTATCTTCAAACAGGTAATCTGCTAGTGTGCATACACAGCAAATTCTTTTAGAAGCTGTATTTCCTTCTCCCAGAGGTATAGCAAATACAATGAGTTTTAAACAGAAATCTTTTATTCCTCAGGTAAAGGTGGAAAAAAAAGATATCTGTTGCAGGAAAAAAAGCTGCTGCATAGAGTATACTCTTCTGTTTAACCTTTTAGAGCTGTTAAGCTAAAATATATTGCAAAACCACATCACATTAAAGAAATTGGAAAAAATCCCCAAACAGCGCTAAAACCCACTAAAACACAGATCTACAATTTTCAACAACGTGGCTCATTGTCATCAAAATCAGCAGTAAACAAGAGACGGCGTCATCTTACAGATGGTTGCTGACTTTACGTTTTGCAGCCTGCAAATTCAAACATCAATGAATATTAACAGTTTACAAGCTCCCGTAACAGTTAGCTGTTTCTTACCACCCTTCAAATAAAAGCTACACAAACTCTCGTCCCCTCCTGTCACCGCTGAGGAAGGCTGATGAGCTAGCATGGGTGCAACTGTTCTACACATGCTCGAGCACCTTTTTTTAGAGTGTTGCCCAAAGTCAGAGTTAGCAGAACAATGTGACCTATTAATGACTGAAGATATCCTCATGTAGGCAAACTTTTAATTTCATGCTAACTGATAACTGCCAACTGCTTTTTAAATAGTTGTCACGAAACCACAATTTATTTCAAGTAGATCTGTTTTATATATTGAAATTAAGACCAGAAACAAGAATCAACATCTTTTCTTTCTCTGATAGGTAATAAAGAAATTAATCATCCACTCCCTTCACAATTAGACTTCTTTTACCATCTTTATTCTTTCATGAATGACCATACTGCAGGAGACAGTGCAGAATCAGGCTAATAATATGTATTCCAGTTATTGCAGTAGCACTCTGCCTTAATGAAAATGAGGATTAAGCACGCAAGAAGTCAGTGCCAATTGCACCAAAAGGAACTAACATTTTGTTAGAACAAATGCTGACACCAAGTGGTCATTTACCATTACAACAGCTGTCTATGCTAGCGGTGAAGCTGCATGAATACTGCATACACAAAGCAAGTTAGGCTAGATCAACACAAACGAAAATCAACACACAAAGCAGGAGAGGATCAGAAGAGTCAATGATACAAAAAAAATTACAGGTTTAAGCACAACACTGCTGCGGTTAATCAAAACTGCCTAGTTACAAAATGCAGAGTTCAACTAGAATGATGTCCATCTTAATTTTCTAGATGACTTCAAATCTGGCCTTGTTTTTTCATTTTTGTTTTTGGACTAATGCTGCAGAGAACTCAGGGACCCTGCAAGCTGTTACTATTAAAGTATATTAAAAAAAGTAGATATATACTACTGATACAGATACATCCTCAGAAAATTGCAAATGGCTGAAAAGCTTCCTGCAGCTTTTTACTCTGTCAATTATTCTGTATATTACTAGATGGCAATCTAGGGCCATAGGCTGCCCTAGGAGGCATCATGCTTTGTGACATTACCTACGATTTTATTTTTTAGCAATTGTTATTGTTTTGTTCTCCTGGTATTTACCCGTGACTTAACTTTATGAATATCTGTAACTTTTAAAATAAACACACTATTTTCCTTCTGAAAGTTCTGACAGAAAGAAGAATGTCAAAGCTGAACTTAATGGAGATTTTAATAGTACTATTTCAATAACACGTTAAGCTAGAAAAAGGCGGAGAATGTGTTGGCAACTTTTTTATGTACTTCCTTCAAAAATGGTGTATTATTTATGCCTCCAGTTATTCAGAAAACGTCCAACTGTTTTTCTTATACTGTCAGCTTCTGACTAAACCTGTATACTCACCTTGTTTTCCTGTGTAACAAGTATACTTGCACCCCCTGGCTTTAATGGCACTTCTTCCATTGCTCCAAACACATCAGTTTCAACAGAGAAAGTCAGCTCTAAACCCAGATCACTGATATCATTATCTAAAATCCACTGTAAGTTCTTTGCATACTCCGGATCAATAGATGCTACATCCTGATAATTTACAGGTATACCTAGAAAAAAAAAAATAAAGACAAACCCCTCCAAATAAATAGGATAAAGTAAAAAGGGTTCTAACTTAATTTATGGTAGAAGATTGCCCTCTAGAGAGGAACCAGAATAATGCAGTAATAGAAAAAAGAGGATTCACCATTATTAACTACAGCAGAACTGTACTTACTAATTTTAAAAGCATTAAAGTTTCCTCTGTATGTTTTTCTTCCCAGTAAAGCAAATTGCATACCACTTGAGCAACAACAGTTTGCACAATTTTAGATGACTAACAGATTTCAGTAGAAACATCTAACCATACAGAACACACAAGGTTAAATACCTCACCTAAAAAAAAAAAATCAGTTTTCTATGCAACTTTTAGAAACTCAAACATAATGTTTTGCTATACAATATCTCTTCCGCCCAGAAAAGGATTTATAGCTGGAAAAAAAAAAATGAAGACTTTTCCGTACTTTGAAAATTCTTTCACCTTTCGGTTTTCTTTTTAACCTTTTGTTATGAGATCTACTATTCAGTTGAAAAAAATGACTTACAGAAATTTCACGTTTTCAAACTGAACTTGCAAGTCACTTAGAAGCACTGAGATATATACAGAGCTGTTAGAAGTTTGTCTTCCAGCCAAGTCTGGAAACTGCCTATTTATATCCCCTTCACAGACATGGCACTCGAGAACAAATTTGAACAAACATGTCCAGAACAAGGTGACAGAGTTTGCACAAAAGAACTACCTCTTCACTACACAAGAAAGCAAAGCCAAATGACTTTATGAAGATAGATACTTTAGATAACTCTATCAAGATTGATAAATACCTGGGAAAAGGGGCAGGGGTTGCAGGTATTTGTACATTTAGAGAAAAGCAAGTTACTGGGAAGTACTCCCTTTGCTTCACCACCTTCCATGCATTTGTGAAGCATCACACAAATTTCCTGTTAGTAGAGTCTTAACGCGCTATGGACTACAGAAGTAGCACCCCAGACAGTAACACAGAATTCAAAAGTTAACAGGTGGTGCAAACATGTAAATGCAAAAACCACGCTACAGTATTTCACCGGAAGTTCTGAGTAGTGCTGAAATGTTGCACATAAGAACTGTAAGGCATTGTTTTTCTGATAAAACTTAGCAACATTCCTTAAGAGATGGATAGATAATTTACTAATGGATTTTCACTGTCACCTCTCCAAAAAGTCTAATAGCTGTCTAGTAGTTTCTAGAGGATTTTCACTTTTCCTTACTATTAAGCATATGTGCATTTCACATATGAAATGTGGAAATAATGTTATCTCTGGGGAACATAACCAAAACATGGGAAATGAAACAGACTGAAAAGTAGGAATCAGACTCCTTTAGACAAGAAACTTAAATACAGTGTCCAGAAGAAACTACATTCATAGTCAGCATTTTGTGACACCAAAGCACTAAGCTCCTTCATTTGCTTGACAGATATTTTACCAATCAATAAAGACTCAAGCCAGACAGCTATAAAGAAATTCCACCAGTTTTATCGGGACAAGACTCTAGTCCCCCTAAGATAAGTGCATTAAGTATTCAAGTATTTAGAAGGCCCCCAGCTCAAAATCCACTGACACAGAAAGTAATTTTCACTTTTGTTCATAACATTTCATGGGGTATTTCCTAATATACTTGAGTCTACGAGGAGATAGTACAGTTAGGAATTTACCAGCTAGGCTGCTATGTGTCTGTGTGGGTTGGAGTTGGAAGTTTCCCTTGGCAAACAGAACAGCAACTAGCTCCTTAGAAAAACTAGAAAGTAACTGGGTAACAGCATTAGTGAAACTATCTTCTCTTCCCCTGTTTAAGCAGAGGGCATATAGACAGAGAAAAACAAACCCAAGAGGCCTTATTAATTTCTGACTATACTTCTGCCTTAATTCTACATCTGTAATAGAGTGCAACCCTAATAAGCAAAGGGAACTATGAAGTAACATTTAAGATCGCAAACAGAAATCGCGCCGACTACATACCTAACGTTATAAATCACATATGCTGTGTTATCACTGAAGCTGCATATCTCTCCTTGCCTACCAGACATTGTTGTGGAAAGATCTCATCTCATCACAGTGAAAAAAGGCGATGAGCCCACTGAGTCTCAAAAAAGTAGTCACATTTGTTCATACAGGCTTCAGCTTCTATTTACGGCACTTCCACTTCACATCTGTTGTCTAGAGAGAAGAGTTCCTTTGAAAGAAGTTCACACTACTCCTCAGATACAGGAGGTCTTATCACACAACTAGTGAATTCAGTGCCATCATCAGGAAAGGCAAAAAAAAATCAAGGATCTCAGTGCAAGGTGAGAAACCAAAGAAAGGGAACTGGTCTCTGGTTTCAAGAGGAGATCTAATATTTCATTACTTAGGGCCTCACAAGTAGCTGAAGGGAACCTCTACTATGTCTGTAACCTGGTAGCATGTATTTGGCATGAGCAACAATGAGTATAATCCATAGCTGAACCTGAAACAAAAATAAAGTAAAACAAAAACCCCTCAGGAGTATCTGCTGGTGTGCAACTCAAGTTCGTTAAGCAAGAAGAGAGGAGATGCACAAAGCTGAGGGAAGAGGCCTTGGAAAAGTTTATATAAACCACTCTAGAGCAGGAAAAGCAACTATTTTGGGAAGCAGAGGTATAATTTTTCCAGTTCACTGTTTACCTGGTAAGTAACAAAAGGTGATAGAAATCTGTGAACTTTTTGAACTTAAAGGAGCTGAATGTGCACAAACCTCTAGAGAATTCCAGGACGTTTGCTCAACAGAATGGCAAAACCTTATTAAGAGGGACTGGTGAGATCTTATTAACAGAGACTACTCACTGCTGTTTGGTTTGGAATAGTGCTCTGTTAGAAGAGACACTCTCTTTCCTCTCAGTTGCCAACTGCTGATTTACATAATGTGCCGATTTCTCACTTCAGCAAAAGTAACATTCTCTGATGTGAATAAGAAGCAAAAGAACAAATCTGGTAACCAGAGATGAGCTCCAAACAGCCTGAAATTTCAGAAGTGGCAGACATCTTTAAATTGGGACTAGAAGCACAGGTTACTATAGCAAAATGGAAAAAAAAAAAAAAAGAGGAAACAATGCGTCATCTTGTCAATTCAGATACCGACAAACCTAGTATATAATCACAATTCAAACTAGAAAAGAACCCAAATTAATTAGCAGTCATTTCCAAAAGAGGTCACAAGAGCAATACATGACTATTCTCAAAGTGTGTAAGTAAAAAAGTAACAAAAAAACACTTTCATTTGTGAACACATCACATGTAGATTAGCCCATGAGCATCATTCTTCTGCTCGTATAGAGGAATCCCTTGATGAGAGGCTAGTCCTTAAGTCAGTGCCAAACTGTGTTATACAAAGAAGTGCCTACTTTGGAACCCTTTTCCTACATGAAGGATCAATGACTGGCAATGCCTCATCAGGCTTCCATAATGTAGTGCAGCTTCGTACTGGTGTCCTGCATTGCTTCTTGCCCAGTACAGAGTCACTGTCCCACAGCAGAAAGCAGTACTGAGGGAGACAAGTAAAATGTATCCCTACTCTTAGGCAAGAACATCTTGACAAAGATGACTGCAGCTGCATCATCAGACTGCAACAGTGTTCTCTGAACACTTTCAGGGAAGAGAAACGGTAAATCTGAAGTTAGTTTATCTGTCCCAGACTCAGCAAACATCAAAGAAAGACTGCAGATAAACAGAGTGATAATAAAAAAACAGAATGAGATCCAAACAATCCCTTGAAAGCTTTGCTAGGGCTTAAAGTAAGGAGTGGTTCTTGAGGAAAAGCAAGACTCCTTATCCATGTTCTTCATGAGAAGTAAAACATTATGCTACCTTATACTTCCAAAGAAGATTAAAGAATAGCACTTTAAGAGAAAGGAAATTCTGCATGCTATGGCAGTTCATGAGAGGCTCAGACTGAAATAGCAATCACTGCCTTATCACGCTGCAACTCTGATGTTCATACAAGATTAGCAAGCCATTTATTTCCAAGACTTTTTCCACTTTCAAGCATGCACACACACACAAGTTAAAAAGGAAGTTTACTGCTCAGACAATTGTTAAGACTAATAAACAGGATTATAATAAAACCATACCAAGAATATGTTTGTAGAATGACCTTGTGAAGTAAATATTCACCAACTGCCTGTGATTCAGAGCTAGTCCCAGGATCTGGCCTGCAAAACGGAAGTAGTTCAAATGATCTGGATTTACAGAAGAGTTGCTGTTTGGCTGGAAGGTTGTTCCTGTAAAATAAAAGCATGACTGGGTTTCATTATTTAGTTAGTTTTAAGAGAAGTTCATACTTGTTAAATACACTAACCTTCTGAAAATGCAAAGTTTTATTTTGGGGTTCTGGAATATTGTCCGTTTTTTTTTTGTTGTTTATGTCAGAAAGACATCAGAAAGAAATGTATTAGAATGCAATGACATCATATTATTACAATGATACTGCTTAGCTACTCTCCAAGGCAACATTCCGAATTATTATGAACACAAGCGTAATCCTGATCTGCTGAAGTTGGTCCTCCATCTTGCTGTATTTCCATGTGCATTTTTTGCTCACTCTAATGGACCATCCCTCTACCAACTTGTGAACACACTCAAAGGAAGGATCAGACTATATTCACTTGCTTTCACCTGGTTCCAGCCAGATGCAGACAGGAAGGCATCCCATCCTCGTGTCATCGGAAGAAACCATCTCAAAGAGACATCCCTGAACTTTTCTTAACTTTCAGAAACTGATCTATGCTTCTGCTGTTGACTGAAATCTTTGCCACTTCTGAAGACTTTGTAAGGTTGACAGCAAAACATTTATCACTGCTGCTGATGTGAAATCTTTTATTGATAAAGACTTGCTGTGCATGAAGCACCCAAAGGACAAAGAGTCAAATACAAGGTGGACCCATGGAGATCAACATCTGGTTTTACCACAAAAGTGAACTGCTTGACTGTGTGGTTTTCTAGAAAGAAATAAAAGAATATCTCCACAGCTACAAAAGAAAGGAAAACACTTCCTATACTGCTGTCAAAGTGTTACATCCCTCTAATGCCAGGCAGAAATAGAATGGAATCATTAAATAGCATGAACTCATTAAAACCAACAACTCACTCTCCTCTTACAAAAGAAGAGCAAAATTAAAGAAACTTCAAATTAAAAAAAAAAAATCATTTGTAGTTACAATAAAGTACATTGAGCAGATCACTTCTCTACATACAAAAACAATTCTGTCAGTCTCATTTTTTAAAAGTAACAATCTTATCTTCTGCAATCAATTAAGTGACTTGGATTATAAAAATGCTTTCAGAAAAGATACTCTAAAATTAGAGGAAAAAAAACCAACAGAGACATACCATCAGCTGACTGGGTAAATAAGGCATAATCTGGGTTAACTATTTCACTGGATAAGATATCAAACCACTCACGCACCACACCCTGTCCCTGCATGTGAAAAGAATAAAACATATTAGCACCTAGAACTTTCACTGGGCAGTTAAGCTAGGTAACCACGTATTCCTTAATAAAGTATAAAAGTTATTTTAAATTTGGATTTAATTCAAAACAATATTTGTGAAAAACAGAATTAGTATTTCCATATATAGCAATAAAGGAAAACGACACAAATTTACCTACCATGCCTTCTTCTCCATGAAATCGCACAGCAATCCCTTGCTTTAGTTTTGCACAATTTGCTTTAGAGACAACTTCACAACTACTCCTAAAAATAGAATCTAAATACAAAGCACCAATTAATTTTAAGTCTTAATTCACTTTATTTCAATATATTTCAAAGACATACTATTCTGTTTATAACACAATACCTCTGTGAACCAGAAGGATGTCATTTTCATTGACAGGCCTGTGCACCATGTCTGAATCTGGTTGCCCTGAATGCAGATGTTCATAGAACCATTCACAGCGATCTTTAAATGGCTACAAAACAAGAGGTAAACCGTGTTACACAGATGCATTCAACTAGATAATTCCTACCTTGTAAGCATAGCTAGAAAACATCATTCCATCAGGCAGCAATTCTGTACTGAGTGGGTGACAGAGCACTGGCACAGGTTGCCCAGAGAGGTTGTGGAACCTCCTTCCTTGGAGATCTTCAAAAGCCACCTGGACATGGCCCTGGGCAAGCAGCTCTGGGTGTTCCTGCTTGAGCAGGGGGGGTGGACCAGATGGACCCAGAGGTCCCTTCCAACCTCAACCATTTTGTGATTCTGTGAAAATGGTTATGCACACTATTGATGCATTGTGAGATGTGCAGAGAGTTACTCAGTACTACCTTAATAAGCTATATAGTACTTTGGGAAGGGGAAAGGACTAGACTTGCCCTCAAGTGGTTGCTGAAATCTGGGATGCAGAAAGACTGGACCATCAGCTAAACAGAAGTGGCTATCAGACTATACCACACAAGAAAAAGACCACAAAACTTCTTCTGGGGCAAGGAGATAAAAAGTCACTGGCTTCTGTAACATCATCAACTGCAGCTGAGCATAAAATCTCAAATGATACAACCAAGTCATGTTTGTAAGTTCATTGGCAATAACAAAAAAAGGAGCCAAAAAAACTTCCAATGTAATTCCTAGGTGAGAAGGTTCTAGCTTGTTTGACTCAGTATTTAGACTGATTTGCTGTTCTTCTTATACAGATATGATGCAAGTATAATCAATCACAATTCACAGAACTCTTAGCTGATCTAACAAACAGGGTATCAGTTCTCAGGGTCTCTTCATTATTCATAGGTAACAAATTTAAAAAAACAACATACTTAGCAACCTAAGAACAAGTAAACATGACAGCTACACTGTGTCCAAAAAACAAAACTGGATTACCAAAAACAACATACATCTAAAAATAAATGCACAGTACCATTCACAACTAAAGAAACAATGCTTTTTGGGCAGACCCTCCACAATCATTTATGTGTTTGGGTTTTGGTTGGTCAAAAGAATTTTATTTTGTTGTTTTCAGCAAAATCTATCTTTGACCAAAATGATTTGAGAAAACTTTCTGATAGATAACAAAGTAAAAGTATATCAGTGTGTGCTGAATGAATGGGTTCCCAATAGCTCAGTATGGTCTAAAGTCCATCTTCATGTGTAATACAACAAATACACAGCTCTATCCCAGAGCTACATGTAGAATATGATAATCTTTAAAAGATAAGTGGTCAAAACACTAGATACTTAACACTACAGTGTTATGTAAAGCAGACTTCCATACTGGAGCTTGCTTGCTATTTTTTCCCACTTAGCAGCACTAGTTTTCCTTAGAGTAACTCTTCAGTCTTGAGTTCATGTCCCACGTTAAACCAAAAAGTGAGTTTAGGTTATGCAAAACATCAGGATTTTACTTTCAAAAATAAAAATAGAAACAACCACCACACCCACTCACAATTAACCAAGGAAAGGGTGCAAAGGGTAACATCACAATGTTATACCACATGTTTCACTGAAGGAGCTGCTACTAATTAACCGTGGCAAAATCAACTAATAATGGTGTATTCATCCTCCGGTTTGTCTCAAAATTTAAGTCACTTAAAGAAAAGCATAGCATTTTAAAGCTCAATCTATTAGATGTAATTAAATGAAGTTAACTTTCTATTATGAAATCTATTTGTGCACAAATTGGACTTTTGAGACTTAAAAATATTTAACACCGGTAATTTAAAATGGACTCACATATTAATTTTAAAGGATTAAAAGTAGAGTTTAGCTGCCCCATGTCCGTTTAATCTGATCTTTCAGCATCCTAGATTCAGAAGCACTGGAGGCCGCACTTAGTTCTTCCATCCTCCCCAAATTGATTTTTTTTTTTTTAAACCAAAATACTCTCTTTATATTCACAGAAGTTGTAACTAATCATCTATTGACATTTACCTGAGCCTTTATGATGTGCATAAATCTGGACATTAGTTCAGGACACTCAAGAAGGAAATGAAAGTGATCAAAAATTATTTTAGGATTTCTGAAAGAAAAATACCTTAGGTTAGAAGCCTATTAGTCAGAGACCTAATAATAACGCTTCATGATACATAAGTCTACACAAAGAGACAAGGCAATTAGTCCTATAGAACAGTTGCAACAGACTCTCCTATCTTGTAATGTTTTTCTTTACTCTTGTTTCCAAAGTACTTACACTACCTCATCCTTCGTACATGGAGGATACAAGCAGCTCTCCAGATAGAAGACACAGTTATAAGCTGGGCAGTCCCTGAGAAACTGAGAACAGCAAAGTGTACTAAGATGGTGACTCCCTTAAGAAGTCATTACGTATAACACATTTGAGGAAGAATGGAAGTTTACACCTGCCACAAAAGAGAAGGCTTTATTTGGAACAAAGAGGAAAGAATCTGTTAAGGAAATTTTGCTCTGTGAAAAAGGTTTTGTTCATGAAATCTCACCAAATCTTACAGAAGGACT
This sequence comes from Anseranas semipalmata, assembly GCA_013399115.1. Classification (NCBI taxonomy): domain Eukaryota; kingdom Metazoa; phylum Chordata; class Aves; order Anseriformes; family Anseranatidae; genus Anseranas; species Anseranas semipalmata. Next base: position 339,229 of record VXAA01001869.1, read on the forward strand.
GTTTACATATGCAGAAGAATTCATTTAAGCCTGGATTCTGAATCATTAATATACACTCCCTCAAATTTGGCAGGACCATTAGAGTGCATATGTCACAACAATAACCTAAAAATACAACTCACTAAGAAGAAAAAGTTTACAAGCTTGAACTACTCTTGAAACTTACCGGTTAACAAAACACTTAAGGACATCATCGTGCTTACAAACAAATTCTATAAAACGAGGCGACGTCATCCTGTTCAAAGAAAATCATAAGACACTTCTGTTTAATGAAATTGAAAAGAATTTGAATTACATATGTTGTTGCATTTTATTTCTTAATAAAATGCTACACAATTAAAAAATGATGGTTTTTAACTAGTCAATCATTAGACAAAATACTCAGCAGCATTAAGACTTCATACAAACCAATGGAAAAGGTGAAAATGCCAGTGATCAAGAAGGTCAAGCAACCTGACTGCGAACTTTTTTTGGTCATATAGTTAATAACAAAGTTCGAAGTAATGGAGATGCACACTTTTCTATTGAATCATTCCAGCTTTTCAATACAACACTGAAAATGTTGTATTGAAACATATATGGAAGAACTAATATTATATGCACAATATACATTATATGCACATTGTTCTATATTCTTGTTCATTAGGTAGAATTCCCACCACACACCTTGTAAATTGTAGTAAGTGAGGAAAAGAGGCAGGAAGAAATAAAATTACAAACAATGAACTCATTAATAATGGGGGGTAAGTAGGAATTTAACAGCTTCTTAAAGGAACAATATTACTTGCCATGCAAGCGTCTCGTACACTAGTATGGGATTTTATTTTTTCTCCTATCTGTTTGGGAGGGATTAACGTAGGTGCAAATTTTACTCCTTTTGTTTACATCTGTGATCTGTGCTTTTCAAAAAGAAACAAATACTTAACTGGGTCCTTTAGTTTCTGCAAGAGTGAATGAATACTTGCAACCAAGGACAAAATCCTCTCATCCACCCAGTGCCTAGAAAGGCCGTGAAAAATATTGCTTTAAAAAGTCTAGGATAATAATCCTAGAAAACCTCTGAAAAATTACTGGAGCTCTGCAAGTTATTAAAAAAAAACTGACTGCTACACCAAAAAAAAAAAAAGAAGTTGGAAATTATATTAAACAGATTTCCAACCACAGAAGTCTGAAAATATCTCTGTTCCCCATATCAATTTAGACAAAAGAACTGCTCTTTTTATATAAAACTGAGCTATTTTCCTTCTCTCCCTTATTCTGTTTTGAAAAACCAAATCTCACCATGTCTCACACCCACGAAAAACAAAGAAGCAAACAAAATCTTCCAGGCAGAGACAGAGTATAAACATTTTAAAAGATCCTACTTCTGGTCTGAGGGATGGTCTGAAAGTATTGAACAACTAAAAGAGGGTCTTCTCTGAAAGGAAATGAACTCTCCTTACAGCTTGTATGGCAATTTACAGATTAAGATGCAATTTACAAAGAGGAAAAACTTCATATACCCTCTTTGGTTTGATGCTGAAAACTTGAAACGTTGTATTTCAGTATACTGACAAAGAAAGCCTAGATTCAATAGCAGCATTTGCAGAAGAAAAGCAACCATAACAATGAAAAGAAAAATAACCTTAATGTTTCTAATGTTTTCAGAGCTCATGTGCTAACCCTCTATTTACACTTAGTAATTCACTAGCCAGCTAATTTTCCATTTAAGCATGAAATGCCATCTTTATTGTATGAATATTAAGAACAATGGCAAACTATGAGCTCTGTTTACTCTCCTCCATTAAACAAAGACACTTGAATCTAAAATTAGAGCCATTTTCTACCTGAAAATGTCATTTGTTGGAATTTCAAATGTTATTTGAAGATGGCAGCAGGGCTAACTTACACTGTTGTGCCTTTTAGTCCTATTACCGTGAAAATTTTAGTAAAGCAGAATAATTCTCACATTTTTACACTTCTCTACAAGAGTTCTGAAAAACCCTTAAGAAACCCAGAATTCAGGCGTGCTCTGCCTTTTCTGCATCCCAAGGAGTCCTCCCAGTTACCAACAAGTCACCAAAACAGCACTTACTCTCCTGGCATCTATGATAACAACTCTCAGTTAAGCCTACGTAGTAGCCACGGGGTTCTTCCCTAATCTGAGTGTAAAGCATGCAGAGGGACAGAACCACTGGGCAAGGCCCATCAGCAAGACGGCAGAATACAGGAAGACAGCCTCAAATTTAATCTTGGTATAGAAAGATAAATCAAGGGGAAAAATGTACTTATTCACTTTTACAAACGTTTCTGCTTTTCATTTGGCTGTCATAAATAAGACTTTATTTGCATTTTATCTTAGCAAGGTTTGATGGAGATTTCAACAGAAATAGCTTACAAGCAGTTTCTTATTTGAGGTGGAGTAAAATTAAAAGTCAAAGTACTGAGCTGTTTGTTGAATGTGTTGATCCCCAGAGCATCTTCCAGAATGCCCACAGAGGAGTATGCCCCAGAAAAACAGTACTGGCTGATCTGAAAGCTTTTATTCCACTATGTTTGGCAGAGAAAGAAAAACCCTTCCAGCGGCAGGCAATAACCAGGAGATGTCATGTAGTGGGAACCTCACTTCAAGACTCCTCAGGGAGCTGATCATACCTCCACACTTTCCTAATCCTCCACTCAAGAGGGTCAAAGGATCTTTTCATTGCAAATTCACTTGACAAATATAATCCATAACAAGCCTGGACAGACTAAGACCTCAGCTACAGTGGACACAGGGGTTTTTTTTTTTCTTTTTAAACCAGACACTGATGGTATCAAACTTACATAAGCTGTTCCACTCAAAATAATGTTTGCCAACCTGGCGCAGAATTCCAAGTGGGTGTTCCTTTGCGATGCAAGGCTTCTTATTAAAAACTTCTGCAATATAGCCAAATGAGCCTTGCCTCAGCTGTCATTTTTATATACAATGATAATCTGCATTTTTTCTGAGTTCAATTATAGCTGTTGTTGGATAATCACATTAAACTTAGGGATATTTTCACATTAAGAACCAACAGCAGAAACAGCTAAATTTCAAGTGATCAAAATTGCATTTCCTGCATGTATCCCACATGATTAAAAAAGAGACATTAGACATTCAATATGAAACCTGCCCCAGTGCAGTTACCTTCACACGCAGCAGCACTATGCAAAATGTGCTGTGATGCTTGGTGCTTTTAAAGCTGGGGGAAAAAAAAAACCATTCAAATAATTGAACTAGTGAATGAACTGGAAAGCACACCCTCGAGTGCCATTAATATCATCTGGTCAGCACCAAGTTCTTCCAAGAAAGCATATATGTTTTTAAAATTGTAACAGTTTAGTTAACAAACAGGATCCTCCTTACCCCTGAGGCATCTGGCAGGAGCAGCACATATAAAATGCTTGAATGACAGCACTTAGCCTGTTTGCTGTCATGGAGATAACATCCTGGCAATCAGCACAAGCTTCCTGCTTCCCGGCAACTTCATATGTTTTTGAGTCCCCTGTGTCAGTAGATAGCTCTTTTCTGCTCTCAGTTCCTGCAGCAGCAAAGGAAGGAGTAGGAGTAGCATCCTGGTGATCTGGTCCTTTTTGCTTCAGCAAAATAGAAGTAATGTTGGCAGAGTCCCTTTTGTTTTTCATCAGTTCTGTGGCTATAAGAACTAGCCATTCATCCAAAGAATGCCAAAGCAGTTCCAGTGGCTGCAATAAACATAAGCAAAAAAAGACAAAAGGAGAGTGTTTACATTAGATAAGACAATTATCACATCATCAATATTAAAGCAAATAAATATCATCCACATTTAAAAGCTTTAAATGATACTTTGGAAGTCATGTCAGAGATAAGACTCAAATATTCATTAAAAGATGTTTACATGTAGCCACAGAGCACAAAGAGAAAATTTCATATAAAGTGAAAACAAGGTGGAGATGGAGTAAAGGTAAAACTTAGGAAGGGTGAAATACTGAACTGTTTAACAGGGTTTGGCCTCACTGTTGTTACAGAGCACACTACTGTTGCATTCAACAGTACACCTGACAGTTGCATTCAAGCACAGACAGTAATACACACGTGTAGCTTTAAGATTAAGAGCTTATCAATTCTTTTTTTAAGGTCCTGGTCAAAGAAGCTCCCCCTACAAGGTGGATGGAGCAAACCCTGGACAAAGCCACCGAGATTCAGACTCATGCACATATCTAGTAAGTTGTGCTTTATGCATAGTGTGAGCTCATACAGCTCATTTTAATAGTATCCCAGATGTCTCAGATTGGGGGTCACTAATTCCTAGCTTTATGAAATAGAAACAAGTCTCAGTAGAATCTCATAGCAATTTTTAAAGCTACATATTTCATTTGAACGAAGTCACTCTTTACTCTCTGCCACCATCTTATAACCAATATAATTGAAACCTAGCACACAATTGCATCATTACACATTTGCTCTCAGGTGCAGACCTACTACAGAGGGGAGGAAGGACTAAAAGACCCGTGGCTTTCTTACGAGCATTTCAAAAAAAAAAAAACATGAGGACTGACTGTGCTGCTCCTCAACACTGCTTAAGGGGACATTTCGCAAGTGTACATTTTATGAGTATCTCTAATTTTCCACAGACTTAGCGTGCCTTTCAGAACTCTTGCAACTGATTGGTTTTTCCAAAGCTATTTTTTCACTGATTCTGATCACAAACTCAGTCAAAGGTTAAGTCAAGCACAGCAACTTCACCATTTCACTTTCTTTATTTTCTAGTCTAACTTCATGACATAAAGCATTCCTGTTGAAATATTGCCCACCACCTTCATATCCCTGTCAGCATTTTATGTTAGCATCCATGATCAAAACTTATCAAGTGTAATATAGACACATCCAAATAACTATCAACATTTTTTTTCAAAACTACAACTCAACATTCTTCAGCTGATTCTTACTATGAAATGCATATTAAATGCAAACCTCCAGTCTACCTTCAACTTTCACATCTCATACTTCAGAAAAGTTGATGGGGAATTACACACCTGAGTCTGTCTAACCGAGCACCAAGCTTTTGCAGCTACATACCTCATATCTCAAATGCAAGGATTTACCTATGCAATGCTTTCCTCGTCACCTACCTAGAAAGCAAGACACTAGAAATCAAGTCCATATCCCATCTGCTACACTGGAGCAAAATCTCTGGCCAGGTGACAGACAGTTAGACTTTAAGATACAGGAAGCAAGAGATCACTAATCCATGAAGTGACTGTGTCACAGCAGAGAATCAATTCAATTCTAGAAATGAATAGTATCTGAAATGAGGGAAAAACGTTACAGGCTTTACTATTTTGTTAAACTAGACGGGGAGATTTTCCAGTAATTTTCCCTAATATATCATACTGAACAGCAATTAGAAGAGTGGTAGATGAAAAAGTAATAAATGCAAACCTGGTCAAAATTACTATTCATAAAGTTTCTCACTGGTAGGATTTCATCTGAGTTAGCAATAGCTTATTTCAAGATCAGGTGTCTAAATTCAAGGACTATTTTGTTTCTTGCAAGATCAGTACAGTACTGTGTCTTAATTAGCCAGCATTTCCACTTTAAAGCATTTGGATAGGCCTGAATTGACTAGGCCCAAAGTGAACTACATACAGGCAACTTCAGTAAAGCAAAGAGGCCTGCAATTTTCTTGTTCTTATCAAGTGATAACACTCCCCAGTAGCCTCAGATCAAGATATATTCACTTTTTCAATCCATTCTACTCTAGATTACAGTGACAAGTCTTTCAAAAAAAAAAAAAATCATATAAAATTAATAAGACAGGTGACAAAATTACTAGGAATTTCAGACATGCTCCGAAGTATGTTCAAACAGGATACTAACACAGAAAACTATAACACAGCATTAAAAAAAAAATTGAGAAAAAAAATTTCTTCATTTCTTAAACTGGATAAAATACATTTTTCTTTTTAAAAGGAGTTATGAAGTACATCTTTAAAAGTCACCATGTACAGATCTATTTGGACCTAAAGGGAGCGTGTTCAAAAGAAAAAAGGAAAAAAAAGTCAGTAAGGCCTGACTAATGTTCCTCTGTGTATCTTACAAGGGTACCAGAAGACAGAACTGGCACTGCTACCCTAACAACCCCTCCAAATAAAAGTTTCTCGACCCATTCTTGAAAGGAGGTGGTATTGAACAACAGATTAGCATCCTATACAGTAAATTAAAGCAATATCTTCACTTGTCTTCACTTGTTCAAATAAACTGCATTCAAAGATAGGGGTGGTGACCTGCATCCTTGTGCTCTGGAAAGTACTGAAAGAAAATCTTACATGAGACATGAACCAGCAGCTGGAAATCCTTGTTTTCTCACCATAAAAACTATCAAAATTGAGATTGTCTAGGACATATACCCCACAACTGAATCTTAAGATCATCAGCAAATTCCAATTTAAAACTACTTCCCTTTACAATTTTCAATACAGATCTCAAGTTCAAATCTTTAAGTTCTGCACTGACTTTTCTTTAAATACAGATTTAAGTTCAGTTTTGGGGCAGCAACCTCTATGGCTTCTTCAGCAGTCTGTACTTAGCAGTTACACAGCCTATATTCAAGCAAAAAAATAAAAATAAAAATAAAAATAAAAACACACACACAGAAAAGCATCTCTGTTCCACTGACCTGCATGTCACATGCAAATACTAATACCAATGAAGGCATACAACTGCTAGGTCTTCAAGTACCATCATAACATTTACCAACATAATAATCCAGAGATATAGTGTGGAGTTTTCCCTTCTCCCAAAAGGAAAAAAGGATCACCACCACATTTTCAAGGAAGGACAAAAAAGAAGGAAAGGGAACATAGGACTAGAGAGAACGGGAAGTCATCCAATGGACTCAGCACTGTCTCTCATCTCTCGCTACCCAGTTACTGCAAACTCAGGGAAGACCAGGCTAATCCAACCACAACCGAAATTTAGATTTGCACTGCCAGACCAGTGGGCCCCACTCCCAAAACAGAATAAGCTCTCATCAGTGGTTTTATATTTTTTACTCTGAAATTTAAATCGGTCTTAAAAATATGGAGACAGCATCAGCCCTAAGGAGGAGCTGACCCAGTTTTAATACTTCTAAAATAAATAAAATAACAACAATAACAAATTTTAAATCCTCCTGAATTTTTTGCTTTGTTAGCTCATGCAACAGTAGTATATATTTTGCTCTTCTATTAAAAAAGATGATAGTTGTTTTTACACTATTTAGAATTACTGATATTTTCTGGGACAACTATGTCAGTTGTGTAGTACTAGTCTACTGCACTTAACTCCATACTAAATTGAGAAATAATTCTTACAGCATACAAAATAGTATGGGCACACAGGTAAGGGACTTTGCTGATATAGAACTTCCTTCATAAATTGTGATTTATTTTTTTTTTAATAGTGAGTTCTGAAATGATCTGGAGTTGAAAAGCATGAAATCCTAATTTTTTCCTTTTAGGCTATACGCAAACACAAAACACAAGGTCAAGCTACAAAAACTTTGAAGAAAAAGGGTTACAATATCTATATAACATTGTCACTGCAGATACTTCCTGTATTAAACACATTTAACATCATCTGCTTGTTATTTAATCTGGTATATTTAAACTGATTTTCATTAAAACTGTCTTTAATAAAATGATGCCTGTGATTTGGGTAGGGCTCTGTTTTTTGAAAAGGAAGAAAAATGTGGTTAAATTCACAAAATGCCAATTTAGTTCAATATATTTTAATGAACTCTAAAATATAAGTATTATGTTGCACACAGTACAATGCATTACATTTTGCACACTATTTTTCATACTCAAGCACTAGTTTTATATGATGATACAAATCAATTTGTTATTAAAACTATTTTCCTATCAAAAACAAACATTTATGTTTTTTTTTTTTTCCAAATAGTCTAATGCCTTCCTCCTTTCCAAGGGAAGAAATTTAAACAAAAATTGAGCTACTTAACTAAACATAGCTGGAATTAGTGTCATCCTTCATGAACTTATCAATACAGCTCTGTTTTAAAAATCATTAGAAATAATCTGATAAACGCATCAGATCATGAAATAAATGCAGTAATTTCAAAATATCCTCTTTTCAGAAAGAAATCAAATGCGAAGGTTAATGAAAATTCTTATCATGTAATTACTGGCATCTAAATTCAGTGATATGAACTGTGTCATTAAGAGCATGGAGGGAGGAAAAAAAAAAAAAGACTAAGTTCTCATTCTTTAGGTGCATGGAGCAGCATATCAGTTATACTCCCAATGCAGACTGAGAGGCACACAGGAAACTGGGACTGCTTCACAGAAAGTAAAGATATGGTTTTCTACAGGATTCCTCACCAAGTATAAAAAAAACCTTCAGAAATTAAGCTTCTAAATGGCTAGAGCCTAATGCACGTTTGAAAGCAGCTGCAAATCAAGAATCTTGTGAGGGTAGTAGTAAGCCAGTATATTTTAAGGCATATGATAATAAAATCAAGAATAAATTGGGAAAAAAAAAAATCACGATCAGAGTGAGAACAATGAACAGATTAAGAATTCAATTATTTCAGTCTATTTTGTAAAGCTGGATAAACTGAATAAGAACTCCCAATAAATACCATTTTGAAGTTACATTAATACAATCAATTTTATATTGCTTAATATTACCACATTCTGAGATTACTATGTTCTTAAATAAAATATTAAAACTTTTTAAAAGCTTACCAAAATCAGCTGAGCAACTAAACCTTTAGCATCTAATAAACAATAAATGAAAATTAAACAAGAAATAAAGAGAAATCTTAATATGAGATGTGCATCAGTAGTTAAATGAATCCAATGGAAAATATAACTAAAGAGAAGGAAAGAGGCAGGCTTAACTTAAGAAGGGGTAGGGACATCAACCAAACTTACTTCCTGTTCATGAGATGTCTGATTAATGAATGCATGCTTTGTGAAATTCATCTCTTTAACGTCTATCTTCCTAACAACATCATATACTTTTCTGACCTTGAACACCTGACTTCTTGGAGTTTTATTTCCATTGTAGCCCATGTCATTTCCATTACTGGGAGAGGATGGGCCAATGCGAAAGACATGGCAAAAAATCCTCACGATCCTTAAGAGACTCTTCATTTGAGCTTCATAATTACTTGACAAGCTGGGGGAAAAAATGGAATATTTAAGTTTCTTTCCTAGATGAAACAATGTAGTATATTAAGGAGTAAGCAATCTAATGTTAGGGTCTGACACATGCTGAAAAAAACTCTATTCTTTAAACCCCAGTAAATTTAAACTTTTATTTCCTGCACTAGCCCCAAAAGTCAAATAAGCACTATAATTTTATGAACATGTACTCAAAATTTTAACTGAAAGTGAAATAAGACCAGCAAATTCCAGATCTTGCAAAATATTTCATTTGTTTTTATGCATATGTACCCTGCTTATGAGCCACTGGTAAGAAATTCAGCTTACCAGAGTAAGGATCTCAATGTACGAAACAAATTGGGATATCCAGTTGAAAGAATTTTTAAATCCATAAAAGATCACATGCAATGGTAAAATTGTACTGATTAATCAGGTATGCTGCCACAGCCCATCCTGATCTAACTACTATCCTAAAGACCCATTAACTGCCTTAATCAGACAAGTGGTCAGGATGATAAAGATGTCGCTGTTTTACTCAAGGAAAAACAAATGACCTATAAGAAACTATATAAGAGTATCTTTTTTATTATTATTTTATTTTATAAATACAGTAGAAGTTTTATGCCTTATTAACTGAACTGGCCAATAATGAAATCTGTAAGAATTCCTTTACCACAAATACAGTGTAGAATCTAAGATATTCATGAGTTCATGCACAAGCAAAACATTCTCAATCAAATTCATCTTAGTTTTCTTTCTTTAAATCCCAAGAGGTAAGAATTCTTCAATCCTGAACACATAATAAAACCTGCAAGAAATTAAAACTTTTGCTACTCAGCTCTGCACAGTTCTGAGAGCAGCCCTGAGGCAAAAAACTTGGGGGTGTTGGTTGATGAAAAGCTCGACATGAGCTGGCAGTGTGCGCTTGCAGCCCAGAAAGCCAACCGTATCCTAGGCTGCATCAAAAGCAGCGTGGCCAGCATGTTGAGGGAGGTGATTGTCCCCCTCTGTTCTGCCCTCCTGAGACTCCACCTGGAGCACTGTGTTCAGCTCTGGGGCCCCCAAATATAAGAAGGACATGGACCTGAGTGGGTCCAGAGGAGGCCATGAGGATGGTCAGAGGGCTGAAGCACCTCTCCTGTGAGGACAGGCTGAGGCAGTTGGGGATGTTCAGCCTGGTGAAGAGAAGGCTCCAGGGAGACCTCATTGCAGCCTTCCAGTACCTAAAGGAGGCCTACAGGAAAGATGGGGAGGGACTCTTATTCGGGGAGTGTAGTGAGAGGACAAGGGGTAATGGCTTTAAACTAAAAGAGGGGAGATTTAGATTAGACATTAGGTGGTGAGGCACTGGCACAAGTTGCCCAGAGAAGCTATGGATGCCCCATCCCTGAAAGTGTTTAAGGACTGGTTGGATGGGGCTTTGGGCAACCTGGTCTAGTGAGAGGTGTCCCTGCCCATGGCAGGGGGGTTGGAACTAGATAGTCTTTAAGGTCCCTTCCAACCCAAACCATTCTATGAGTCTATGATACACACATATGATATTCATAAGGGAGTATACATTCAATTTTATCTTTAAGTACTTGTAATTCAAAAGCATTCTAACAATAAGACCACTACACACCAGAAGACGGACACCTTAGAGGATGCTGAACAACTCTGATGCAATTGCTAGTGTGCTAATTCACAAATCTGAAATACAGCTGGTTTCAATCTACCTAAACTCAATCAACTAATTATACTTCTGAATAAAGCTCTTTCCTCAGTGTTCTACAGGCAAATTTGCAGAAGCAACTCAGACCTCTAACAAAAAAACAAAACAAAAAAAAAACACAACAGAAACAACATCTAACGTGGTGCTCTTAAGTTTAGATGGCATTACAAATTTCTAACATTAGATTAGTTATGTTTAGTGTTGCTGAACAGTCCCTAGGACAACTGTAACATCACAGTACCTTTATCATGACTTCACTCTCCCCATGGCATGGGTAAAAGCAAAAGACTTGTTTGGTTACAACACTACATTTTAATGACTGCCAGCGAGGTGTTAATTAAAATAATAAAAAATACACCCATACACCTGCTTAAGGATTTTACCAAACTGATACACAAAATACAACTTTCTTGTTGTGATTTAGACTTAAACCAGAGAAGCTTTCAATAAATCTGTCTAAGAAAGGAATACAAAGAGTCAACATGACAAGAATAATAAAGTTTAATTTTCAACTAGGTAATGTAAATTCCCTAACTAGTGGGCCTTAGTTATACTACCAGAAGCTGTGCTCACAGCTACAAATTAGTATTTGGAAAATCTTTGCTTACAGACCAAAAGAATCTATGAATACAGGAAGCTAACTCAAGAAGCTAAGTTAAGTATTGGAAAAAAAATAAACATTTCAATTCAGGTTTATTAGCAGCAGCAGTGTTTTCCTGGTGAAAATTTCACTTGAAATCTCCTGGTCTCCAGGAAGAGGACTCAAATAGAAAAAACTTGAAGTGCTTTTAATAGTTTACTGAAGTGTTTACTAGCATATTAGTAAACATTTTACAAAGCCCAACCTGCACCAGCAAGACCAAGTCACGTCACATCACAATTATTTCTTTGAAAGAGGAAACAGGCAATGTAGACAATGCTAACTTAACAGGCTCACTGCTGGCGTTCAAGGCAGAAGTCCTCAGCCAGAAGCTTGTTGTCACTCCAGGCTTCCCGCTAGAAGCATTACAAACATTTGCTTTAGGCACTTTCAAACTAAACAACAACCACATCCAACAGCAATGGGCTGCTGGTTAACGGCCAGGAAACTAACAGTCCAATGATACTAGCTTAACCATGCAAGAGTAACATTGTCAAAGGTTTAAATGTAGGGAGTGCATTTTATATACTATTTGCTGGAAGGAGGAGAGAGAGGGAAGAGGCCCAGGCTCAGAAGTCTACATGCATCAAGTACTACCTTCATCCTCATTATTTTAATGCTAAGAACAACTGAGAAATACCTAGCTGAAGCAGAGATTGAAGCCTCTGACACAGAACAATTAGAACAACCAGAGGTGCAGTTTTCAAAACCACATATTGTAATAGGAAAAGAAAATAATTCCATATCCCTTGTGACAATGTACCAAACAGAAGTGGGCCAGTAAGAGCCCACAGGACACCCTAAGCACAGGCATCTCCAAAAATGCCTGCCCATCCAATACAATGTAAAGCTCCTAATTTGTCTTCAGCCTGAGCTAGACAATCCACACTCAGCAAGTACAGGAGTACCTACCAGCTCATATTCACAGACAGTCCAAACTGTTTCTACGGTCTGTTTCTACAGCCATACTGAGAGAACGTGGCTCAATATAAAGGAGCAATAACAGTAATAAATCAAATAGAAATGCAAAATAATCAGTTTGATTTATCTTTGAAGATACTAAAATAGAAACAAATATTGCCTCATATGATCTCATCCAGCTGCTATGACTTCTGATAATGTCCCCACAGACAAAGCAAGTCTGAAATCCTTTCCTGCAGAATGGTTTTGCACTTTATCATAGCTCATGTACTGGAGATCTGTTGGCTCTAATGAAGTCTGGAGACAAAAGGAATGTGTTACATTAAGTTAAGCCGATTACACCCTGAAGCCCAACAACAGCTAAAGTTCTCTCAAAGTTATCTTTGCAGCAACAAAATGGGATTCATGTGTTCATGCTCTTGAGCTCTTTCAGAAAATAATTCCTTAGCTTCTAGTAAAGCAAAAAGGTTAGAGTAAATTTTGCTGGCTACCAAAAACAGTAAAATGTGACTGGTGTTCCAACACATTACAGATGATGTGTTTTGCACAAACTCCCTCAAACAGACACCACAAAAATTAGGAAAGCATACTAGGAAAATACGCTTGCCTATTTTATGTGCTTCTCCAAGTAACTGCAACTTGCGCTGCTGAGACAGTATGCTGTTAGATACAATTTTTGGTCTAGTGCAATACAGATGCTCTTATACATACATTAGTAACCATGAAAGACGATCAGAGCCAGCAAACATGATACAAGTGTCTGAAAAAAAAACATTCTTCCCAGACATATCAGGAAAGCATGCAGAATGTAAGGATGTGGAAGAAAAAAAGGAGGGGAGCCGGGAAGACAGATAGATGGCTAAAAAGCTTCCCTTCCTCGAGCTGACACCTCCGTGTCAAACTAATCAAAAATACACTTCTCTGCAACTCAATCTTCTAGGTGCTAGCAGCTATACAAGGAGGACACCAACTTTCTCTCCTGAAATCCTTCTGAAGACAGTGATCTAACCAGGTCCTGTCATACAGAATCAAATTTGAGATGCATCTACTCCAGCATGTGCCCCACATAAGATGGTTTAGATTATTAAAACTACTAAGTGACACTAACTACCTGGTAACTTACCAACCAATTTATGATCCTCTCGCACTTACCTAAGCAGTTTGTGACCATTTGTTGTAGCAACTTCAGCAAGACTTGTCAAGATTTTAAGATACTGGCTCTCGCTCTGCTGAGACAAGTGTTCCAGAACTTGCCGCAACTGGTTCATAAAAAAAAGCATAAAGTCATGGAGTGTCAGACCAAAATTTAATTCAGTACATTACCACGCAAGCTAGCTGTAATTTCTAGAAATATTAATGTACGTGCCTCTGTTGTCTAATCTAACCTCAGTTAATGTTCCATTACAACTTACAAAGTTTACTGAAAACATATACATTCTAGTGTCAATTTATGCACTACCAGATATATAATATTCTATGAGTGCTATGAATGCTGATTGCTTAACCATACATTATTAATTCATAAGAACAACTTATTTTCATCTGAAGACTGAAGAGGATGCACTTTCAACTTCCAAAAGCTAATTCAGAATTTCTCTCTTTCTCCAGTTCATTCCTCTTCCAGTTTATGAAAGTGTAAATGAAACCTGGATCCTAGTTTGCTCTCACTACCTTTATTTTTGCTCAAGACACTGAATATCCTCCCTTGAGGAAGAAGTCATAACCCGCTAATCAATACTTATTACCCTCTCTTCGCAAAATTGCCCTTTTTTCTCACTAATACCATCATTTGGCTCACAAAGCCTAGATGTTGCAAACATTGTCCTGCCTTCAACTCCTTTGTAATATGCTTTTCTCTGTCCTGGCCATTTTTTTTGCAGAGGAATTAACTCTTCAGTGACACTGTTCATCATGCTTTCCTACTGTCTCCTCCTTTACTTCCCGTCCGTCACTCTCACTTTCAGAAAGTTCAGTTACCCTTCTCACAGAATTGTAGAAGGCTAAAATGAAAAGGAACCTCATAAAGGTAATCTAGTCCAACACTGCCCCAAGGCAGGAGCTAATTGTATCTGTGATCCAAAATAGTTTGTCTGATTTGCCTGTCTGGTTTTTAAATACCTTCAAGTCTGGAGGCCCTGCAGCTTCAGCAAGTTCTCTTCTAGTACTTCACTATCCTTAACTATGTAAAGTTTTTTCCAGGGCTAAATTGCATCATTAGCTACAAGTGTCTAAGGCAAAACATTTGTATCACTTACTGTAAAAAATTATTGAGCAAGCCTCTTCCTATCCCAAACTCCTTTAAGCTACATAACTGTAATTCTTACAATCTTTTCATAGCACACATTCCTTGCATTTATTATTTCCATTAATCTCTTAGGATTCTGTCCAACTGGTCTTCATCTTTCTCTGAACATTGGCTCCAAAGGTGGATGTAGTATTTCAACTAAAATAGCCAATGAGAACTAGTGCAGAAGGATTGCTTTGTGTATCTTACAGACAACAGAAATTCCTCCCTTCTTCCTCACTCTCACCATCTCAAGAGCATGACACTGATAAGTCAGTGCAACTTGTAATCCGCAATGAACTTCAGATCCTTTTCTACAGAGCTGCTCCACAGGCAGCAGCTTCCCATATTCTCTTTGGACACTGACTGTTCCTATCTAAGCACAGGAGCACTGTACTCGTCCCTAGTGTAATCCATCCTTTCTCCCTGCCGTCTGTCAATAATTTTTCCAGTTTGTCAAGAACATTTAAAATGAGAGTCCTGACTTCTAACGTATATCAGTCTTTTCACGTCATCACTTTCAGATAACATGAACTGGTCATTATCCAAGGCTCTAGGCAGAACAGCTCAGCCTTGGCTATGAAAAAAATATACTTAAAATATGCCTTCATTTTTTACAAGTATAACTGTTCTGTGAGTTATCTAATATATTTTGCATGCACTTTCATGCAGATCTGATTTTTGTACACACTGCCACCATTACTCAGACAAAACATCCATTTCCTTGCTCGTTGTCTTCACTTCGGCAATACATGATGGTGTGCTTTGTCATTTACCTTTCCACAGAGAGTCGTTTTTGTTCCACGGCTGTAATCCTTTAACTTTCTCTTTTATTTGCAATCATCTACACCATCTCCCCGTACTTCTAATATACACTTTGAGAATTCTCATCTCTCTATCATTTTACTTCATAAAACTCAATCCTGTCTCAGAAATTTAAACACTGTTTGTATAGAGACTTATAGGTCCTCAATCTTGTATTGGAAGTAATGGGATTACAGAGAACAATAAAAACTTCAAAAATCTAGCAAACCAAGTTCAGTGAAGTGACAACCAATACCTTACTAAATCTATCTTTTTTTTTAAACTTACAGTCTGCAAGATTGTTTGCAGCTATTTTCAAGCAAACAATATATAAAAAGCTAGCTATATTAGAAGGGAAAAAAAGTCATCCCATGCTTCCTTCCCCCTGTATAATCAAGAAAAAACGTTTGCTTGCTTTTTCTTTGCTTTAGATTGCACTGCCCCACGGTAATAAAAGAAACGAGGTATAGAAAAAACACTGACAAAGGAACGGCTTAGAAAAAACATCTATAGCAATAGCAACTAAACGAAATCATGGCTGCAGTCTTTTACACTCTAATTGTACATGGCAACTTCATACGGGTGAGTGCTCATATTCTGAATGTTCAGTTCATTCTGGACGGTTCAAGCCTTGAGACATATCCTAGAATGGATATGTGCAGATAACCACGAAAAGAAGGAAGACAGGCACCATTACACTAAGCAATTGCATATACAGAATGCTCTACCAACATCATTGTAATGAAGCTTGCGACAATTCTGCTCTTTTAATTCTTACACTGTCTAGATGACTTTTCCAAATACACAGAGTTAGAAGACTACATTAAAATGGATTCTACATTTAATCCCAAATTCTTTGGGATATTGGTTTTGGGATTTGGGGGTTTAAAAATACCCGTAGACAGTAAATTCTCTATAGATTTGGGGGGGGGAATTACATAGCAGTCAATTACTGTATTGATAGTCAACTGCTGATAGTGTTTTCTAATCAGGATACTCGTATTAAGCAATCATATCTCCACAACACAGATAGATTGGTAGCTATACAACACCTAATACTGTATTACCATGTTTTCCCGTAGATCTTCATTCTGCGTCATTTGAATTATCGTCTGGAAAAGTCGAGGATGGTATTGTATTAAGACTTCACAAGTCTCTCCGTACCCACCCTAAAAAGCAATAGTTCAAAAAACATTTTTAATTAAAAGAAATATTAAAATTGGGGTTTATGCTATTATAGGCATTAAAACCTACTGAGGATTACAAACATTTAAAGAAAAACTGAATGCTGAAATCCAGTCCTAAAATAAACTGAATGTCAATAATGCATCAATGTTAGACATCATAAAATGTTTAGGAGAAGACAGAATCAAGTTCTTTCAGTACATCAACTCAAACATACCTACTCCCTTCCTTTTGTTTTTGGAGCACTTTCCTACCTGGAAAGCCAAAGTTAGCATACACTTGAACACTTCTCCAGCAACTTACCAGAGAGATTAAACACAGTACAATATTTAGCTTCTCTTACCAGTGCTGATGGATGACACCCAGTCCACCTAATTACACCCAGAAACTAATCCTTCAAAACAAATCTTTCCCCAATGATTCATAAGACACAAATCTTATTTGTTAAAGCAAAAAAAATAGGATAAACACATGAAAAGGTTATTTAACTTCAAAATTAATACACATGTATGATTCCACATGCCCTAGACTCAACAGCTCAAACTAACTTAAACTAAAACCTTTTGAGAATAACATTCTTTGGACAGAACAGAACTTGAATTTGTGGTTTCTTTGTATCAAATCTTAATTAACACAGCTGCCTTTTTAAATGGGCACCTAGCAGCTGAATACACATCAAATTCTACACTTGAAAGATGCAATTTATTAAATACTGTAACTCCAGCGGATCCTTCTCTTTGCATGATGGTCTGTAACTCCCTTCAGTGATAACAGATTCATTAAATTGCTCCTGTTGCCAAGACCTTAAGTATTAAAATTGAAACCATCCATAATCTTCAAGAATTAATGAATGTCAGCTCTTCAAATTAAAGGTTATACCACATTGGCAAGAAATACATGAATCTATAATCTCAATCTTCCGCAAGCACGCATCTACTCTGAAAAGCAAACCCATAATCAAAGAATAAAACCGTTGATGTAAAAGAAAACATTTTTTTTCTCCTTTTTTACTCAGTATCACAAGCTTATCTCGACTAGATGATCACAGTATCATCATCATTACAAAATAGCAAACACCAGGTGTCACTACCCACAGCTTAAAAAAAAAAAAAAAATAGAATTTTGATATATAAAGTGGTGCCCATCCCTAGTTCCCTAGGGGTCGTAAAACTGGAGACTGAAGCAGATATTTGAAACTCTAATCACAAAAAAAAGTACGAACAGTACCATTAAGTACACACTGTTATACTTTCTTGGCTATAGGAAGCCTCAAAATTGAGCAGGCTTCATGCGGTTTTAGGTAATGGTAAGTCATTCTGCCATAATGAAGCAAAAACTTAACTCTGAGTTTCACAGTAGAGACAGCAGTGAGACAGTGTAGTGACCTGGTACTTCTGAACAGTTTTCAGACACATTCAATATCCCTCATTTATTTCTGATGCCTTACGTTGCTTTTAAAGCTTTGGGTTACAGAAGGCAGGAGCAAGGGATCTCCTCAAACAAACCTCACAATTTTCTAGAGATCTCCTCTTTAGAAAATGATTACTTTAAGTACAATTGGATCTATTGCCCAGGAGTTCTGGGTCACGGTAAGATGCACTTCCTGCTCATTAGGGATAGCTTTGGCTAAGTCACACGTTTGAGAATTTTTCCCTTAAATGATCTGCATGCTTCCTATCTCTTTCCTGCATAAGCCTCTCCAATGGGAATATGATGTCAGATATACCTACAGTTGACTCTCACACCACACTCACATAAGAGATTTTTTACAGAAAAGTGCAATGTCAGAACTCCTTAAGCCTTGAAAACAAATGCAAGTGTACAAAATCCCACAATCAGCATGCAATTAATTACCTTACACACTACAGCATAATCAAGACAAAAAATTCGAAACTGTTACTTTAACAAAGGTGCTTTATCCTTATTTTTCTAGGAAAAGGCCAAAGTAAAAGTTAAAAAAGATCTCGTAAAATAGCAGAGCTGAACTGAGGACTTCCTAGGATTTCTCATACCCAAAAAGAAATGCTGTAAATAACCTAATTTTCAAGACTTTCCACGGATAGCCTACGAAATAAGTTTTGCAGAGTTAAACATTTCAAAAATATCCCACAGGTACTGAAGACAGCAGTCACTACCACATACTTCAACTTCAGGTCTTAGACACATAAGAATCTTCAGGATTTAAGTAACTTCAGATTATTTTAATCTGTTAGTACAGCAAAAGATTTGAACGTTGCAACTTCATCCCACCAAAATGACATTCACCAGAGTAATATGATGTCCACTAAGTGCAGTGATTTTTTTATTCTCCAGTTTATAGCTTTCTAGTCTTCTGACTGTTAGCAAAGGTTTCAAAAGCTTCCTTCCCTTCATTACTTATCATTCATGCAGCAACCTCAATATGATCTTACAGAAAACTGTGCAAGTATTCACAAATCAAAGAAGACACATCAGCAAGCAGTATAAACAATACTTTGTATCAAACCAAAAACGTACAGCAGTTGAAAATGCATAAGATTTTACAGCTTTGTTCTTTTTCATCATTCAGATATAGCATTTGGAATGCCTTTGAAAATTAAGAGAGGCAGTACCACGTAAGTTTTATTTGTTTTATTAATTCTCTCTTCAAGAGAAAAGAAAACTTATTAGTTGAGGTAGTAAAAATCACTCCTTTCTGAATGCCTTTACCTCTTACTTGTTAAGATTTAAGCACACAAACACCTAAACAAAGTCTATTACCATTAGACCAAGGATTCCAAACTTTCTAGTCAAATGGATTTCTGCAAATTCTTTGTTTCTTGTGATCTCCAATTCTACAAAGTCTTCAAAGATGTTAATGAGATCCTACTAAAGACTTTTTCATAAAGTACAAACTGGGAACCTGCAAAAAAATTATTTGCAATTTAATTGCGAAAAAATTATTTTGCAATTCTGTTTTGCCAAAGGACTAACATCTTTCTTCAGCCTTAAACTAAAAAGATAACATTGATCAATTGACATTGTAGTAACTGAGTTCAGAGAAAAAGTTCACAGAAAAAAAAAAAGTATTGGTAGCAATACCTGTACACAGAGATCTAGTGGAGTAATGCCATTTTTGTCTGGTAAATATTTGGCTCCTCTCATCAAAAGAATTTGTGCAGTGTCTCTCTGACCATGGCTATCCAAAAGAAGAGAAGAAAGAGAATTAATACAACACTTATGCTCTACTAGGAGTAGTAAGTTGGGTTTTATTGCATCTAACAAATACAATCAACAGAAAGTAGGGGAAAACAAATAGCTATATGGTACAAAACTAAGCAGAAACACAAGACAGAAGATAATGCTACTCACATTTGCGCCACTACCCTTCCAAGCCACTGCAGAAGCACAGTGCAAAATTAGATGTGGCTCATTTACGCAACCAGAGTCATCCTCATCATTCAGGAATGAATTATCTTTGCCTAGCCTCATAACTATCTATGAGCTTCATTTCCTGCACAAAAAGAGCTCTTTCACAATTCACTCCCTGGTTTACTTCACAAAGTTTTCTTTGCTAAATGAGATCTTTGCTCACTCCTACCAGATTTGGGGGGAGAAAAAATATCTAACTATTAATCTAATCTATTACCTAGTTGTGCTTTAATGATCAGTAAAACATTAGTAAGATTTGTGCAGTACATGTTTTATCAATAACAAGAGAGAGAGAACCAAGAGTGATCTATTCAACTCATTTCTTTTTCTAACCAATATACGTGAATGTTTTGCCTAGCCTTTAAATGTGAAGAGTGATGATTTTTACTTTTCTATTCAGAGTCTATTTCATAGTCTTACTGGTCTCTGTATGGTATACAGGACAGTTATGTCTCCTCAAGTCAAAAATTTCAGAAATTCAGAAGCTTCCAACAGGCCATCACTGGCTACAAAAAAATAGTATCGAAGATTATTTATGTCCCTCAACACTTAGAGTATTACTTCCCATAACCACTTTTTCATTTTCTTCAGGGGAAAAAAAAAAGTACCAGTATTAAATGTTGACTTCATTAAAAACATATTGAAAGTCTAGTTGACTCTTGCCTTCAGCAATATTTAGTTTATTAAATTTAAATAAAAAATATAAATATAAAGTTTATTAAACAGGCAGATACAAGTTTTTTCAATGAAGTTTTAGGTCACAAAATAGTTTGCAGCATGCCTCTCACACAAATGTATATTTTTATTTGCTGCACTGGAACACAGCAAGCCTGTCTGTGATAACAGTTAAGGAAAGGCAGAAGAAAAGTGACAATTAACAGCTGAGGAGCAAGGGAGAGCTCCACTGGTCCCTCAATAGCCCCCAGCTCAGTTCTCCTCTTCCATGCCTTTCCAGATCAGGTTACTCTAATGTACCAGACCTTGCCCCAGTACAAACACTCAGAGTCAGCTACCAGATCTCACATGGGAGACTAATTGCCTTACAAAGCAGCTCTTCACTGTAAGTCTCTGAGTGGACGGGCTTTAGACACAGCCCACCCACTTATCGCCTCAAAAACAGGGGTGTCGGAGTCAGACTCTGAGCACTGATACCCCTTCTCACGCCATCACCAGCCATTGCTACCACATTCTGCCCACCCTGTCAGCGGGGACCCTTCTTCCTGGGTGGCAGCACCATCAGTTGGCACTTCTGACAGAGGCATGTTTACTTCCACAATGCACCCTATTCACGCTACCCCTCCAGCTGCTCCAGTTGTTCATTTCTAAAAGAATATCACTGCTGGACTGGTGATGTATTCGTTTCTCATGGAAAAGCTCCAAGCTGAGACAAGGTTGCTTACTTCCTTTAAAGTGGGTGCCAACACCAGTCCCTAAAGTAAGCACCAAGGCATTCAATTAGCTAGCAGCTATTTATTGTCTGCTTCCCCCCTTCTCAGCCGCCAAGAGTCAGCACTCACTAACTCCAGAGCTCCAGAGACCAAGGCTCCCACAACACAACTCTTGGCAGGCCACCAGGTCCAGCCATTTCTCCTTTTGTTTATACTAACATTTAATCATAAGTGAACTATTTAACCTGTGACCAAAGCACACAGATCACAGAACTGCAAATGTTCTAACAAATAGCAGAAATGCTCCAATTAGAACACAGTCATTTATCAAATGCAATTAGTTTTGAAATAAAACTGAACAGTGAACAAAACAGAATCAAAGCGACAATATAATTTCAATCCGACATTATAATCTTATGGCATATACGAACCTTTCCTGTACACTGTTATACCATAATGTACATTATCTAATAGACGAAACCGCCTTATAAAAACTGCACTTCTATAAAGTGATGAATGTAGCTGTCATTAGCTTAATTACTCCTACATCTCAATATACAGGGTCTTCTCACAAAAAAAAAAAAAAAAAAAAAAAAATCATTTGGATGATGTCTTAAAAATGGCACAAAAGTGATCTGCCTGGCAGACTGGTATCTACGGATGGCCTGGGAAGGTTATCAGTGCTTAGCCACCCGCAAGAACTGCATGCAAAGAATAGTGACCCAGTACAAAGACCCATGCAAATTGTTACCATAAAATACACTGGTTTAAAGTAGCCATGGAAAAGAGAAAAATATTCCTCAAAATAACCTAAGTTGGTAGATCTCATTTTTTCAATAAAATATTCAGTAGTCAGTGATTTATGACTCGCACTATAACATGCACAGCTATGTGTTTAAAAAGTCTGTTAGAAAGAGGTATATAAGCCTGCAGTACTAAGATAAGCATTTAGATAAAGCACCAAACTACATTCAAACATGAGGCAAGGTTAAATACAAGTCAGCTTTTATGTTTCCTAATTTTTGTGCCTTCTAACATCATTGTTATTGCGGGAAAAAAAAAAAATCACTTAGCACAATATCCAAATGTTAAGAATATATACCTGCAAGCAAAATAGAGCGGAGTTGCCCCTGACACATTGGGCCTGTTTATATCTGCACCGCTGTCCAGCAGACACTGCACTGTCTATAACAGAAGAAAATACCAGCATTAGAAAGACAGCAGCAGAGAAGTCTAATGGCTTGCTACTAGTTAGTGTCATACATGTCTAATTACTCTGAAGGATTTAATTTCCAGTAATGTATATATCAAAACAAAATGTCTAAACACTAGATGGCAAATCATGGCTGTCAGAGTTCATAAATCTTCCTCAGAGCTTCCCATTTTAATAACAATACCTCTTATTGAACTTCAGCTAATCCCAAAGACCCCTGAACTACAGGCACTTTAAAAAAGTTTTTTGTTGGCTTGCACAGAAGTAAAACCTCAAGTTATAGACAGCCATAAACAGGCTTATCACAAGCTTAAGTTTTAAACACACCGAAGTAAAAAGGCAGGAAGTAAGCATAATCTAAAATATGAAAATACTGAGCAGACCATCAATCAACTTTTGCTATATTCTGTTCACATGAAGTAGGTAAGTCTACAGACACTAGTTTCTCAAAATTGGGTCTTCCAAAGTCAAGATCTGCAACAGAAATGAGCTGGGTAGAAAGATAATTTTGCAAATTGTAAATAGTCCTGGAGACAATAATTCAAGATCACTACCCTGCATGGCTATAGAGCAGTTCAAGTATAAAATCCAGACCTGTACTCTAAGAGTACATACTCAGCCCTAAATGTAAGGCCAAGCCTAAAACTTATATTCACATAGATCAATAAATGAAATCTATGTGAACTTGTTTACTTCTGATTTTAAATATTTACTTGATTCAACTCTGTGTGCATTGTTTATTCAGAGTAAATTAAGATAATTTCAGATTTCAAAAGCTCAAAATAGTTAGTACAATTATGAACCTCTACAAAGAACAAGGAAGAAAATTTTCAAATTTTTAACATTACATCAAAAACTGCAGTCAATGAGGCAATAATACTACTACAGAACATCTGAGCGGTACATAGTAAGTCACTTAAACTCTCATGAACAGTAACACCAATCGTCTCTACAAGAATAAATGAGTTATTCCCATGGAAGGGTATGCAGTCAATACCAAGACAAACAATAGAATTCTTCGCATTTCTAACCATCATCACATGCGTGACTAGCCTGAATTAATAATAATAATAATAACAACACAACAACAACATTGAAGCATTACCCAATTCTTTGTGCCTTTAATGAGTTAATAAAGTTTACAAACTTACTGTCTTGTGTCCATTTTGACAAGCTACATGAAGGGCTGTCTGTCCCATTGCATCTTCAACATCTACATTACTGACATGCTGCACAAGATCATGAAGCAATTCCGTTCGCCCATTGACAGCCAACCAATGAATCTAAGCTCAAAACAATGATATATTTCCTTAAGCACTGATGCAAGTATTTCATAAATACGATTTTAAATATTTTTCACAAAGAGAAGCTTTGAATATCATATACTTAGACACTTTGATCACATGTTTTGATTCTTAAGAGCACTGGACATAGCAGCTTTATTTAGTTACATGTAAGATGGCATAATCTTAAGAAATCACAATCTTCAAATTCTGCATTCATTTTAAGATCACTATGAGAATTAATAGCACTTACCGCAGTCAAGCCTTCATTATTACAAATGTTGACATCTGCACTGTATTCCAGCAGCTTGCTCATACATTTCTTCTGGCTATAAACAAAATAATACATTAAAACTGAGCCATGCGAAATCATTTACAAAGACCAAATTCTTCTTAAGGTCCACTCACTCTAATTCACCATTGTAAAAACCACAGCAGATAGTTTACTTTATAAAGACTATGGTGCTGAGCATCTGAAATAGAGAAGTGATCATCAAAAGCACTAGAGATTCACAAATTAAGTGTGAAATATGACAGCAAGGGACAAAAAAAAAAACTGTGTAGCTCAATGTTTTTGTGGGAAATGTAGAAGTACTCAACTACCACTCTAACAGCTTCAGTTCGGCATGAACCACACTCTCGAGACAAGACACTGGAGTTCAGCTAATGGAAATCCATAAAGTTCATCATCATCTGTACACTCCAGTGAACACATTTACAGTATACCACTAAATCATTATTTAATGAGACGCTCATTGTAACACTATGTAAATCTTCGGCAAGTACAAAAACTGCCTTAATGAAAGTAGGAGTGTTTGTCCTACTTCATGTTTTGTTGGTCTTTTACTGCTCTCTAAATACTGCTTTCAAAATAACAATTATGCAACTGGGAGACAGTTTATTCAGGCTAAAGATATTTTCTCACAAGAAAGGAGAAAAGAACCTTTAACAAGCCAAAACAAGTTGACATTTTCTCACAGAAAGCAACTAGAATATTTAATATTAAATATTCTAATACCATTAAAAACACTCTCCACAGTAAATATAGGATTACCTTCCCTGAAAAAACATTTTATTACTAAACATTTTCTCTTTTCAAATGTGATCACCTATACAATTAATCTATACCAAATAATGTTAAGAGTTGCTTCAGCTGAGAAGTTGCTCAAACTCGGATACTTTGTTCCTAAATTGGTTTACAGCAGAGGTATACTCTAAATGTGAGCTAAGGTACTGAAGCTAGTCTGTCAAATTCAGCATACTTCCAGCAGGAGATTACAGCTTCCATGCCACCATTTGTCAACAGTAATAATCTCTCAATTACTTTTTTTTCCGTAAATTATGTACGCAACTAAAATTTTGGGAAAGACTGAATATTTATACTTCCATCTCTGTCCTATTTCACTTACATTCACAAAGTCACCTGAGATATAGTGATTTCCACTATTTGTGGAAAGTCCTTGCAAGTGAGAAGCAGTATCCTAGATGTGAGATATATGTAGAGATAACACACCAAATCACAAGTAACTTACAAAGGAAGAAAATAGGTGATGCATGGCATAAGAGGGCTGAACAGCACATACCAGTATCATAACTTTTAAGTCACTAAATATCAAAAGTCTTTTAAAAAGGAACGTAAATCAAGTCCTAGAACTATCCACTGTCCCGAAGATAATATTGAAGACCACCTTCCAAATGGAAAACATTGCAACTGCAAAGGTCTTCTGTCGTGGTGTTTTTCTGCACTTCCAAGCCCAGTTCTTTCGTAGTGGGCTTTATGTGTACCTTGTATTCCATTCCTTTGCCGATGACCAGGTCTATGCTTGTCATAAACACTAACAACTCGCACATACTACTATGATTCATGTAATGCATTATTTTCCTGTAACACTGGAGATGTCTCACAGTAGCCTTTAAAACTTGGAACAAAGGCACAACAATTACAAAAGAGAAAGTAAATAATTTTTACTCTAAAACTCTTTCATACTTTTTTTTAGACACAACAGCAAAACTGAAGTTTATTACCAAATACAAAAAGGTGTTTGCTGACTTCCCCCTCACTTAATATTGTTTATGCAAACTTTGTATTCCTTTCCTTGCAGTAAAACTTCCCTTGAAGACCTTATCTGAGCAAAAATCTGAAATCTCTGAACCCTTCCATCATCCTCTTTGAAATCTTTTCTTACTTAGCTAACAGGATCATAAATGCACCCTTTGTTTGACCACTGTTGTAAGGCTCACTGAAATGCTAAGTAACTAAGAACTTGCTTTAAAGAAAACACTAAAATGCCTGGCGCTGAAATTGGCACTTCTGACATAATATAATATATAAAATTATTTCTTGAATATTTAAAGTAAGGATTTTAACCTTCAAGTTCCCTGTTTGCCATCCCTATTTTCAAGAGTGAAAACCAAAATATTTTATTGAACCATGCAAAAATATTACAGTACGTGGTAGCTCAAGTGCATTATGCACAACACCTATTTAAGTTTTAAAGACTTTTTTCTTACCCATTCCTTGCTGCTAAATGGAGAGGTGTGCATCCTGAAATGTCCTGATAGTTTGGATTTGCTCCTTTTTTTAGTAATAGAACAAGGCATTCAACTGATCCACAGCTAAGAACAAGATAAGGGAAAAACTATAACACAGATATTTACAAACCACATTTACATTCACATAAAGACAACAGCAGTACCATGCACAGGTTGCAATCAGCACAAACTCTTAACACTAAATGGTTTTAACACCTTCATACTTCAAGTTACACAAAGCTAAAGGAAAGACAGTTATATGTAGTGAGAACTGACTGATCATAACTTCTACAAATGAATAGACACTAGCCTTATATGTGATTTTAGTGATGTTAAAACTCATCAGTCAATCTTTAAGACTGTCAATTGTTTAAAACATAAACTAAAATGTGCTTTATCCCTTCAATGTTTTGTTTACAGTTCCCTCTCACCTCCTTCATCTTTTATCTATTCACAGGACTGAATTTGCCATTAAATAATAATTCCAATACCATTTTTTCTTACACTTCAGCATCTAGAAGGTACGTGTAGAAGTTTAAATATCAGAAAAAAATCTAAAATATTAGAAAAATTCTAAAACTCATACAAATGTTTCTTTGATATTTGGTTTGAATCTGTAACTCCTCTTTACTTTTCATAATAGAGCAGCTCCCCAGGATAATCGATGTCGCCAAGAACACAGAAACTTTGCAAAATATGTATATTTCACTTCTGAACTCTCCAAGAAGAAGAGCTGATTATGAGGTTAAACGTATAGTATTTTTATATTCATCCTGACCAGTTTATCTATTGTTACTGGTCTCCTCAATAACAGAACTACTAAACATCAACCCACAGAAACTGAAGCCTAACTGTACAGTAAGTTGCAAAAATGGCATCTTGATGACCTCTCAATGATCCAATAAACAGCCAAGATAAAGGAGAATCCACAACACAATTGTTACAAGTGTAACACAATTTGTTGAGTTTTGCAATCGACAGATCTAGCATTTCAAATAAACTTTTAAGACGTGCAAAAATTTGCTTGCATCTTTTAAGCACTTCTTTAAGTAAATTTTATATAAGAAGCATGTAATTCAGAGATGTAAAGCTTGGGAAACATAGTTCTTAAACAGTCCGCTTAGAAAGCCAGAACTTCTACCTTTATTGTGCCCAAATACCTGCTATTTATAAGTACTCATTACTTATGTGCGATATCACTACTTTTTTTTTTTTTTTTTTTTTTTTTTTTTGAACTTCCAAGATATTTAAAACAGGACCCAAATATGATGCATTTTTTCATTAGTTTAGTTTCCAGAAATGCCATTGTAAAAACTAAACTCTATCTGGTTCATTTCTGTTAAGGATGTTAATCTGATTGTTTCTTGGCAATGAAGACATCCCACAGAAGAACTACATAA
The DNA here is from genome assembly GCA_013399115.1 of Anseranas semipalmata. Classification (NCBI taxonomy): domain Eukaryota; kingdom Metazoa; phylum Chordata; class Aves; order Anseriformes; family Anseranatidae; genus Anseranas; species Anseranas semipalmata. Next base: position 367,130 of record VXAA01001869.1, read on the forward strand.
ATAATAAATCCAGGTCACACACTTGAAATTTGCACACAAGGCCTTTATCCAGGATAGATATTATTTAAAAATACATTAGAAGAGAATGACCAAGTTATCTCCCCTTCAGTTATGGTCACATGATAAATTTGGAACAGCTGCTTCCCAATGAGCACCCAAATGCATCCCACTGTTTTAAAATACTTCAAAAGGCAAGCAGCACCTACAGACAAGGGGCGCACAATGTTTCTCTAAATCTAGAAGCAAGGGTAACCCAGTTACTAATGGTACACAGAATGGGTACATTTCTTCACAGACTAAGATTTCACAGAAAGGAAAAAAGCATCCACCAAGATACCAGAATTCACTAGAATTTGGAAAGCCATTTGATATAAACCTGTCCTCTCAATATGGAGACTTTTTTTCTTAATAAAAAGAACAAACAAAATACAAAAGAAGTGCAAAAACAAATGTTAACTGATACTACAGAGTTTTCCAGCTTACATTGGTGCCTTAGATTTGTGGTATTACTTTCATTGTTAACTTCTGGACTGGACTCAAATAAGTCTTACTTTGCTGCAATATGAAGCAAACTTCTCTTCACACGTCCAAATGCATAATTCACATCAAATTTTGAATTTGATAGCAGCTCTGAGACAGACCTGCAAACAGATATATAAAATTGTAATTAAAAATAGCTCACAATATCGAAACAAAGTATATACAGCAACTTGTGTACAAGTACTCTATTTCTTACTTGATCACAATTTCTTCTTCCTCCAGCTAATCTCTGAACAAGAGTTCCAACAGCTTTCAAGCACCTGCATATTAACAATTATTTTTACCCTTCCACTGCTGACTTGTACATAAAAAATGAACTGTGGCACTGGGCAACTGTTTCAAATGTCAACTACTTAGCATTAGACCAAATGGCCAAATCATGTCTGTGCAGACAGAAAACAAACATAACGCTAGCTTTGGTTTGAAAAACTATAAACTCTCATTTTCCTTCTTAACTCAACATGGGCATCCTATCCAGATATCTAGCAGATTTTCTAAACATAAACAAAGTTCAGAAGGAAGATTGGTACACAAGATCATCATGATCAGGTAGGAAGACTCATGATATGATAATAGGATAAGAAATTTAAATAGAACCCTTCAAGCCCTAATGAATTAGTTAAGATAATATACCTCAAAATAGGTCAGACTACAAGTGAGCTGGTCATTCCAACCTCCAGTAATGAGCTGATCACATAATTTAAAACCTTTGCATACAATATCAACAACATATTATGTAGAACAAATGTTTATCCTGATTAGATAAGGAATTTACATTTCCAACAGGAGGTACTACCTGCTTGCCTACAAAACTCAGTGGAAGGCAGCAACGCTTCACTGGCACTGTACAGCCCCCAGGTCCCAAACACATTGCGGACAGCTGAGTAAGAGAAACAGCTGCTCATCTGAGGAATCCCAGAAGTATCAACCTCATTGTCCAACTCTTATTCCACATCTTTCTGAGACATCTACATGAGACTAACAGCTTTTACGTCATCAAGAAATACATGCTTGGAGCTACAATCCAGTTACAAAACAATGTTTTTCTTATCCTAGGACAAATTCCAATTTGTGCATTAATAAAACAAATCCCATTTGCAGTCTAAGGTATAAAATAAAACAGGTTTCTCAGGTAAGAATATGCTGGGATGCACGCAGTCAGCAACTAACTTCATCTACAGAAGATATCTCAGTTCAACAGCAGAACTCCTGAGAGTGCTCTAGCAGCTACAGCTGTAGCAAATGCACTCTTTTCTGTGACCTTAAAACAAAAAACTAGGAAACGCAAAGAAGCTCTCACCTGTGCTGGTCAGCCATCACCATTGGCATCAGCGTATAGACAGCAGTTTCATTATCTGTAAAGAAATTAAATTACTCTGTTATCATAAAGAAATCTTTAATGCAAAATAAGTTGATCTAGCAACAGTTATTGACTTTTTAAAGTGTCCATGGTTCAACAGATCATTCTTATTACATAGGCTATAGGAACCTAAAGTTACATTATAAAGAAAAGTCCACCATACTTAGAAGAGGTAATGAACATGACTGTAATACACAAAATTTCAACATGTTTTTTTCTCTCTTTTACAAAGTAATAATTACGGAATTTTCAATGGAGCATGCTTTCCATCAATTCTTTTAATTGTTAATTGTATTAAGTCAAAGTATTTAAGAAATATGCATTAGCCAAAACAGTAAACAGTTATTTTAAAAAGAAGGAAATTTCCTGCATTCCAAGGTGACTTCCACAGTCATCATACCTATGAGTTTGTAAAAGCGATTTCTTTAATCTAAGCTACTCCATAATCATTCATTTTTGTCTCTCAACTTGAATACCTCAATACGATAGGTTTCATTTTTATTTGTAATCTGTTTCATATTCCATCTTTGAATGCAATAAAAAAGGTCACAACACATACATGCAGATCAGTGATGGAAACAGACTAATATGCAATCAAACAGTCTCTGTCAGTATTAGTACTTCATATACCAGCACAGTGTGCTGGTATGTGAAAACATGCCCGTTTGACCACTTAGAGGCTTTCTGGAGTAAAATATTATTTTAAAAATATGAACTTGACAAAACTTTAAAAGGCTTTAATGTACAAAAAGAGTCCTGGGGGAAGAGTCCTGGAAATAAAATTAAACAGATGCTTAAAAAAAAAAAAAANGAAAATTGTAAAAAAAAAAAAAAAAAGTATCAGTTGGGGAAAAGATCTTATCACTTTTTTTTTTTTTTTTAAAGTCTGTCCCTGACTGATCTCGTCAGGAAAATAAAGGTCTCTAATTAAAACAAAAAAACAGAACTTGACAGCATCAACTAAATCTGAGCATGATATCCTTGTACATTCTCACAAACAAGCCCTATTAAAGAGATAAAAAAAAAAAAAGCTTTCAATATACCAGCACACTTGCTCAAAATGCTTAATACTGATCATAACTAAGTTCAACGGTATTACAAGTATATTGATTTTAAAAAAGATAATAGTTAGACATGAGTGTAGCTGGGCCACAAAGGTGTCTATGATAGAGTTACCAGACTAAGTCCTTTGCTATTCCATACACTGCAGAGCATATGCAGATTTTCCTGAAATTTTTCTGTACAGAGTTAATTAAAAGGGTTTGGGACTAAGGAGCTTTTGTGTCTGTTTTTGGTAAATATTGTCCCTATTCATAAGCAAACTCCTATTGACTCAAAGTAAAGCACATGATACAGAAGAGAGAAAAATCATTAGATGCCCGATGAGCTTACAGACCTCCTTATTTAAGTTGTTTGCATCTCAAGTCACAAATACCTAAGGGCCGAAAACTTACAACTTCAGGCTGCAAGGCCTAGTTTTCAGGCACTGAGCCTTGAGAGCAGAATCCAGAAATCTGTGTTGAGCTCTTAAGTGCTCAGAAAATGTCTGCTGAAGGATACTTCAGAAGAGTGATGAAAAAACAAATACTATGTCATGTTGGCAGGGTCAGCTCAAAGTATTCATTGGCACTGGACTCAGGAGATAATGCTTGCTTAAAAAAAAAAAAAAAAAAAAAAAAAAACACTTAGAATTCATCACCCAGAATCCTGCCCTGACAAGATGCACGTATTATTTTATTTCATAACAGGTAGTGGCTTGAATTTGGCAGTGATCACGATCTGAAAGAAGTGTCAGCACCATCCATATAACAACACCCTAATGGCTAGAGCACATGCAAAGGATGTTAAATATCTGGATTTAGCACCTCCGTCAGCACAAGGAAGTTCAACCATACCTCTTCATTTCCTAAGAGAGCACTGTAACTCTTAGTTTAAGGATGGAGAGCAGAGGTGAACTCCATATCTTTCCAATAAAAGCTATTCAAATGCATAGGGGGAAAAAATCATAATTGAAGAGGTCAGACACGGCACACATGAAGCCACCAAACCGCATGCCATACTAGACTGGGGGTGGCATTTTCTAAGCTGGTCCTGCCAGTACGTGTTTGGAGCAAAACACTACATCCCAAACCCAGTTACACAAGAGTTGCTTCTCAAGAACAGTCTGGGCAGGCCTGCATGAACCCAGGGAACAGCCAGGTCAAAAAAGAAGAAATCTAATAAGATGTACCCAGAGTCAGATAGCATTGAACAGAGGTTTTCTTGGAACTACTTTGGACCTTTAGTAACTGAAATTCATCTATCTCCTTATTTCAGTCCAGCCATGGTTTGTTTCATGTAATTCCTGGAGAATAAGTAGGACTAACATTCCTTTTACACTACAGGGCAAGAGAATTATCTGTTTTTAACGTCACAGGGCTTGCACTTGCACTACCACAGACACAATTACCTCTGAAAAGTAAGCTAATAATGCCCAAGATAGGAAGAAAACTTCCAAACCCAAATTCAGAATGAACTTGCCTGCACTAGTGCAGGAGTAAATTTAAAGCAGTTCCAACTGGCATAAGTTGAGCTAAGTATTATTTGTATTGCCATCATTGATTACTTGAGCTGGTGCTACTAGGTTATTCCTGAAAGTTTGAACTTATATTAATAATTTTCACTGCTGCTATTCAAGGGTTTATGAGAAGCAGCAAAATCCACCCAAAACGTGTTTGTCATTTTGGGATGTTTATCAGTAACCGCACCGGCGGGCACCGAACCCGTCCGCGGGGGACAACGAGGGAAGGGTGCAGCAGCCAGGAGCAGGGGGAAGTCCTCATGTAGCAGCCAGGATGTCCCAGCAGCAAGAGCACGGGGAAAACAGCGTTATTGCTTCCCCTCCGACGGTGGAAATGAAAGCTGGCAGGCTCATCTGCCAAAACAAATCCCCGAAGGAAGCACAGCGACAGCACGTGACTCACAAGAACGGAAACCTCTGCATTTCTAAAAGCTTTTACAGGGGTAGTCTTCCCAACAGCTGGACGCAGCTGGAAAACTAAACTACTCGTCACAGAGCCTGAAGCTGTTTTTTCCAAGTCCATCCTGGCATGGGGCTGCTAGCACGCATGAGAAGTTTGGAGCCGAAAGAACCAGGCTGTTCCCGGTGACAGTGACTTGCGGCACCTCTTCAGGCGAAACTCAGCGTCCCACAAAGCGAAGATCTGTCACCAGCAGCGAGCCACCTGCGGGGCACCTAACCCGGCACTTAAAACCCGGCAGAGAGAGGAGGGCCCCGCGCCACAGAGCCGCCGATCGGCGGGGACCCCGCGCCGGGCGGGCACCGGCAGAGGCCGGGGCGATCGGTGCCGTTGTTGTTATTCCAAAACAACGAGTCCTCCCCGGAGGCGGGGGGGCGGCTCCCGGTCTCCTGAGTCACTTCACCGGGCGGCCCCACTCGCGTTGCGACCGGGGCAGCGCCGCGGCCCCCGCTCAGCCCCGCGGGGCCGGGCCGGGGAANCTCCGGTCCCCGCTCTGCGTGCGGTGAGACGCGGCCGCCCCTTTCCCCTTCCTCCTTCCCCTCCTACCGTCCGGTAGCTCCACGGTGCGGGCGCGGCGCAGGGACCTGGTGAGCCGGTTGAGCTGCTCCATGGCTCTCTCCATCCTCGGGGCGCCCAGCCTCGGAGCCGCTGACACCCCCAACACCCCACCGCTGCCCTCAGCCCATGGCAGCGGTGCCGGCGCGGAGGCTTCCCGGGCCGCTGCCGGCCCCCGACCCTCTGCACATGCTCGGCGGCCGGGCGGCGGCGCGCATGCGGCGTGGGCAGCGGCGGGAAGGGAAATGGCGGCGCGGGCAGGGCCGCGGCGCTGAGGGGAGGGTGTTCCTGTAGCGTTACCGTGCCGGTGTCGCTTCGGGGCCGCGGTCTGCCGGCAGCTACCGGCGGTAACGGTGTTCGGCACGTCCACGCCTGCGGGCCCTGCCCTGAAGCTGCGGCCGGGCAGCTCGGGCCCGGGCCCGGGCCCGGGAGAAAGGGGTTTCCGCCAGCCGGACACTGAGAGCTTTAAACGTGAGGTGTCACACAAGGTGAAGGAAGCACGTGGCGAGGACGGCAAACGCGATTGACTTCACCAGCCCTTCTGAAGTAAACACGGGAAAAGCAAAAAACACCTTAAAAATAGTAGTAATCAGCATTTAGTAATAGTAGTAATACACACTAAGACATAAGAAGCAAAGCACAAGTGTGCATAAGTTATTTTTTCAACTCTTTTGTTTTGTTGTTTGTTTCAGTTGTCACTGCCAGGTGCAACAACAGGTAAACAACGGAAAAAGCAAGGCCGTGTAACCTCGGTCCCAGCGGATGGGCCAGAACAAACTGCTTGTAGGCGCCAGAACGTCTACAGGGAAACAACTGCCCCATGAGTCCATCAGTGACGGGCGGTGTCAAGTCATCTATTTATTTTATTTTATTGTGTATTTATTTATTTCTGGCAGGACAATACCTGTTGTCAAATGTGAAGAAGCATTAAAAGTTAAGTATTCTGTCCTTAAGAATGCCTCAGGTGTTATTTAATGTCATCTTGACAAGCAGAGGAAGTATGTGTTAAGTGAAAATGCCGTGACCTAATGTACATTATATAAAAAGGTGGGATAATCATACCCTAGCAAGTTGTTATTAATGACTAACTTCCACATGCAAGGAAGTGTTGCGCTGAAATCCACAGGGATCTATCATCTGATTCTGTGTAATATTTTTGTTGTTTCATTCTGTACAATGTTTCAGTAAGATCATGGAGCAAAATACTTTTGTTACATGTTAACAATGACTCCAACCTGGAAGGGTAAATTGGAGAAAAAAATCTCTAGGAATTGAAAAAGGTTCAGAAGAGGTAGTAAGGACAGTCAGACATGGATTGGTTTCCATGTAATGATAACTGAGTTAGAACTCTGCTATCTGGAAGAAAAAAAAAATGGAGAAGATATAGCAGAAGTGGAAAAAATGATGAGCAGCAGAAAGCAAAGGGGGAATCTCTTGTTCACTCTCTCCCTGCAGTTGGACAAAGTGGGATGCTGAACAAAGCTTGTAGGAATTTGTTTCAAAAGTAAAAAAAAATAGTACAGCTGCAGTTCTTGCCAAATGTTGTGATGACTGCTGAAAACTGATGTAGTGACACTGGAGAAGTTCATGGAAGGAGAATTCGCAGAAGACAACAAAACACATAAAAGCCACACCTGCCTCGGGAAGGCCCTAACTGTCCCCAAATAGTTTGGAACCTAGATTTAGCTTAGATGTTAGAGTATTTCCTAATAGCCATAGTGGTAGTAAAATAGGTTGTCTGAAGAGATATATGATTAGGTATTCTGTGAGAGGAGCATATCATAGAATCACAGCATATCCCGAGTTGGAAGGGACCCACAAGGATCACTGAGTCCAACTCCTGGCTCCACACAGGACCACCCAAAAATCAGACCATGTGTCTGAGAGCATTGTCCAAACGCTTCTTGAATTCCAGCAGGCTCGGTGCTGTGACCACTGCCCTGGGGAGCCTGTTCCGTAGACAGGAATACATCGTGTATATCCAATACATCATTTGCCTGACCATACATTGATCTTGCTTTGGGATGAAGAGATGACGGGATAACCACATTGGAGTCCCTTCCTAAAGTTCTATGGGAAATACTAGATATTTCATTACTTACATCACAATAAAACTGATGTATTTTGAACAAGAAACCTAAAATCGCATCACCAAAATAATCAATTTGCATAGTATAAAAAATCCAAAAATGTGAGGAGGATAATTTTAAGTAAAAATACAGAATTGTTGAGGAGGAATAAAATTATATAATGATTTTTAATGTCGTAGCAAAGGTTGATGGAATACTGTGAAGATACAAAAAAAAACTTCAATTTTTCAAAAATAAATATTCTAAATAACTGCAGCATTGTAAAAAACCAACTCTACAAGTTAATTTGTGATGTGCAAATTTTGTATTTTGAAAATGCAAAAAAGCATAACAACAAGTGAAGGTTTATCATTAATGTATAAATGAGATATCAGATAACAGGGCAAATACTTACATTTCTCAGCAAAATTAATTATTTGAATGCAATTTTAATAACAATTTGTTAGATGTATGTTTCTAGTGGTTAGCGTTACATGGAATATTGTAGTAGACTGGCAATGATCAGGTATACTGCAATATCTAGTTCTGTGTGCCAAATTTAAATACATAACTGTTTAAGGTTTACTTTTTTGTTCTCTTAAAAAAGAGGGAAAAGAAAGCTTAGTGTCCCACATCAGTAAGATCCTGTCTCAAACTAATATGTACTAGGCATGTGGTGGTTCAACTCCAGTCTGCTCTAAGAAATTACTGGATGGCTTCCAGTTCCTTTATCAGATTCATTTTTTCACATTTTTTTAAAAGCTAATTGAGATGTTGCTTGTGCAGACAATACTTGTGAACTTAACACACCCTGATGATGAAAGTTTGTACTTGCTAGGGATTGGTCTTACAGATAGCAGATAAAAACAGGGTAGTTGTTTAATTTCTGAAGACAACCTTCAACAAGAGAAAAAAAGAACAGAAATCACATCGAGGTTCAGACTTAAGAAAACAGGTTGCTAACCTGCCAATATATCTTAAAAAAAAAAAAAAAACATATAATGATACTGTCTGATCTTCAAAAGGCTTCTAGCTACCCAGATGACAGCCTGAACTCCTCTGGTAGGTGATAGCAGCTAAGGTATTCCATCTAAAAGTCAGAAAGTTAAAATACTTGAGGGCATATAGAGTGAAAGACCTTCAGGGTTGGCGTTCATTGTCTCCATTGGTCTGACAGGGTGAATATCAACCTTCAAGATCTTGCAAAGCCCATCTGCTTCTCAAGCCTTTGTTTTATTGGTGATGAAAGAGTATTTTTTAGTGTTAGTTAGGAATGACAGTATTTAAATCTGTTGGTTTTATAGCTCTGTAACATGAAAAAATGGTATTTCCGCATAATGTGCATACTGATACATTTTAATTGTTCATGGTTTAAGGTGATTTCTTTCTTTAGCAGTAGTTCTACAAGTATTTACATGTGTACTTTGTTTTTGGCTTCTGGGGGGGAAATGTCATTTTGTAGGTAATTTACTGGTTATCTCTACTTCAGTGGCAGTTGCTTATTAGACATGTTTCATCTTATCTTAGAAAAGATGCTTGTGTGCTGTCAGAAGGGTTATTTATACCAAGTGCCAGTTTCTTCCCTAATTAACACTGCCAATTTTCACAGAACTCTTGAGAGATGAAACACAGGAAATGAAAACTGATTCAGTGGTGTAGGTACTAACCTGAGGTTGATTCCTTTCACCCGCAAGACTTCGTGGTTCAATTTGGCCAAATGTTTTTGCCTTCATCTATGTTTACAAAATACAAATGTAATGCTTGCTTACATGAAATACAGTGAAACTCCAGTGCTCAAGATTGTGAAAGTGTGAGATACAAGATGCAGATTAGAGATATATGATAGAGGTTATGAGGTATGTGACAGAGATTATGAGATAGTAACAAAGTGAGTTAATGAAAAACAAATCCACCTCTGATGGAAGTGTCTCTGGATCTAAGACTTTAAGAACTCAGAAAAGAAAAAAGTATAATTCCATATTAAAGTAATATCTGAATTATACACAATATTAGCAGTGACTGCATAAGGAAAGTACAAGTAACAGTAGTGCATATCTCTAAAATGTGATAACAGGACTATCTGCTCTAGGCACATTATTATTTCAGAATTTTTGAACTAGATATGAAGATTAAACTTACATTGTATTTTCCAATTAACTCAGTTACAGGCATGCACGATGCAGGATTCAGAGACTAACAGGAGTATCAGTTTTAATTCTCAAGTGCGATGGGCATCTCTTGAAAGCCTGAATATTTGAAGGAGAAAAGAGAGCCAAATTTAATTGTTCCATATACTGTTGTTTCATATTTACTCAAATTTAATTAATAAATAAAGGTCAGACTGTTAAAAGGATTCTCTAAGGCAGTGGAAAGCTAGAAGATTTGGCTGGAAGTATTATTAGATGATCTGGTAATGAAGCCAAAACGTCCTGGTGATGCTTCAGCTGGAGAATGTCACAATCACAACAGTTCTCAATTATTACTGTAAAAACAGTACAGTCTCAGTTCTTTGGGAAGTGCTTACAGTGGGGCACAGGCAGTGCTCAGAATGCTGCTGTGCTGCCTTGTTCTAGAATATGTAATCTATACCTCTTGTACTGAGCACAGTTTCTCTAAGTGCAGAGGCTTGGGTATAAGATGAAAAATGGGTCCTATGCACACTTTTCAGAGCACAAAAACTAAATGCTGTTTAAAATATTACGTAAGAAATGTGTTTTGTTTTGCTGCAAATACTTCATGGAGTAGAGGAGCCCTTTCAACAAGTATGTTACCCCAGCTTGACTTTATCAGGTTTCTTCCGGCCAAGGAGAGAGAGAGATGATGGAACAAGCAATAGGATATAAATGAGGTGTCATCATGTTATTCATGGAATTGAAATCCATTCTATGTCACAGTCTACCTCAGCTGGTCCAAAACTTGTTGTAGTTGTCCTTTTCTCTTTCTTATTTAATTGGCATTAAGAAAGAAAAGGGACCAACTACAGAATATCTCCATGCTTAAGTGTTTCTTAGGAAAAAATCATATGGGAGTTCTTTTTGAGTAAAATAAACAGTATAAGGCAATTCCACCCTCAGTCTAGCTCTGTAGGCAAGTCAGCAACACTTCACATTCAGCTTTGCCAAAGGCTGCTGATGCTGCTAATAAAAACAAACAGTATTAGCATGCCATTAAATGGTGGTGATGCATGAGCATGTCCAGAGCTTTTTCCTTTTATTCCAAATTTCAAAGAACTTCAGGGCTGAGGTCATTCAGGGCTAAGATTAGAGTTTACTCCAATTTCTAGGTAAAGAATGAATTAAATGACCTCTCGAGGACCCTTTCCTTGTGTATGTGACTCTGGATACACCTAATTGTGAAATGACGATGTGTGAACAACCACAGTTGTTTTCCTTTGCTCATCATAGTAATTGAAGAGAAGATGAGCAAGGAAACTTGAATATATATATCCTTTCTAAGTAAATATCTTTTGAGATCCTCAGTGGGTACAATGATATTTCAAGGGTACACCACCACCACAGGACACATTTAGTGGCATCTTTTAAGAGCCTCAGAATAAACGGCTGAAACAAAACCGAACCATTAAGGGTATGCAATCAATATGGGTTATTAGAGGTTTATCTTAGAAATTCCTAGGTATTTAGCTTTTAATTCAGTGCTAAATGCAAATAGTCAAAAGATTGCTGGATGCACCGTGATCTGCAGCCAGTAGGGCAGGAAGGTTACTAGAGGGCAGGTAGACAGTGACATTTCTCAGTTCTTCTTGAGAAACAGAAGAGTTAGAATTGATGATTCTTACCTTCCGTGTTGTCACAAACTACTCAGGAAAGAACAGAAGGGAGGATACCCACTCCTCTACTTCTTTCCCTAGCAATAAGCTTGACAGTCTTCCAACCCTAAAAACAAGGTCTTCCTCAACCTAAATACAGGGTCTTCCGCTACCTATGTAATGCGACCTGCTATCCAGCCAGACAACTTGGACCTCATCAGAGTAGAAAGAACAAGACTTTTCCCTGACTCATCAAGGAAGATCACAAGCCAAGCCCCCCCGACTTTAATTTTGCTCCTGCATTTTTTGATTCTGTTTCAGGTTTTCTTACACAAACTCACTCTACTTGCCAACACATTTCCAAACTTATAGGGCATGTTGATGGGCATTTACAGCTTTTAAGCCTTGCTCTTTCCACCATAGCAGGAAGAAGTCTACAAGGAAAAGTGTCTCCTGAAGTCTAACATCTCCTTTGGTTGCTGACTGTATAAAAACTCAAGGAAGGAAAATCCAGAGCAAACCAGATAGTGGTAATGCAATCTCAGTGTTCAGCATCAGTGATCACAAATTGCAGTATCACTTTCAGAGGCTGCCTTAAACTCTAGATCCACCCAGCCAGTTTGAAGGGTGCATAAATGGCTTCAGGGTCTTTCTTTTTTTTGTGAACTACTTCAGTAGACCTCATCCCCTAAAAAAAAAACTCAGCTCAGCCCTATAAGCTGTTAGTGCGTCCTGGGAAATAGCTAATTGAACAGTGTGCTTTTCCAGTGGTACTGCTACTGTCCAGCCTATATTGACTGCCATAGAAAGGTCAATTAGGCACCTCCAGGTGGTAATTAATTCCATCTGGTTTAGAAATTGCTATTACACAGGGAGGAAGCACCTTCTGGGGGTGTCTGATTCTTTCTACAGTAAGTCTAGGTTTCAAAATGAAAACATTTAAGTGATTGAAATTAGTTGAAAGCAGTAATATTAGCTACAATTAGCTACACCATGGCAGGTGTCATCAATAATGCTCCTGCATTTTATTAATTTTCTTGGTGTCAAGGAAAATATGCCATTCCAAGGAAATTCTAAGATTCCCAGCTTACTGAAAGCCTTTGAGTCATTTGCTCACCAAATGCAGTCAGCAGAGTTCCCGTCAATGCTGAGATAAGCAGGCACTAACATATCTATCCAATGCACTCGCATATCTACAGATACCATGTTCAGGCCTAAAAGCAGTTGGTGAAATTTGTCTTTCACAGTGAATGAAATCAAATCAATTATTACTCCCGTGAGAAAAGCAGTGTCCCTGAATTTTACAGGAAGCTGATTGCCAATGGCCTTGAGCATTCCCTGGGGACAGCAGAGCTGGACTATGTTTCTTTCCAAAAAGATAATAGCGTCAAAACAATTAAAACCGTGGAGCTCATGGCATTTATTTTGCCAGACTTTTCTTCAGAGATTTTTTTTTTCTTTTCAGGATTTGGAGTATTACAGATTGTCGTCAGAAAGGGAATGCAAAATGAAGTAAAAATAAAAACCTTACGCTCTTTTGGTCTGTTTTTCCTATGTGCATTCTTGACACAGACATACCAAATCATGAAATCTCTAAGCTAGTTGGCCTACAGCATAGAAGAAAGAGAGAAATTGATATTTCTGTTTTTAAATCCCCAGATAAATCTGTGGCACGGTGACTTCAGCGTGACTTCAGTGTGACTTCACTGAACTTTGCATCTCATTTTTGTTACATCTTGTTTGTCACTAGATTGTTAGGTCCTCATAAAGAGGCTTCTCTGGACAGTGCTACGCCTTGGTGTCCCATCCTAAATTGAGCCTTTCTGGCATCACTGGATGCCAAAATACAGGAGCAAATTTAATTTGTGGGAACATGCATTTCAGCTATATTCTGTTGTCTCCTTTTACCAAAAAAAGAAAAGATTCTTCTAAAGTTCAGGTTCACTTCACGCTATTCAACTACTGGCAAACTATGGGACAGGACTACTTGAGAGAAATATCAGATCTCTTTGGAGGGCAAAAATATTACAAATATTTAAAAATAGGTAAAAGAGTATGATTTTTTTTTTTTTTNTTTTTTTTTCTTTTTTTTTTTTTTTTTTTTGTCTGCTACTTGTACTGAAGGAGCAGATAGTGGGGTTGCTCAGGTTTCATCAAGGAATAAACTAAATGAGTATGATATTTTATGGGATACTCCACATACGGAGGCATGATCAGGTATGCTTCCCCCCTGCAGAGGTCAGCTTAACTCATAAAGACCTGCTTCAGCTGCCTTCCTCATTCCTATGGCGCTGCCAGGGAACATAAGATATTCATGGGAAGCAAGTCTGTGGCCACTTTCCCTGTGCTCCCAAGAGGACCGCTCTTGCTGCCGGATAGATGCTGTCGGGGACTGAGGAAACCAGCTCAAACCACTCCAGTCACAGAACCACGCCTAATCCCAGTGGTGGAGGTGGTGAAAAATCCATATGGACCTCTGTGAATTCCACTGCTGTGTGTCTGTACTATACATGAATTTATACCACCACATTTTAGTACATCTGACTGTGTAAAACACTGCTGCAGTTAGAATTTACAGCAACCTTTTAAGGATCTAATAGCTGTGTATCATGGGATAGACAGGCTTAATACATATATACATGAATCCTTGTTTTTCCAGATGCTTTTCTATCACAAAAATCTATCTTTAGCTTTGTCATCAATAGCATAGAGGATAAGAAAATGCAGCATTGAGTTGTTTCACTTTTGTCTGTTACCCTGACTGGAAATCAATGGTTTCATTTGCATATCCATCTTAAAAACAATCAATGCAACCTTACTTTTTTGTCAATGGGATTTATAAGAGTAATAACATGGATTTTGTCCACATTTTTATGACTACTGCCAAATGAAATGTGAACTTGGCTGTGTTCAGATTTGAGTTCTGAGCCTCATTGTTTGTGTTATAGGTGGCAAAGAGATACTAATAAAGGCTGTGATAACAATAATAATAATAATAATAATAATAATATGTAACATATCTTACAAAATAAGATACATTATTTCTATATCTTGTCTTATTTTTGAGGAATATTGTCCTATGTAAAAAATGCTGCTTTTATATTTCACTTAATGGGATTTCTTAAAGCCATTTTAACACTCTCTTTTAATGGATGAACTAAGTTCCTCAAATAATACTGAAAGCCATGTTCAAGAAAATTACAAATTGTGTATACTTTTACTGGGTTTCTTTTCATTTTACTGTAAAGGGACTTCATCCAGAAGGGAAATTCACTCCAAGAAGGCTTTGAAACCACTGCAGTTGCTTTGGTTCTGCCAAGTGGCATGTGAGTAGCTGTGGGTCAGGACATCAGAGAAAACCTCACTCACTTTTTCTGTTTTTATTTTAGCTAACTGCATTGTTGAACTATTGAATTATTTTCTTCTATTTTTTTTTCCTGCTATGCTATGCAAACTTTACTGACACCTGTTTTTTCTTTCTGAGACTTATGGCTGTGCTGCAAAATAAATATAGATCTTTCTTATTTTTTTTTTTTAATTCTAATTAGAACTATTTGTCTAATAACATGAGGTTAAAAAATGTTATTGTATATTTTCATGACCCACATGATTTATGCTGACTCTCAACAATGTCTCTAAACTAAAGGACCATCAATTATAGTTTGCTCAGCATCCATTTCTATTCTCCATGGAGCAGTTATTTCTACTTGACTCCTACCTACATTTCCTTAAGGCTGAGTTGCTGAAATTTCTCAGTAATGAAGTGTCCAGACTCTGAGATATGTTTTTAACTCTCTCTCTTTGTCTATGACATCCATGATCCTGGTCTGAAGCAACTCTGTCAGTTCTGTTATATTTCTCCCTATTAATTTTTCAGAAGGAAGTTTTACTGTGCCTTGAAAAAAATCAACAGTTCTCAAGGATTAGAGCGAACATATTTTGAACTACTTTTGTAATGTAATAGCCCTTACCTTTGCAAGATCTTCACTGGGGTTTGAAAAGCTTACAACTATGTCTCATATTAAAAAACAGAATCATGCTTATTTTGGTAAAACACATCTTCTGCACAAAGCATTTCTGAGCAGAAAATACCAAGGAGTGAGTAAGACATAGGCACAACCCTTTGTTCTGCTAATCCTTGTGCTCCTCTCTGTATCAGCCTGTGCAGAATCAGCTGAGAGCCTATTTAAACATCTGCTTGGGCAATAACAAGTCTATAATTATTCTGTCTTTGTCTGTCAAACTTTGGTGATACCGTCCATGTGACAGTCTTGCTGTCTCTCACGTCAAATGATCCGTTTTCCCTGCTACATCTTTGGTTAGCTGTATTCTCATCTTTATTCTGTGCAGCTGCAGCTGTCTACAGATGTGAGGTTTTCTTCCTCCAGATAATTATAGCAATTTCTTTATATTCTCTCATGTTTCTAGAACATGCATATTTGCAGCTCTGCAATAGTAATCATGACTTAAGGTCCTGTAATTAATTATCTCTATACTCAGCAGAGGTCACAATAAGGAAACCTGCAAGGTGAACGCTGAAATGCTATATTACATCCTGAACAACAACCTAAATATTTCAAATGAACAGGAAATTAATTGTACGGTTGAATTTGCTACAAATTTAGAGCTTACAATATACTGAGATTTTCATTATCTATCCCTGTTTCAGGTCTTCATTAACTGTAAAAATTGCCTTCAGACTGACGCTATTTGCTGTCATTCTAGAATTAATTTTATTTTGAAGTACAGCAAAATCTATTCATTTTTTTCCCGATCAACTGATTTCCGTCTTTGAAATATATTAAAACTGGAATGATTTTAGTTGTTGCCATTCAGTTCTGTCATTCAAAAAAGTTCAAAGGAAGGCAATCTCCTTTCTTTTCTCAAGCAAATAAATAAATGAATGAAATATATACTCATCAGAAAATACCGGGTTGGTCCATCCTTACTTAACACAAAAATAAATGAAGACAACCGATCTGCTGTTTCGCTGCTACTTGCTGCTTGTGCTATACAGGTGGACTCCCCTTGGTATCCCAAGCCTCCTGTAAGGTGTTGCTGCGGAAGCTGATGATGCCTGTGAATAAGCTAATAAAGTACCAGTGGAAGATCAGAAAGTTTTAGATAAATGCTCAAATTACTTTCCAGCTTTGTATCAACATATTGCAAGTTGCGAATGTCTGTCCAAGAAAATTCCACCTTTAAATTCAGTAGAGTATGAAGATGTAGCCTTATACTACTAAGCCATCACAGAGATTCAAAAAAATTCAGCAATTACTATACTGTTTGGACTGGAAATAATAGTATTGCATGCTCTGAAATGGATTCTATTTTGCAGACATTGGCGATGCATCTTTTACTCTTGCACCACAGTAAAAGACACAGTGAAACCTTAGGGAGTACTTCTGTGCTCCCAGTAACTCTCTTGACTAAATGTATAGAAAAGGCAGTTACATACATTCTGCTGCTCCAGCTGGACTCTGGTAGCTTTTAATTCCCAAAAGAAAGAGAGCATCATTCAAGAGATTTCCAGACTAAAGCCTGCTCCCTTGTTACTCTAGCCAATGCCTTGAAGTTTGTTTGGTGTACAAGAGTAGGATTTCTAACAGTTTTAAAAATATCTGAGCTGTTAAATATCCACATGTTAAGAGAGACGTGTTAAGGTGGGCTGTGACTGCAATGGTAGGAACGCTTTGGCATTGGCAAATCAAAAACATAGAGCAATAAAGGAAAATTGAAGTAACTTTTCATACAAGCATTGCTTCTTTTCTCAGCTCCCTGTTGGGGACACTGAATAATTCTCAGAATCACGTAGCTAATGCACAATCGGTGACAGAGAGCTATTTAAGTCAAGGGAGAAATTCAGTCTTTTGCAAGAAACTCAGGCAGAAGGCTGCATACCAAAATCAACCACAAGATGTCAGCCTTAATGAATTACATACAGTAGGTTATCCTGGTTGGCTCCGTCCTGATAAGTAACTAGATATGGAAAAACTGCATTTATCATGTTGGAGATTTTGTGGAGAAAATGGTCTAAGAATAATATTCCTAGTCATAGACACATTCAGAAAAAGACTGATCAACTCCAAATACAGTCCCTATGCACGTTTGTTTCTACCAGAAAAATGCTGAGGATTTAACCCTTCTGCTCACAGGGAGGACAGAGCAGGGGTTTGTCACTCCCCACTTGCCCTGTTTTCACACCCTTTCCCTAAGCGTCTGTTGTCAGAGCTGTCAGAGCTATCAAGCTAGATGGACTTCTGGCTTCATCCTCTATAGCTATTTTTATTCTCCTAATATTCTTGACCATGTTCCCATCCTACAGTTCTGAATGCTTGTGAGACAATGAGAAAGTCCCAGTTTCCAATTTCCAGTCCAGATCTGGCGATGTTCAAGAGACAGCGTTCCAGGCTGTTCCTGGAATGCTTTGCAAGCTGCTCCCGCTCCATTCGCCTCTCTAAAGCTGCCTGAGGAGTTGTACTCTCCCTTGCTTTTTATGGTGGATGCTCTATTTGCCTCTAGCTACTCACATGAGCAATGTTCGTGTGTTTGCTACCAGTTGTTCACATTAGCTGGGTTTACCACTAGATACTGCCATCAGTCACAACCTCCTGCTGTTGTTCTCTGTTCAGCCAGCAAAACTGCTGACTGCTTCAGTGTCTCTGCCCAGCCCTTTCTTTCTGCAACCTATACAGTCTTTCAGTTGTGCTTAAAAAGTTCAGGTGATACTCGGGATCTGCAACATGCAAATTTCCTAGCAGGATCTCACCCATGCTTTGGAAAAAAACAAAAAACAAAAAAAAACCAAAAAAACACACAGACGAAACACCAAAAGATGCTTTGACCCAGATCTGCTTTTGGTTCCTTCGTTGTGAGATGCAACAACCAGCTGCAGCATTGCTCCCTCAGCAGCCACAAATAGATTGCCCAGGATGCAATTAAAACTGTTACATATCAACTTTAGAGCTTATCTGAAACACCCCAAGGCACCACAAAACTTACCAGGAATTTAAGCCCTGAGCTTTAGCTCCGTCACTGGCTCTCAGCTTGCTGCAAGCAGGCGGCCTGCAGGCTCTCATCTTGCAGGCTTCTCGCACATGCTGTAGTCCTCCCCTGCACCTCCCACCAACCTGAGCACCCACCGCGCTGAACCTGACTGACTCTCGTCATTCAGCTCTTTTACTAAAGTTACTTTGGCCTTAAAATTTAATTCCCCTCCTGCGTCTTCAGGTTTCATAATGCGTTGTTTGACAGTTTTCAGTCTCCCTTAGGGCATTTGCTTATGCTTTCTTGGGAGAGCAAGCATCCTATGATGCAGATAAAAGGTAATGTGGCCTTGGTTCTGGGCTTTCTAGGGGTAAGGAGCTGACAGAGAGCAAAGACAGCACCCTGCAACAGCCTGATACTGCCCACACACCAGGGACAGCCAAACACAGAAAATGTTCTGGAGTATTCAGGCCTCTTCCTGATACATCGCTTCTTGTAACAATATACTTTACCTATACTAATCCGTTGCAAATAGCAAAATTAAAACGTAAATCATAGAATCATAGAATATCCTGAGTTGGAAGGGACACACAAGGATCATCAAATCCAACTCATGACTCCACACAAGACCACCTAAATTACCTTTGTAACTTGTCTGGAAACCATCTCCTTTTTGTTACAAAATCAGTTCCTTTCTGTGTACTTTCTTCTCTGAAAAGCAACTAGACATATTGACCACTGCTGCCGTCACCAGGGATATAGAATCATAGACTCAGGAGTTAGCATACATTGATTTAGTATTCATCAATTATTTTGTAATGGGTACCACTGGAGAAATACAAAATGTCAGCAAGACAATGAAATAGCAGAACTTATCTAAAAATATATCTGACATAGATACTTTCTGCAGAAAATCCAATGCTTCCAACATACAAAAATCAAATTATCAGACCAGTCAGTTCATTGTATTTATATTTTTCAACATTTTAAAATGCATTCTCTTAGAATTTGCCCTTTAAAGAGGTTGTTTGCATCGCAGAATTGATTACTGTAGCTAACCTGGTTCTCACACCAGAAACTCCTAGGGCACTTGGTTTCATGGGTACCTTTACATTAGTCAGTACAATACGAGCTCAAGTTTCATTGAAGACAGCTAGTACTTACTGTATTCCATTAAGACGAGTTTTCTTTCTTTGTCTGATGTTTAACCAGCTTCAGTATTATTCACTTGTTCACCTGTTCTCAGAATGTGAATTTTCCAGTTTTAACATTTTAAGACAAAATTATAGATCGATGTTTCTCTCAACATTAGTTTTAACCATTGACAGTGATGATGACAGATGGTATATACCTTCCCCCCATTGTCAAGACACTAATTCACAGTCCATTTCCTGCCCTACATTCCTAAGCTTACCCATCACATTCCTTATCTTCCTACTTGACTACTTTATTTTTATTTTAAAAACGTGCCTTCCCGCAGCCATTGCCCTCATCCTTCTCCTCTGCATCATCTTCCAGTATCACTTCAGGTCTTCAGAACATGCACTTACAGGCAGAAAACAAACAAATCCAAGTCCAGTAAGACATGCACACTTACCAGTTTTCTGTTTCAGACTTGTTTTCCTCCATGCACTAAAGTGTTTCCCAGAGTCAGGATGTGGCCTATTAGTGTGCCATAAAGAGCTTGCAAGGGGACCTGGGAGGATGTGTGCTTTAAGATATGGGCACTCTTTAACAGCTCACAGCAAGGCCATCAAAGGATAGGATTCCTGGCATGAACCTGGCTTCAGCCTTCAAACAATTGTGAAATGCTGTTTTTCCAGAATTCTTTTTTTTTGTTCTCCTATATTGCATGAAATCCATATTTGGATTTTGAAACTTCCAGACCTCTCACCATCTTCGTCACCCACTATTTTGTCCCTGAATCTGGACAAGTGACAAAGTTCCAGTGGCCCATTCCCTTGTTGAAGTAGTGGATCATGGGACAAGGGCCCTGCTGGGATGCAGAGCTGCAGCCGGCAAGTCTGCTTCCCAGCATCTCCTGCTGGTTGCTGTATTGGGTTCACGTGGCAAGGTTTTGGTAGCAGGGGGGCTGCAGGGGAGGCCTCTGTGAGCAGAGCCCAGCAGCTGCCTCATGTTAGGTCAGAGCCAGCTCCAGCCGGCTCCAAAAGGGACCCGCCGCTGGCCAGAGCCGAGCCAAGGAGCGACGCTGGTTGTGCCTCTGGGAGAGCAGAGTTAAGGAAGGGAACAAACTGCTGTGCCACAGCAGCTGGGAGAGAGGAGTGAGAAACAGCCCTGCAGGCACCCAGGGCAGTGCAGAAGGAGGGCAGGAGGGGCTCCAGGCGCCGCAGCAGAAGTTCCCCTGCGGCCCGTGGAGAGGCCCATGGTGGAGCAGGCCGTCCCCCTGCAGCCCATGGGCACCACACGGAGCAGATCTCCACGCTGCAGCCATGGAGGAGCCCCCATGGAGCAGGTGGATGAGGCCTGAAGGAGGCTGCGGCCCATGGGAGCCCCCGCAGGAGCAGGCCCCGGGCCGGAGCTGCAGCCTGTGGGAAGCCTACACAGGATCAGCTCGGGAAGGACGGCATCCCGTGGGAGGGACCCCACGTGGAGCAGGGGCAGAGAGTGACCGGGAAGGAGCGGCGGAGACACAGCGTTAGGGACTGACCGCAGCCCCCATTCCCCATTCCCCTGCGCCGCTCGGGGGGAGGAGGTAGAAGAGGGTGGGTGGGGGAGGCGTTTTAGTTTGCTTGTAGTTTCTCACTGTTCTAGTCTGCTAGTGATAGGCAATAAATTATATTAATCTCCCTATGCTGAGTCTGTTTTGCCCATGATGGTAATTGGTGGGGAAGTGAGAGAGCGGTTGTGGTGGAGTTCAGCTGCCCAGCAGGGTAAAACCACCACAGTTGCTCCTCAGCCTCAGGGCCTCCCTTGTCCTCCTGGCCAGACGCAGCTGGTCAAGGGGCCTTGCAGCTGCTCCTGGTGCATAGGATCCTGGAGTCAGAATAAAGGTGCAGGTCAGCTTGGGGATGCCCTGGAGACGTGATTATTTGGTACTATGGCGTGAGAACATGGGACAGGGGTAGGCTGGGTGAGCATCATTTTTAAAAGATAATTTGACAGATCTAGATTTGAGAGGAAAGATCATTCATTCTCTATTAATTTCTAAACACCTAACAAACCTTGAGCACTAGAACACAAGCAATACTACTAATAATAATTGGCAACTTTATTATTTGTTATTACATTTTTATTTCTTAAAATATCTACTATTATTCAGAGAGGTTTGTTGTTGGGAATATGCCACAGAATTTAACTTTATGATTCAAAGCAATTTCATAAATGAAGAGTTAATCATCCAAAAAAAATGTATGGTTGGGAAAAATAGCTGTATGGAATATGCAGTCTTGTCACCCTTGCTTATATCACAATCTCATGAACTTCCTCTGAGCAAGGAGGGGCTGTGGGTCGTGGGAAGGGAGAAAGGGGTGTGCAGGACGAGAAGCAGAATGCTTTGCATCACTCTGAGCTATTATTTTAAGCTGTTAGTCTTTTTCCTGAGCTCTTTGGGGCCACCTAGGAAAAATCCCATTGAGATGAATGGTCTACACTTGGAAAAAATACCTCCCTATTTATAGGTCAGCTCTGCTGAAGACAGCGGTTGTATAAAAAGATTAACCCGTGGAAAATGCAGCTATGACAAAAGCAGCTGTGGTAAAATGCTAGGAGACCATAGCCATAGGCAAGAGGTGGCAAACAGCCACTGTCAATTTGGCAACGTTTCCTTGTACATTCCGTATATGTGACTTGAGTTACAAAGACAAGGAAAAGCGATGGTCCCCAGCAGGCTGCTCCTCCTGGGATGCGCAGGGGTGCTGCAGGGGCAGCGAGGAGCTGAGCGGCCAGCCCCGGCCATGGGGCGAGGGGGCAGGAATACGACAGGCAGCAGCAGCAGCTGTGGGGAGATGCATGCTACGCAGGAGAGGAATGTGTTTAATGTGTTGTGTGGAGGTCAGGAGCTTGCTGAAGTGTCACAGGAAACCTGCCGAGACAGCCAAGCACCCACAGGTTGTGCCTGGCTTCTGCCTCCCTCCTGCAGTCCCCGTGCAAGTTTTAAAGCTGGCACAGCCAAAATAAGGCTGGGGCAGCATACAGCATGCCAGATCTCACATTCACAGTACGCCATAGTATCGACACAGAAAAACACGGAATATGACAGATCTATGACAGAGCACCGGAATGTTTTCAGTTCTTGTAATGACCTTATTTCTGACTGTTTATTAAAGCAGACAATAGCTATTTTCATCTGAAACTTTGGTTTTCATACCATACCTAAATAATTAATAAAGCAACAAAATAACCATCTATATATAATCATCTACAAAGGTCTATGGAGCCATATAGGCAAAAGAGAAAGATGTTATCCTTTTGCCTCTGTCCTTAAAACAAAATATCTTCTCAATAAAACTGGAACAGAAATTGAATAATACTTTTTGTCAGTTTTCTATTTATAGCAAGGGCATCATAAATGAGCAGAATATTCTTCATTGTAAGGAAATCAGAATCCAACCATAAATTAATATCTATTTACATATACATTATGCACTTACGTAAATATGTGAATAGAGAGTTAGGGAGATATCTGTGCCTATACTAGGCCAGATTTCTATATGGATATGTATATTAAATATTTTTTAATGTATTGTTAAGCAAAATCTGATTTCTGGATATGTTAATTCTGCAGGACTAGTGTACTGCAACGGTTTAATGTCAGTATCTAATCCTGATTATTCCTAGCCTTAAATCAAAGAAAATCCTCCCGTCCCCTCTGCAATCACCTGATCTTGATTCCTGGATTACCTTATAAATACCTAATTGCTCATGAACATGAATCATCTTCTTTAAATATATACTCTATATAAATAGGGCATATCTTTCATTTTCTCAGTCCTAAGCATTGTTCCTGTGCTATTATGTCTCTAGGTAAACTGTAGAAGAAAACACCTGGAGTCACCTAATTTCTGAACACTTTTCCCCTGTTCCAAACACAGAGCATATCCAGCACTGGATCACATAATATCCTGAGCTGGAAGGGAACCACAAGGATCATCGAGTCCAACTCCTGGCTCCACACTGGACCATCCAAAAATCAGACCATGTGTCTGAGAGCGTTGTCCAAACACTTCTTGAACTCTGGCAGGCTCAGTGCTGTGACCACTGCCCTGTGGAGCCTGTTCCAGTGCCCGACCACCCTCTCGGTGAAGAACCTTTTCCTAATACCCAGCCTGAATCCCCCCTGTCGCAGCTCCATGCCGTTCCCTCGGGTCCTGTCGCTGTCACCAGAGAGCAGAGATCAGCGCCTGCCCCTCCGCTCCCCTCGCGAGGAAGCTGCAGGCCGCCATGAGGCCTGCCCTCAGTCTCCTCTTCTCTGGGCTGAACAATCCAAGTCAGCTGAACAAGTCCAAGTCACCTCAGCTGCTCCTCATATGTCTTGCCCTCCAGACCCTTCACCATTTTGCTGCCCTCCTCTGGGCACTCTCCAGTAGTTTTATGTCCTCCTTACATTGCAGCACCCAGAACTGCACACAGTGCTCAAGGTGAGGCCGCACCAGCACAGAGCAGAGCAGGACAACAGGCCCAGGGGCACCGTGCCCGCCCAGTGCACTGGCATGCCTCTGAGCTTGTCCATGCCAGCAAATGAGGCAGCCAAAGGGGCTGTCGATGGATGCTGGAACTGCAGTGCCTGCATGGCTGAGTCCTCAAAGCGGTTCTTGGAAGGCTCCTCCCGAGCGATTCCCAGTTACAGCTCAGTAATTAGCCAAGGGCAGGGGCCATTCCCAACAGGGAGCCTGCATGTGGCCACCCCAGTTTGGAAGCAAGGACCAACACCAGCTGTTTAGTCAACACCAGGGAATTACTGGTTTGTCAATTAACAGCCTAGTGTAGAGATGGCAAGAGCTACGAGGTGCCTAAGCACAGCCTCCTCATGCAATTGCATCCACTTTAGGCATCTGTGTGGGGCCAGCAGATATGGCACGGGAGCTGCAGGACACCTCTGCCCATGCAGAGGAGCCAGTGGAGGCAGACAGGTCTCCACAGGGCAACTTCATGGGACCAGGCACCTGTGTTCAGGCCCTGCTCACGCTGCAGCAGAGGGCAGGATTCCTGTTTGCCCTGACCGTGCCTCACACCCCAGGGACAGGCTTGTGCCCCTGGGCACTGCAGCTCTGGACTCACTATGGGTGAAACATGAGGGCGTTGTATTCTATTTTACTTGCTAACATATGAGGAGTTTCTAAATAGTCAAAGACAAAGCTGGAGGTGAGGAGGAAGATGTAACAGAGCTTTATAAAGTCAGGAATAGCAGAGGAAAGGTGTACACAAGGTGATGATGAACATCAAGTGAAATTTCCAGGCAGCAAACTGAATATGAACAAAAGGAAGGATTATTTCACACAGCACATAGTAAACTGGAACTAATTACCACAGGACGTTGTGGTAGTCCAGAGTATAGATGGGTTCAAAAAGCAGCTAGAGAAGTTCCTGGAAAAAAAAAATCATTCAAGACAGTTAAATACAAAGTCATGGATACAGTTCTGGTCCTAAAATGCCGGTGGACAAGACCAGGGAAAGATTCTGGGGGTGGTATCACTAAACACATCTATATGCTGCAATGAATCATCCTGGTCATTGCTTGAGATTAGGTTATTCAGTTGGACTTTATGTTTAAATCAGTGAGATCATTCTTGTTTTCTATTCTCCAACAGAGTTAACGCTGTTAATTACTGCTAGCCCATAATTTGCATTGCCTATTATATAATGACTTTCCACTGGCTGTTTAATATACTCTCGGTTCATTTTAATGTGTGTTAATTAATACAATTACAAATTATAGTGTAAACACCATTTACATACTTGTCCCATGGCTCAAAGATTTGCTCCTTAAACATGGTCAATCAAAAATGCATGTGTCCAGTCTATGATATTATCGTCTTGGTTAATTAACGTTCATTAACTACAGCTTAAACACAAATGAAAATTCACGTTGGACTCATCCAAAAGAAAACTGGTTTGGATCTTTCCCTTATTTAAACTATGAGATAACTTTGAGCAAGAATGGTGGCACCCCATCAGATACTGGCTCACCAGACATCCAAGATACGCAACAGGTGAATATGTGCTAGGGACAGTTTTAAAATGAAGAGAGCAAAGCTTCCATGCCTGTTAAAGGGATGTGTTATCATTACTGTAGCTCAGAGCTGGATTAACTTCGGATATACAAAAATAGCTTCAGCGGCTGTGTAAGGTGAGTTTTGACTTTGCAGATTAGTGTTTCACAGAGTTTCTAACAAAGTCCCTACTTACAACCATGTCTCAGGAATTAATATTTCTGAAGTCAAGCCAAATAAACTGATGAATCACTTCAGTAACCACACTGAAAAGGCTTCACTTTATGTAGCTCTGGACCCTATTTCTGCTAAATTAGACAGTGAAATTAGACAATTAATAAGTGAGTTACAGAAGAATGAGCATCAATGCAGCAAGTTCTGGGCAGAGTTGCACAAACTTTTTTTATTTAAGAACTATTCATATATTTCACGACAGACCTATAGGTTGAACAATAAGAACAAGTTTGTCCTATTTTTTTCCATCTGTTCATCATACATACATTTTTGTTTTTTCTTATTTTTCCTTCTTTCCTTCCTTCAAAACCTGGCAGAGAATATATGTTACCAAGTCTGGCAAGAAAAGCACTATGCTACCTAAAACTACAGAAGTACAAATTAAGGTTTTTCCTTTTCCTCTGTAACCACCTAAAAGCTTGGCCAATGAGCTTGTGCAGATCTATACTTTTAAGTATTTTCCCCTCAGTACGATGTAAGTTTTAAGTTTTTGAAGCTCTAGATAATAAGACCTTACACTTATGTAAAGGTCTACACTAGCTGTCAGTCAGCTGAGCGTCATTTCATCAACTTGCTTTTGAACAAATCTGTGCAATTACTGAGCCCTCAGCCCACAGTGGAATAGTCTGGGATGTGTGCATAGAGTTGTTATAATGTGTATTAGTGCAAAATACCTTGATGGAAGAAATAATCTCCAGGTTAAAGGGAAAAAGAGCATCATAAATGTAGATTTCTGAGGTTTTGGTTTCCAGAGAGACACTTAAACTGGTTTCTAGAAAGTTATACTGGAAATGAGTCCTTCAGTTTATTCCATTTTTGAGCTCATTTGTATCTTAATATCTTAAATGGGTGTATTAGAAAAATATACATCTCCCAAATTAAATGCCCACAGGCACTGAGGGCAATGCCATTTACCATCAGTGAGGTGGAAATACTGGCTAATTCAGAGATGGGTGAAAACAGTTGAACTGGCAGAATTGCCTGAGAGGACAACTACCATGGAGATACAGAGAGCAGCAAGTAAGCACTGTGTCTTGCAAACGTGTAGACCTCCAAGCACATTATCTTGACATCCTAAAGGCATTACGTTTTCAATTCCCATGCATCTTCCTTCAGCACACATTGTTTTCTCACCTCTTTGTGATCCATGGTGCATAAATGAGTAGCCGGCCTTAAATGCTTGTGTGTACATGAGTCTGTGCAGGTGTGTTCAATGGCACAAATGAATCTTCTTAAATGTGCCGTCAGTGAAGAGCTCTCTGTGAACAATTTTTCATATCCTCTTTGTATCTCAAAGACCAAAGAAAGAAGCCTTCCAGATGGCATATTGTATGTGTATGAGTTTCTGAGATGAGAAAGAAAAGCACAGATGAGCTGAGAAAGAAAACTCATCCTAGACTTTGTACTTAAGTTATACATTTCTCAATACTTTCCCACATAAGTTTAGATAACTGACAGGTTATAGTGCAGACATAATAATACAGTTTAAAATAGTTTTTACTTTTCTGGTTGATTTCTATGGGCTTACTTTTCAGCCAGGTCCATTAATGTTTCACTGACAACTGCACAAGCACAGACACTGGTATAATGCAGGGAAAGAGGTAAGTAGAAAATTTAGGAGTTTTGCTGGTGTGAATTTGAAAGTGACCTTCCACATCAAATTAAAAAAACAATAAAAAGTATTATCAGTAAATTTCACCAAACGTCCAACCTCCTCTTGTAAGTTCAAAAAATTCTGAGGAGCAGTTTTTTGTTTGTTTTTGATGAAAGAGAGCTGATGACCAGCTTCTAGAGTATGCAAAAAACTGAGACTATAGAAGGGGCAAGAAAGTAATTTGACAGCTATGAAACATATTACTGCTCACCAGTTCCATTCCTGTCGAAATTAACAAATTGGTGGTTGGAAAACCTAATTCCTGTAGTATCTTATTGATAGATGAAAAGGTTATCAGGCAACAGACGAACAAAAAATTGTTCAATGTTCTCCAGCCCTCCCTTACTTCAACTGGAGCTTTGAACTGTCCAACAGAAGCACAGCTGTGGTGATACTTCAACAGCCAGGACATAATCTGTAATGTAGGTCACAGCTGACCAACTGATGAATTGGTTCAGAAGTCAGTGGGACAATGGCACTTTACTCTGTGAAAGTTTCCTTCTACGTACTTTGGTGTCTTTCATACACAAAGCAAACAGTTGTCCCAGCTTTCCTTCCTGCTCTATTGTGGTGGGTTTTTTGAGGGTCCAAGAGTAGGTCTGCCTTCTAGACCTGTCCTATTTAGGTAGAGTTTTGGAAGAAAACGAACTGACTAGCAGCCATTATGTATTTTGCATGTTGCTTGTATGTTGGCCTGCCAGTTTTTTTAAAGAACAGACTTATTTGGCAATACAGGTGAAAATCAGTAGAAACAATGTCAAATTTCATTTAACAAAAAAACATAAGTAAAAAGGGGATAAAAGATTGTTTGGTTTCTTCAAAGTAGAAGAAAGGCTCTTCACTTCCCTTGATGAGTCTTGGGGCAGACATATCAGAAGGCTGAGACAACAGCAGCATTGTTTGGTGGAGTCCCTGGGGGGAAAGGACAATTAGCTTTATGCCAAATTTGGAGGATGTCAGGAGTGCAGTGGGGTGGGGGAGGAAGGAGAAATGAGAAAGCAGCTTCATTTCAAAGAGCCTGATTTGCTCCCAGTCTACTTTCTTCTGTGTCAACAGGGATTCAGCAGGAGCATTCATGCAGGAGGGTGCAGGTGACAGGACTGCCGGCACTGAGAGAGGGCAGTGCTCTCAGATCTCCAGTGCCATCCCACACACCGCTCCCCACTGAACCCAATTTGTGGTGGTGAATTCATTTGTTAGCAGGATGTCAGCTCCTGTCTCAGGTCAGGCTGCGGAAGACTTGTGTGTCTGCAGTCCAGCTTTCATGAACACAGCCTGAAGGATGAATACATGCAATAGGATGCAGGCTCAGTTGAAAATCTCTTCTGTTTTTATGAGATTTTTTTTTGACCATAGAGATAATGAAGGGATAAAATCTTTATCTCCTCCTTTCCTTATTTTTGCTATTTTCCCCTTCATAGTGACTGATTGGTTAAACAAAGAAAAGAAAAAAAAAAAAGAGTCCTTTTTTCCTCAGACTTCCAGCTGTGTTGGCGTATCTGTTATTTAGATGTTCCCAGGTCTGGCATAGCACAATAGGATGGCTCTGCAGAGCTGTATGAGACTTGTCTCCCCTTATTAAGTTTCAGTTTATGGTTGAATGACAGAGGAATTTACAAGCAGAGTTAGATATACAGACCTACCTAGGAAGGGCTATAATGAAGGGTAGGAAGTGTTCTGTATCTATATCTATTAAGGAGTTACAGAAAAATTCTTTGTTGTGGTTGCTTTCCATTTAATTTTACTCTGAAGATTCCACTATTAGCTGTTAAGTGGAATACACAGCGGGTCCTCAAATGGGAGTATGTGAATCCCAGCATTTGTCACCTATATTAAGAAAACCGCATGCTGAGGGAGCCAGTTCTCCAGGCTTTCTTGAGTCTTCCTCAGATTGGCAGTTATTTTTTTAGGAAGGCAATGGGAGTTGAAGCTAACAAACTTTGCAAAAAATTCTTTTCTCTAAAGTCTTTCATTAATGGATGTTTTTATTCTTGTGCTATAAAAATGGAACAGTGAGGGAATCAGATTCCCAGGGGAGAGAGAAATTTTAATAGGCAGAATAGATTCCCCGAATTCCATGCTCTACATTTAATATTGTCACTGATTCACTTAGTAATGGTGAACAATTTATTCTTTTATGTCTTAATTTCTGTATCTCTAGAGTGAGGCTAATATTTTTGTAAGTACCAAAAGTAACACACTGGAAGGATGCTGAGTGACAAGTAGCACTGGTACGTAGTGGAGCAAGCACAACTAGGAGAACGCTGATCTTATCTGATTATCGTCTTATAGCAGTAATCAATAAATAAAAAAGAACTTCTTAAACCATCAAAAGATTATGCAGTCATTCAAGGACTCTTGAACTGCTCTCATGAAGCACTCCAGATGAACATTTACTTAGGGTAGTGAATTTATTTACTTAAATTAGTATTTCTATTATATTACACTGATCTACAACTTTGGAACTCTTTCGTGTTTTAGAATGGACATTTTTCTTCAAAACTGGTCAGCTTTTCACCCCAATTGTTTGATGTAGGATATATATGCCATGTAATTACACAGTATTCACTCCTGTTCACTTAAGAGATCTTGTATTTGGTACGTTTGTTTAGTGCACTGTAAGTTTTACAATCTTTCAAAAATGTATATCATGCTGTTGGGAGTTTTACCTCAAATGAGATTATAATCTGATTTTACAATAACCCTATAGAGAACCCAAAGAACCATCATATGATGACCCAGTAAATCAGTGGTGTAGAAGCTATAACAAAATGTGTAAACATATGTACACATCTTTCTTTATCTAAAAGGTGATGAAAGCTTGTGATGAAGCAGCTTGTGATGAAGCAGCAACTTGTGCTTATTGTATCAGGTCAGATCTGCTATTCCCCTTGGCTTAATGCAAAACTGAATGTTTTTTTTAATGTAAAAATCTACACATGAAGTGCTCAGATGTTGTCTTAGAGCAGCATTTTCAGCCGATGTCTTATTCAGATTTATTCACATCTCTGTGATCTATAGTAAATCTTGATCTGTTCAGTTGTTTCAGCTTTACTAACACCCTAAATAACCTCTAAAATTGTATAATCAAATTTAATTTGCTTAACTTTCTAAAGTTTTGCTGTATAAGAAAAATAGTCTAATGAATAGCCCAGTAGGCTAAAAATGAGGTGATTGATAGTCATTCGCTTTCCAGTTCATCCATATAGCAACATCCATCAGCAACAACAAGAAAATATGTTTTTTATTTCTTTATAGTGCACACGCTTACATCTCCTATCTGTAAAAAAATACTTTGTTTTCTTTCATAGCTGCCATAAAAAATAAAATCCATTAATGGCTATGAGGCATTCAGATAGTGTGATGAGGAACGTAAGGATACATGTATAGCAGTAAGCTAAACAGTGCCAGAAAATGGGTCTGAACAAGGGAATTTACTCATCTGCATGAACACTGAACCAATTAGCTCTTTCTCAGCAATTATAGGGCACAGTTCAGGAGTTAGTGCAGAGAAGGACCATTTCCTCTTTCCCTCCATTTGTTAACATTCTCCTTTCCTTTCTAGCTAATGTTAAATTAATCCATGGATCTTTTCAGAGTCAAACAAATATCTTTCAATATCTTCTGTTTCATTTAGGTTAACATTTTTGCCATAACTACTGTGATACCTTGTACGTGGTTTGCCTTATTTCATAGATCACAGAATCACAGAATCACTGAGGTGGGAAGGGACCTCTGGAGGTCATCTAGTCCAACTCCTCTGTTCAAAACAAGGTCACCTATAGCAGGGTGTTCAGGGCTGGATCCAGTCAAATTTTGATGGAGACTCCACAAAGTATGTCTAAATGGAATTTTCTGTATTTCAGTTCATACCCATTGCCTCTTGTCCTTTCACTGGGCACCACTGAGAGGAGCTGGCTCTGTCCTCTCTACTTGATGAGATCCCCCTGAGCCTTCTTTCTCCAGGCTGAACAGCCCCAGCAATCTCAGCCTCTCCTCATATGGCAGATGCTCCAATCCCTTAATCATCTTTGTGGCACTTTGCTGGACTCAGTCCAGCATGTCTCTCTTGTACAGGGAAGCCCAGAACTGGACACAGTTCTCTGGACGTGTCTCACCAGTACTGAACAGAGGGAAAGGATCGCCTCCCTCAACCTGCTGGCAATGCTCCTTGCATCCTGCTGCCCAGGATGCTCTTGGCTTTCTTTGCTGCAAGGGCCCATTGCTGACTTCTGTTCAACTTGGTGTCCACCAGGACCCGCAGGTCCTTTTCTGCAAAGCTGCTTTCTTGCCAGCAAGCCTCCAGCATGTGCTGGCCCATTGCATTATTCCTCCCCAAGTATAGGACTTGGCAATTCTCTTGGTGGAACTTATGGGATCACTCTCAGCCCACTTTCCTCTAGTCTTTTCTCTTAGTAACTCTACTTTCTAAAGTAAAACCAAATCTTTGATAAAATCCTGCAGGCTCAAAGGAACTTGGTAGAGACCAAGAAAAAGAGATATTGGCATTGATTTTTAGGTTTTCCTAGAAACAATAAGTGTTTGAAGGGAAGCTGGAAAAGGCAATACCCTGGTTACTCCTATATATAGCAGGTTATGAAGCAGTGAATGTCATCAATACGTTCGGAAGTGTAAGAAGGGCATTGCAAGCTGCTAAGCAATGTCAAATATTTGAAGTATGCATTTATACCAGGTGATTGTCACCCAGTAAAGGCATATGTTTGATGTCCTGTATATCTATATAATAAGTTGAGCAGCTCCAGCGAAGGGTCGCTAAGATGATTAGGGGATTGCAGCACCTGTCATGCAGGGAGAGGCTGAGATAGCCAGAGTTATTTAGCTTGGAAAAGGCACCTCTCATTGGTATCCAGTGACAGGACATGAGGAAGTGGCCTCAAGTTGCACCAGGGGAGGTTGAGATTGGCTATCAAGAAGAATTTCTTCATGGAAAGGGTGGTTAGGCATTGGAACAGGCTGCCCAGTGAGTTGGTGGAGTCACCGTCCCTGGAGGTATTTAAGGAACGTGTGGCTGTGGCACTTAGGGACAGGGTTTAGTAGTGGACTTGGTAGTGTTAGGTTGATGTCCATAGCAACCTTTGATAGCCCTGTTCCCACCTGATGAACACAGCTAAATCAGACATACTGTGTGGGGTCGTTTTCCCCCTCTTCCCACCCAAATCGCTCTCATTCATTTGCACAGTGAACCACAACCATGGGACTTATCTAGATGAAAAATCACCTGTCTGTAAAAATCACCTAGCTGAAAAAAAATATACACTCTGCCAAGTCCATTCCCGAGGCTAGTTCCCCGTGAGGGAAGGCACACATTTGTGGCAGAATCAGCTTGAGGCAGAACGCTTTTTCCAGTGGCCCTTCCAGCTTAAAGAATGGCTCGAACTGAGGCTTGAGAAGTTGTCTCTATGAAAAGAGTTCGGACCTAGGAAAAGAACCAAGACCTACCTCTGTGAGTAGTATCATGTCATCCAGGCTATGCCTTCTTCCAAACTGTACTCTTATTTGTGAAAACAGATCCTCCAGGTCAGGACCAAAAGGTGGTGCTTTGCAAGAACCCAGCAACTTCCCATATTCCAATACTGTAAACCTGATTGTCTTTCAGAGGGTTGTCAATTTGTAATCTTTTATTGATGTTACACTTGATTATGCAAAAACAAACAAACAAACAAACAAAACCAAAACCACACCACCTTGAAGCAGGTACAAACCCTATGTATAACAGCAAACATCTGCTTTGTCCCAGAATTAGTTGTTTTACTCCTACTTGCATTGTATCTCTTCACAGTTTCAGGCTGTAGAGTCCAGTTTTAATCTCCCTCGTGAATGTTCCATCTCCTTACTTCTTTCCAGGCTTGTTTCTTTGTTTTATGGGTTCTCCATATTTTCACCTTTCTTTACAAGAAAGTAAGCTTGATTTTTAATAATGATCAAATTATCTCCTCTACACTAACTATAATGCTGTATAATTAACAATGGAAGCAAAAGGTTGAGTAAACCAAAGGTCATGGTAATTGAGGCAGATTCCATTAGGCAGCGCTGGTATGTTATTGTTCCCAATGCAGAAATCTAGGTTTAAATGAAGATAATGCATTCTTGAAACTGGGCCACAGGAAATGATCATTCTTCTGTTAATATTGGGTCACCTGCAACTATTTCTTTAATTAGGGTCACAAATGGGCACTAATAAATAACATGAAAATTATATATGAGTGGAGCTATGAATGTGCTTTTACCAAAATAATTCACGGACAATTAGATTCTTCCACACTTATTTATTGGGTAGTATTTTCCAGCATGAATAATTAATCACGTGCAAGGAAGGAAAAGCCTTCTCTCCACCAATTTGTATCACTACCATTTTCATCTCTTGATAATAAAAGAGGAATGGGAAACTCGTGTCCATGTGTTTTGATAAATTAATATAGAGCTAGGATTAGGAGGGGATATTTATCACATGAAAACTGAAGCACGGCACTTGAAGAAACACAAAAAAGATCAGTTTTCAACTCCTTAGATGAATGATATATTGCTTAATATATCATTAGAATGATATATTGCTAAAATACAAAAAACTGCTTGGGGAAAAGGGCAGGGCTTAAAGCTAGAAGTTACATGCTTGGCTACTTAAACACACATCAGTCTATATATATTGCAGTACCAGGGGTCCACAGTAATTTCTTTGATACTTCCATTGCCTGCAGTGGAGTTTTTCTAGCAATGGATTTAGCTCTGTACTTCAGTAGCCCACATTATTAAGCCTAATAACTTCAGAGTACCCGTCACACGATGCCACTGCTCTGTTCCTGAGAGAGAGAATTCCAGACTGTTGGATGTTTTTTAATATATTCGCGGTTCATCGTGCAGCTTTCCAGCTGCTGAGTGTCAGCCCTATGTCCCTTCTTCCCCCATTTCCACCTGGCGCTGGCGTGGAGTCTTCTCTTCAGCAATTTCATCTGCTCACACTACTCAGCCCTTCAGTGATTGTCAGATTTTTGACGCTCCAGTTTCCCTGCCCTCCTTTTCATCATCAGCGCTTCTTCCCTGATTGCACAGCAAACCTTTGCCTCTGTCACCATTCTGTAGCTAACTGATTTGTTCACTTTGTTTTGAGACTCAGCCATGCCTTTGTTATTTATACTCCAGGATCTGTAAAAAAAGTCCCGAGATCTTCCTGTTCCTCAGCAAGCTGATCCTGCTCTTCCCAGCTCAGCTTTGGCCAAGGAGCACATCTTTCATTCCATTATTTCATTCCAGTCTCTTTCATTCCATTATTTTTATCTCTGGCTGCTATCTGTCAAGTTTTTTTGCATACTTAAAAGTATGGATAAGTAGGATCTGCTAAGATCTCCAAGCCATGCTTACTTCCCCACTCACATTTTTACTTAGACTCTAATTGTTTTCCAGCTTAGCTCTGATAGCAAGTACAATGGGACTTAGACTACACTGACTTTTGAAGAAAGACAGAAAAAAGCTCAACATCTATTTAAACACTGTGCTTCTATTTCCATTGTCTTTTTTTTTTTCTTTTCAACTAAAAGGGTATGGGAAATATGAAGGGAGACTCTCGTATATGAAAGCATTCTACATTTTAATCAGCTTAGATTTCAATCAGTTCACCCTTTAGCAACATGGTGTACTTCTGCAATTAATCTATAAGTAAATTCCGATTGACTGTCACTGAAGTGGCAGAGGTAAGACAGGAGTAAAACAGACTCTTATTTTTGAGACAATGTTTCTGAGCACTTTAAGCCTTGCTTATCCATTAAGGCTTCACTCTTAAAACTCATGATTAACAATAAAAGTGACACTGAAAATGAGCGCTTGGAAATTATTGTTCTAGTTGCATATTATTCTAGTCCAGTGGAGATGCAGGGAAGCTCTGTCTCAATCTTGTTAATTTTTCTACCTGTTTTTTCAATATTCACTAGAATGGAGCAATGCTGACCTGAATGACTGTAATTAGCTCTTGTGATTGGAGTAAAGGTAGATGAAAAAACAAAGTAAATGTATAAACCAACTGTGGCTTACCACCCACAGACTCACGAAGCCGGCACTTTCTCACTCTACGCCCCCAACTCCAAGTAATCATTTCCTTTCTTCACCACTGTATACTTTGAAAAATGTTCTGTAATTTTTTTCCTGCCAGCTAACAATTCAATTTTTTGAGCCTGCAGTTCCCCAAGGAAACTAGTTCAAACTCCTTAAATCAAGCTGCTATAAGGATCCAGACAGTTTGAGTTGATGAAAACTGCATACAATGTAATGCAATAAAACTCACAGACCACTCTCGGTCATAACAAAATAAAATTCGTTCCTAACACTGAGCTAACATTTTCTTAGGATTGTTATTCTTCAAGGCTATACATATTGATTTTAAAAGCATTAAAATGTTAATGTTTTGCCAAGTATATGTCAGTGAATTCCTAAAAAAGTGTTCCAACATGACTGTGGCCATTTTGAAATAATTGTTTAAGTCTGAAAATCTTAGGCACCAGTTCAGCTTTCCCGTAAATCCCTCATCCTATGCCAGGAGGGGCTCCTTGCTATTGCTCTTGCTTTTAATGAGCATTAGATGAAAAGCTAAATACTGATCTTCCTGATCAGCCGATCATCAGTTGATGCCTTGGCAAGTTTCTGACATCCACAACTCAGTTTCTGCACCAACTTACATAATGAGCATAACCTCAGCTTTCATTCCAATTAGCGGAGCTGAGCCAGTGAGCAAGCACAAAAATGATCACACATTCGAAGAAGGCAAAATAGCTACTGATTTGGAATTAAATGCGATCTTGTAAAGGTGGTAAATATCAGAGGTTTAGAAAAAGGTCTGAAGTCAACAGTTGAGACTTGACAGAGTGCTCTTACTGTGCCAGTAATAAAGGTTTGACTGAAATGCAATTGACTTGGTTGCAACCAAGTAAATGTACAAAAAGGCATTTATGATAAAACACTTTTCTCGATTACCTTATTGAATGCTCATGGGCTGAGATATCTCTCTAGATTTGGGAATGGAACGTTCTTGAGGATCTTATATTAAAATTTAAAGCTTCATAAAATGCTGCTTGATTTTCACAAGGCCACAAAATAAAGCAGAACAACGTATTTTGGCACGGCTTTTCCAAACTAATTCAAAAAAAAAAAAAAAAATCACTTCCTTTCTTTAGTCCCACTGGGAAAAGCAAATGAAACAGGAGGATGACAGAAGAAAAATAGGAAACTTCTCTTCACTAACATTTTCATTGGGTCATTAAAAAATTAGAACAATCCCAAAGGGCAAAGAATGAGACTAATGGCTAAAAGGAGAAAAAAGTGTTCTGTAACTGTGTATAGCCATTGCTAGCTATGACATACAGCACAGTTTGGACCTTCAGCGTGGTCTGAGAAGTTCTGGGGAAAGAAAACAGGGAACAGAAAACAAGACCCTCATCGGGGTCCTTCTGTAGCACATTTTATATCAATTTTGCTGCCAACATGCAGGGAACAATTAAGTTTGCAACTGTAGTAATTTTCCTTTGATTGAGCTTTACAGTACACTCGATGCGTTTACAAAAACTCAATGAAAACAGGGCTATATGGAGTATATGGCAATCATATGATTTCTCACCGAGCTTGAGACCTTTAGGGTCTGCTATACACCTTAGTTACCTGCTATAGACCTTTCACAGCTGAAGGAGCAATGCTGTGAGTTTGTGCTCCTGAGACCACTGGTGGGATGTGAAGACATAGGATAAGGTCCACACAAGCCCATGTGGATGAGGCAGGGCTGAGGTCAAGTCACCAGCCAGGGTCCAGACCAGCAGGACCCGGCAATGTTCCTTGTTCCAATGTTCCTGCCGGGAACGAGGGCAAGAGCCTCAGCTTAGAAACAGCTCCTGGAGCAGGAGGCCCTCACTCAGGTTTCTCCCAGCTCGCTCTTTCAGGGCTGCCAGCCACACTGTGGCTAAACTGGCCCTGAGCCCTGGCAGCCAAGCCCCCAGAAGGGGATGCACCCAGGACCCTGACACACCAGCCACATACTGTGTCCACTCTCAAGTTTTCCCCAGGTTTCTGTCCTGCCTTCGTTTACTCCTGCTCCTTATCAAAACTGTTTCACTACTCTTTCAGTTCCCATTTTCCAGACAATCACCTAAATCTTCTTTTCTTTCTCCACTGTGTTCCCAGACGCCTTTTCTCTTCCTCTTCCTTCTCTCAGCGTATCCTGATCTCCCACAAACTTCCCACGCTTCCCTCGTGGTTCTGTAGTCAGTCTCCCCCGCACACACTCCCCCCGTCCCTGCCCCTCACACCCTACAGAGGAGATGCTGCTACTTCCCACAGACGCAGATGACAACTCCCCCAGCCAACAATAACCCTGGTCTTCTTTAACTCATACTTTGCATATTGGGGATTACTCGACGCTGGCAAATAAACATGCTGATATGAGGTGAAACGTTCTTGGCTAGTGAGTCTCCAATTCCTAGACTTGGCTTTTTACCCCTTGTACAATTCTGATCTCAGCAGACTCTTTCCCTTAATTTATTTTTTTTCCTCATCCTGGCCTGGCATTTGTCTTTTTTTCCATTTGACTCAGACAGCTTCTTCCTTCATGCTTCCAGGGTGTTAGCAGTGAGGGTCACTAAAAGGACAAAGCAGAGAGATCCCTTGTTCTCAGTTCCAGCACAAGAACCTGTTTGGGAAAAGTGGCAGCTAAAAACATCCCTGGAAAGCTTTTTCTGAGATTCTGTAGCCCTGGCTACAGTACAAGGAAGGGGGAGCATGAGAACTGTACCCATTCACCTCAAAAGACCATTGAGTGTTGAAAGTGACTTGGGTATTCTGAGTTACAGCCAAATCTTTGTAGGCTGTAGCTGTTCAGAAAGTGTCTCGGCATGTGCAAACCGCAGTTAGGCAAAGGGCTACAGCTCAGCCGGGTCTGCCCAGAGCACCCGCACAAACAACAGAAGGCACTTCCCTGCCTTATACCGGAGTGCCAGCTCTCAAGGATGGGACCGCTAGATCATTTTGAAGAAAATAATATTTTAGCACAGACAAAACTTACTTTGTTAATCTTCCTCCTGTAAATTACTGGGAAAAAATGTAAATAGTCTACAACAGAAGGCATGGAAAAATTCATACCAAAGAGCTAGCTTATCAAAGATGTAAGTAACTGGAAAAGTGTCTTATAATGGGAAAGGTTTAGGCAATTTTAGTAATAGCTGACAAAAACACACCCATCTGTAAGAAATAACAGTCCTAAAATATTGTAGATAAAACTATACACAGTCTCCAGAAGTGCCTACTCAGACCCCGATTAAGCTGGCATAAAGCAAGACTAACGAAGGGTCTGGCAGTTTGGAGACGATACTGTCAGGAAAGAAAATACAGTTGGATCAAAACAGAACGTTGAGGATAAACGTGGAGGGATGGGAAACAGTACAGAAAGCTGTGAGAGCAAAAGATTCTCTGGGGGATAACATGAGTACAAGTGCCCTCTGGTCTGAGCAGCAATGGGAATGGAATAGGAGCAACCCTCCTCAGTCGAAAAGCTCTGGCTTTGGACCAGTCTCCAGAAAGCCAGGAAGATGCCCCAAAAGGTGGTACTTGGAACCTCAGAAATTTCCTCCCCACCATCCACATCTCAGTTCCCTCTTTTCAAATGTTCAGTGGGAGACTCCATTAAAAAATGGAAAACAGCACCATTTATTGAATGTTTTCCTTTTTTCTTTTTTACTAAAGTGAAGATGTTTTAGTAAACCTCACCAGAAAAATAATATATTTAATGATCTTATGAGACATTTTCATGTATTGTTCCAGAAAATGTTCTTGATAGAAAACATTTTTGATAGTTTTGATTTTTGAAAAAATATTTGTGATAGCACAACACAAATAGGCTAAATGTTTTGTTTTGCTTTGAGTGGAATATATAGCATGAAAAATTAAAAGTGCTTTTTCAAGCACTGCTTTTTTTTTGCAAAATACCTTCAGTGCTTTTTCATCAGTGGTAGCAGGTCATTAACAGATCACCCTAAGAAAAAATCACGTACTTCATGAAAATATATATATCTGTTTAATCTGCATCGGAAGAAACAATTTTTCCACCAAGTTCTCAACAAGCCCAGTGACTAAAAGATGAGAAATGGAATGCGATAGAAAACCATGTGTTTTCACAGTCCTTCAAACTGTTTGCAATTCAGTTATTTATTGAAAGAGTTCGATTCTGTTTATTTTCCATATATAACTTGTTTTATACAAACTTGCCTTAAAACCAGACTATGCTGTATGCTGAGGGCACAAAAGCAAAACAGGCAGGTAGGTTTCTTTAACTGAAGAAATGTCTCAGCTGAAATACCAGGGACCAGGAAGGAACTTTTCCTCATCTGTTAGAGATAAAGAAAACAAAAATGTGAAATTAAGTTCTGACTGTGGGTTTTGATTTTTTGTTTTTGTTTTTGTTTTTTTCCAGAAAAGATCGTGCATCCTCAAACCATGAGCAAAATATAGCTAGATCTGTGTTAGGGTAATATAGGGTAATATTAGGGTAATATAGGGTAGTATTAGGCTAAATTTCTTTATATATTTCTATACGTATACACCCACACATACAGAGTGCACAATAAATTTTAGGTTATTTAGTCAAATATGAGGAGCACTAGCAAAATGTGGCTACTTAAATTTCACCTGGGAAACATGAATAAAGCAGTTTTCTAGAGCTATGTCTAAATAACTCTAAATGGAGCTGGTGACTCCCTACATGAGACTTTCTCCTGAGTCTTGAAAATATTTCTCTATCACGAAACCTTTTTCAGCTAGGGTGGGCAGAATATTTGAAAGCTTGAGAGGGTCCCTAGCTTCTTTAACTTTAAACACGGGCTAAGATTACACAGCAAAACTCTGTGTAAAGCTTCCTTTGTGGGGGGAAAAAAAAAAAAGAAAGAAAAAAGAAATTAAAAGCTATGTACAGTAAGTACTTTAGCACTGACTGGGCCCTTAATTGCCCAGAAAAAAGGGCTGATAAATTTCTGAAAGTCTTGCTGGAGTCTCAAAAATGAAACCCTCAAAGAAAAATCCAGGAATGGGAAATTATGACCAAGGAAGGCAGACCAATTACCTAATAAGAGAAACCTATGCAAACTGGACTACTACAGAGTAGGAAATTAGCACTTCAAAGTGTCATCCTTTCCAAGCACTAATTCTTCCCTTGGTCTCTTAAGAA
This sequence comes from Anseranas semipalmata, assembly GCA_013399115.1. Classification (NCBI taxonomy): domain Eukaryota; kingdom Metazoa; phylum Chordata; class Aves; order Anseriformes; family Anseranatidae; genus Anseranas; species Anseranas semipalmata. The sequence continues at coordinate 407,691 of VXAA01001869.1, forward strand.
AATGCAAGTGCACTCTCCATCGATCTCTTTGCTCCCAAATAACTTTTGAACCCTTTCGACCATTTAAGCCAAATTCAGCACAAAGGACCCAAAGACACCAAGTGTCCTGAAAACCAGCAGTGGGGTAAAACAGAGTGCTAACCAGTGCCCCCACCAGAGGAAAGACTGGGGTGCGACTTCGCTCACCAGTTACCAGTTACCACCACCAGCGGGTCCCCACCGAGGCGCCGCGGCCTCAAGGCCGGGAGGCGGCGGCGGGGGGC
>VXAA01001870.1:10056-24348 GCA_013399115.1 Anseranas semipalmata
GGGGGGGGGCACAACCAGAGTTTTCTCTCAAGAACTCTTAATTCTTTTGAAAAAAATCCAAGATACACGGGTATCAAAACCTCCTGTTTAGCTGTTAAAGAGCAGTAATGTCACTAATGTGAGCTTTTTGCCTTGATCACCACTCTGAATAACTTTCAGCAATAAAGTGCATTGTTTGCTTCTTGCAGTAGGAAGCTACTTTCATTTATCTGAGCTTTCCTGCTATGTTCTGTAACAGGTGCCCATTTTAGACATTATAACTTACTCACTGATCACCAAAGGGAACAATAGTCTCACAGTCAAGTCAGTAGGAGGTCTGCATTTCCTATTACTTTCTTTAATTTGGATGAAATACTGGCAGAGATACTTACAATTCACACAAGCTTTTGGGGACATGTGATATTTAAGAAAAATAACAAAATAACAATACAGAATGCCACACTTTCAGCATTAGCTCAATGATTCCATAATTGCCACTCCAGATGCAGTGGATTCATTGCATTTATACCAACCGCAACTTTTTTTTTTTTTAACGTCATAATAAAGCTTTAATTTTCCCCAGGCAAGCATTACAGAGATTTTTCTCCCTGACCCTTTCATCCTTTGATCTTGGCAAAAGTGTCAGAGAGGGCTGCCCTTAGCTTTTCAGTGCTTGGGTTATGACTTAAATGTTTAAGGAAGCCAATTTTTCATTAGAAGACTGTTCTGTGATGTCACAATGAAAAATAATGTTATCTAAGTTAACACACTGAAAAATGTGACTTTAAAATACACATCTTTCTGTATTCTTCAGCTACAGAATAAAATCAGGGCAACTTCATGAGAATGGAATAGGGTAGACAGGAAAAAAATATGTGAAAAGGTAAGGGTATAACAAAAATTCTTGCATAGATCATCCAAAAGAAGCAAAACACGTCTAATCTGTATTGGGGAACTTTAATTTGCTTACCTTAGAGAAATACAGTTTCTGTAAAATTACTGAAATATTTCACAATATCAGAACTCAAACAGATCTGTTTAGGAAGTCCACACAGCTATTTTTTTTTTCTTTTTTTTTCTTTTTTTCTTTTTTTTCCAAAATTATGGAACTCTTGTGTCTAGATGAGAAGTTTTATGAGTCAGTCTACTTCTTCCTCTTTCTTCTATGAAATTGTTCTTCCATTCTTCATGTAAAGACAATGGCACAAGAATTTATTGAAAAATTTGCCACACGATCCTAGGCATGTCTATTTATAGTGGAGGTCTTTGCTGGATTAGTACTTTCTCTAGCCATCTGTCTATGAGTCAACAGGCTGGTTGCCTAGTCTGTGTCAGTATGTAATGCAAATTCTCTACAATTTATATCTGCTGCTTTTGCCAGATGTAGTAAACAGCCCATGACAGATGCTACAGGAATCAGCATCTGTTTAGTTTTCCAGATCTCTCTTACTGTTCTTTCTCAGTCAAAACAATGAGTGAAATATGAGAAGCCTTGATTTTGAATGCTTACTGCATGTACATGCTTACTAACAGAAAATCCAAATAAAAATATTGCTGAGCATTTGATCTTTATTACATTTGCTGCAAACTAATTTCCTTGCACTTCCTCAGCCTTTGTGATATGATTTAAATGCTATTGTAGTCTCAGTAAGAAAAAGCCAAGATATGAGACCTGAACAGCATTTCAAGATAGAATTGGGAATATGTTTAAATTATGGAATGTGCTACCTATTAAAAATGGTTATTAAAACATTGAATATGTAAGTGGATTTCCACAGTTCTGAGTATTGAAAGAGATCATTTCAAACTAGAAAATTAAATCAGACCCTGTTAATTTCAACTAATCACTTTTCTACTCATTCAAATGGATGTGCTCTCTGTGCCTGCTTCTGAACATGAGCATTGAGTAAAATGTACACAAACAAATTAATAGAATATTCTAAAAGGTGAACATTTATAAGAAGATCAGGCTTTTATCTTCAGAATGATAGGGGAAGAAAATATTTCTTATGGTTCCTCTGTTTTGTCATCTACAATCTAATGTTCCAGTGACACTTAAAAAAATAAATAAGAAAGAAAGACCACACTAAAGCAGAGTAGTAGGAAATGAGGTCTTGCTTCTTTTGGAGAATTTTATTAAAGTTTTCCAACAAAGATTTGTTAACACAGCTGTTCTGATACTCAGGATGGCAGGAGCACATACTGGAAATGGGCTTTTTGTCATTATGTCATGTAGTTCTTCTCTGAGTGGGATTATGCAGAGGGACAGTAGTAAATTAAAAACTAATTTTTAAAAAAAATTAAGTAACCTCACTGGTAAATTAAAAGCAAGTAAACTCACCTGCTTGAGTGTTTCCAGATGGACAGAGGGATATATCTCAGATTACTAAATCATTAAAACAAGCTCCACTTTTGGATATTCTTCTTGCAGTAGTCCACCAGAGTTTCTGTAGTGTTAAAAAAAAAAAAAAAAAAAAAAGTGGCAATTTTTAAAATAAATATTTAGAAAACTGTAAACTATTAAAATTTCAGGTTAAACTGTCTCTTTGGCTAGATGGGGTCACAGCTAAGCATGAGGAATAGGAAGCATTAGCCTGACAATTACAGCACAGGGAAACCCATGGATGTGTCAGTTGGATTAAGCTCCACTAGCAGATAAAGGGAGTGGTTCCATTATCTCAATTTAGGCATCTAATGACATTTTAGATGGCCCAGAGAATCCAGTCTGGACTCTCTGTTCCACTCCAGAAAGTCAGGGGCCTTCCATCATATTTAGTAACCTGACATGTAAGTCTCAAATAGGCTGAAGAGTAACTAGACATCCAAGTTTGGATCATTGTATTGCTTACAGAGAGACAGATTCTTCTTTTTGATTATTATCAGATATAGTTTGCAAAATGTAGCAGAAAACACTCAAACTTCATAACACTTCTGTTATTAATTAAAAAAAAAAAAAAAAAACAGTTGCTATCACCAAGGTAACATAATAATTTATACAGGGCTGTACTAATTCTTATTATAATGTTGTTTAATGGGTTATAGTTATAGAATATGAATCTAAAATGCATTGTGTACGTATCTTAAACAGGCTTTCAGTACTGTTATACAAGATGTCATAACCTTTCCTGTCACTAATTGTTTAAAAGGGTTAATATTTTCCAGTTTATTTTCTGTGACCACAGTACATGCAAATTGCAACTCTTAACATTTCTTTAATCAAGAAATACTTACTATTCCCTGAACTATGTATGAATGGTCTTTTTACCTATAGAGATTTTAACACAACATAACAGTCATACTTCTTAGCACCCACGATAAGCCCACATATTGGTTACCTTGGCAGAACTCCCTGGAAATGTATTCAGGATTTTAGAGCAATAGATTTTGTAAATTACGTTAGGCTCAGCTCTCAACCAGCACCCCACAATTATCTCTCACTGATGGTGCTTTACCTTCAAATGAACCCTAAGAAGTCACTAACAAAAAGGCAGTAGAAACTTAAGGCATCAATTATCCAGCACTACAAAGTGCTTAAATGCAACTTTAATACCTAGATAGATCATTTAGAACCAAAATTTAAAGCACAGTGTGCCCAATTTAAGCAAAATGTACTATAGATTGGGAAGAAAAGGCACTACAGATGATATTGAATGGTCAGAGATTTAGATTAGAAATAAAAGACATACTTAAAAGATAAAGGACACTACATTTCTGTGGATGGAAATGTCTTTTCAAAGACAAATATTCTGGAAGAACTGAAGACACCTAAAAGCCATATATATGACCAGATATATCACTACATATCACAAGACTTTAGCAGAATAGAGTAATTGAAGAAGCTTGATTATTCCCTTTCTCAAATTCATTAGCTCCGCTGGGTACACAGTAGACATGAAGAAATATGTGAAAAAAAACCCTCAGAAGAAGAGCAGAGCTACTGTAAAAGCTCTTCTGCAGCATCAGGAAGCAGCAGTCTTGTATCCCTGCTCTTCTACTTTGCTATTACAGTCAAGGTAGCCACAAGCATTCTTAAACAAAACACTTCCCCTTCCTCTCACTTCACTATGCTGAGCAGCATTGACAAGCATCCAGCTCTTCAGAGGAAGAGGGAGGATCTAACCCCACCTAAAAGACTTCTCTAACCCTTTATTCTACTGTCACCTTGTTCCCTGTTAACTGTAAGCTAGGAATTATTTTTGTGGTTGTGTTAAATAATATAGTCCTGTGACTGAAAATTCTTGTGTGTTTATATTGTTTGGAACTCTTTGAGAGTGAAGTGAGTTACTACGACACAGCAGGTACTTGTACCAAGTAAAATAAGTGAAGGAAGAAGTGAAAAGTAAAGCTATTAACTCCAACTGAAGATGGTTATTTGTTGGTAAAGAAACAGAAGAATCAGATGTTCTTTTCATGAACCTTAGTTAAAAGAAACCACAGTTGATTGAGCTCTGCTTCTTTCATCAAGGTTATATTAAGCATAACAAAATGCACAGGGCAGTGCACTAAAAAAAATATGTATTTTCTGTCCAGATAGATCTCAGCAGCTCATCATTTTACATTTACTCTCTTTGCTCTGATGCACAGAAGTTACTTTTGCTCCAGTAAAGACATCTTACGCATTGCTCAGATGCTAATCATTTGTGGATCTTCAAAAATACTTTGGATACTGGCACCATCTAAAAATGGTTTTGGAGAAAACATTTGTGAACACCTTTGAATAGGTGTTTCCCGACATCTAATTTTAGCTAATAAAATATCTACTTAATACCAACATCACACATCCCCATTAGTGGAAATGGACGACTAGAAGACATGTAGAAAGTACTCCCAAACTCATTTTGCATGTGCAAATTCTCTAGCTGTGCACTACAAAGAAAGTTTGTGTATTGTCCTTTCAAAGATAGTTTTGTCACGAGACATTACATTACTGGAACAAGGGTTCCTTGTCAGTATTGGAAATGTCCTAACAAATTCTGATTTTCATGATGTCCAAAAAATCACAGGACTGCAATACCAAACCATTAAAGTAATGGGTGAAAGCCTTTGAGACATGAAGAAATAAACTGAACACAGTTGAGTTTCTGTCCCTTGAATGGAACCTTTTATGTTTTCAGCCCTCACATTTTCTGCTTCCTAGGAAGCACAAGAGTCTAGGCGTCAAATGATATACTATCCTCTCACACCACCTTTACTTTTCAGACTTTAATATTAGCAGAAAAAAAATCCTAATGTCTTCAAAAAGTCTTAGTAAAATAAAATATGATTTAACTTCATTAATGTAAGAATAATATCTTTTACATATAAATCTTTGGACTATATTTTCAAATCCTTACAGGTATTTTCCATTTAGTGAGCTTACCTCTTACAAGAGATTTGCCAGGAAACTGTGAAAGAATTTCACAGTAAGATACTTAGCATCATTTGAAAGATCATTTTTGCATGGTATGAAAAGAGAAGTGTAAATTTAATTGAATATGAAAGAAGGGAAATTGTAAGGGAATTGGACCTTGACTGTAGAACAGGTCCAGGTCAGTATTGTTAGAGACTTGCACACAGCATAAGAGCAAGTTAGTAACCTTTCCTTTCCTTTCCTTTCCTTTCCTTTCCTTTCCTTTCCTTTCCTTTCCTTTCCTTTCCTTTCCTTTCCTTTCCTTTCCTTTCCTTTCCTTTCCTTTCCTTTCCTTTCCTTTCCTTTCCTTTCCTTTCCTTTCCTTTCCTTTCCTTTCCTTTCCTTTCCTTTCCTTTCCTTTCCTTTCCTTTCCTTTCCTTTCCTTTCCTTTCCTTTCCTTTCCTTTCCTTTCCTTTCCTTTCCTTTCCTTTCCTTTCCTTTCCTTTCCTTTCCTTTCCTTTCCTTTCCTTTCCTTTCCTTTCCTTTCCTTTCCTTTCCTTTCCTTTCCTTTCCTTTCCTTTCCTTTCCTTTCCTTTCCTTTCCTTTCCTTTCCTTTCCTTTCCTTTCCTTTCCTTTCCTTTCCTTTCCTTTCCTTTCCTTTCCTTTCCTTTCCTTTCCTTTCCTTTCCTTTCNTATATATTTTTTTTTTTTTCTCAAGGAAGAAGTTAATAAGGAAGCTGCTCAAGTAACAAGAAGTAATGAACAATATTAACCCAGAAATGATAGAAGTGATAAAATTTGAAAATTGAGTGCAGTCATACAGATCTGTTAAAACTAAAGGAGACTATTAAAAGTTCTAAAGACCTGAAGAAAATAAAATTGAATAAGAATGTGTTATCTAGCTAAATATATCTAAATGTGTGGCAAAGTATATTGACAGATATAATTTTTTTCTATTAAGCTTAAATTCACTGGGTTGGTTCAGAAAAAAAAAAATATGTCAACATAGCAGAAATATCTCTTAGATATGCAGCAATACTCAAACACTTAAACACATTCCTAATAGTTAAAAGGCATACCACCCCCCCAAAAAAAATTCTCCACAATTATACGTTCTATAATACAGGATAATAAAAGTGTTTATCATATACAGATCATGCATATATGAGAGCCTGAATATTTACATTTTAAGAGATAATTCAGAGTGACTAATCAGGCAAAAAGTGGACCTGGGGGATGGGAGAAGCTCAGATAACCACTCCCAGACCTGTGTTCTTTCAAGGTGGTTCTTTGTTCCAAGATTCAGCTCCTGGAACATTGCTTTCAGCAGGCTTTCACACCTGCCTAACTTGCTAGATAAAAGCTTAGCCCCTGACTTTCCATTGTTCATTTGTTAACCCTCTTCTTGGCCCTGTTTGGACTCCTATAATTAAAACAGAGTGTAGGTGTTATTCTGGGGAAAGTTCTCCTGGGGCCCAGCTCTCAGAAGGCACTGTGAACAAGAACACATCTGAATGATTTTCTCTATTTTATGAAATCCTTCAGAACTGGTCTTTGATTTTGTATCCTCAAGGACAGCTGTAAATCCTCATGACACACACCAATGTTTTAAACCTGTACAAAAATGCACAAAAATAGTGATGCTGTCCTAGAAACAAGGGTCCACATGGGACTCAGGATACTGAGGCCCAGGTACTATACAGTGTGCATGAAAGTAGTCACAGAAACACGAATGGCTGAGGATGGAACGGACCACTGGAGGTCTCCTTGAGTTAAGGCAAAACAATAAACAATGGGTAAGGGGTAATGAGAAAATTTCTACATGATTTGTCTAACAGAACTGAAGCATGGCATCAACATCCTCCTTAGGAAAAAAGTAAGAGGTGAAACAAGGGGAGGACCAGCCCGAGGTCATATCTATGGTCTGGATAAGATACAGGAGCCTAGAGAGCACGCGCCAACTGAGAAGGTGAAAAGTTCAACTCTGAGGAAGACACCTTATTTCATCAAGACAACCACCTGGACGACCACCAGAGGGGCACTGCGCAAGCGCAGAAGAAGGAAAAAGATAATTAACATATGAAGCGGGGCTAGGAGGGGCTAGAAAATGGATATGTAAAACTTAATACATATGTAATACTTTAGAGAATAAAAGGAAGCGTGGACAAACAACGGGTGAGCGTAACTTTGCGGAAGTATCCCTTACGCTCCCGGCGCCTAAATAAACGCATACTAACTTTACATCTTACTACTTTGTGAGTTGTGAAGTTCTTCCTGTTAATCACCCTGGTCCAAACACCCTCCTCAAGGACCACCTGTTGTGTTAAAGGGTAAAGAAGTTTGGCAGGAAACAAACCCCCTTGCATTCCAGCTTGTCCTCAGATATCAGAGGGGCTGGGGCAGCTGAGCTTAGATTCTGAGTGATGCCCAGTTTGGCATTATAAGTCTGGTCACATTCGATATATTGAACTACCACAACCATGGATGCACAAACAGTGCAATACGCCTGTCTAGTGCCACCTGTCTAGTATCACCTGTCTAGTAGATTAATGACTGGTGCAGTTTATTGAAGCAACAAGAGTACAGGTTCTTTTGGATTGCTGGTGATAAATACACCATCTGCAAGGCAAGTGCAAATACCAAGAGTATGACTAATACAGCCAACTGCAAATGAGTTAACTTACAAAACAACTCGCTAGAGACCATTAGGTTTCCCAAGGAAGCACTTGCTATAAACAAGGGTTCGAATCTCACCCAATAGGCATCTCTATGGGGGGGAAGAGAAGTTCAGACCGTTGACTGATCCCAGAAGTCAGTGATGTCCTCCTGACCTGTCTGCGATGGTATCTGCCCTAACATTCTTCCTCTCTTGAGCCATTTTTATATTATTTTCTTACTTTTAGGTGGAGCTTAAGTGATACGTCATACGTAGTCATACGTACCTTTGTTATTATTGGTATAAAATTTTCTCGCTTTGCTTTGGAGGTATAGGTTTAGAGAAATTCAGAGCGCATGCTCAGTGACGGGTGGGAACACCTTGGAGGCAGGTAGCCTTTGGGATGGAGGTGTGTTTTGGCATTATAATGAGATTATTATAAGCAAAGTTCACCCAGAGGACAGGATTTTGACATAAAAAGGAAAACTGCCATCTCAGGGCTGGCTATGCAGTTTATCAGTTCCATAGTACCATCAAGATCCCCATACCTGCAGTGATATCACAGAGCCTGGCCACTGTGTCTCCACCTCACTCCACTCTCTGTGCTATTTCTCTTACAGTCAGCACACCAAGCTCCCCTAGTGTTGCCAATATCTAAGGTTGCAGGTTATGTTGCCAAGGGGACTATCACGGAATAGATTCCTTGAATATCTACCGCATTTCAGCCTGTAATTTTCCTCAATGCTGTACCTTTTCTTAAGATGTGGACATACCTTTAGTCTCAATAAGTCACCTCCAGCAATTATTCCACACCACCTAAGGCCACTTGTCCAGGATCATGTCCAGATGGCTTCTGAAGACCTCCAAGAAGGGACCTCCACAACCTCTCTGGGAAACCTGTTCCAGTGCTCCATCACCAGCACAGTAAAGAAGTATTTCCAGATGTTTAGACAGAACCTCTTGTGTTCCAGGTTGTGCCTTTTTCCTCTTGTTCTGGCACCAGGCACCACTGAAAAGAGCCTGGCTCCATCCTCTTTGCACATTCCCTTCAGGTCTTTGTAGACATTGACAAGATTCTCCCCGAGCCTTCTCTTCTCTAGACTGAAGAGACCCTACTCTCTCAGCCTGTCCTCATAGGAGAGATGCTCCAGTCCTTTGATTATTTTGATAGCCATACATTGGACTTTCTCCAGTATGTGCAGCTTTCTCTTGTACCGGGGGGGTCCCGTACTGGACACAGTACTCCAGCTGCAGCGTCACCAATGCTGAGTAGTGGAAGGATCACCTCTCTTGACCTGCTGACAATACTTTGCCTAATGCACCCAAGAATACTGTTGGCCTTCTTAGCAGCAAGGGCACATTGCTGATTCATGTTTGACTTGGTGCCCACCAGGAATCCTAGGTCCTTTTCTGCCATGCTGCTTTCCAGCTGGATGACTCCTAGCATGTACTGGTGTCTGGAGTTGTTCCTCTTCATGTGCAGGACTTCACACTTTTCCTCGTTGGGCTCTTTTTAGCCCACCTCTCCAGCCTGTCGAGGTCCCTCTGGATCACAGCATGGCCCTCTAGTGTTTCTGCCACTCCCCCCAGTTTCATGTTATCTGTGAATTTCCTGAGGGTATGCTCTAGCCCATCATCCAGATAGTATTAGAACGAATTAGCACTAAGAATTCTGGCTGTGGGATGGTCTATACTCTTGCCCTCAGGACTGCAGAATGGTTCCTAAGATATTATTCAACAGTATAGGCAAAACATATAATTTCCTATTTTGCAGCACTAGTTTGTATCTGGAAATAGTACAGGTCCATCTGCAGTATTTTATTCTTATTAGTGCCTCCTATTCTTGGTCAGGTCATATGGACACAGCTTGTTTAATCTGCATTGTTGTTGTGAATACATGCTTGTAGGCATAGTGAAAAGGATGGTTTGCCCCAAAACACGTAGGATGACAGAACTGAGAATCAAATCTATATCTTCAAAGATCCATTTTCCTGTTACCAATTCTTTGTCTCTAAATCAAAAAGAGCTAGAAAAGATTCACTCCTTGTGAGAAAAATAAAGAGTACTAAAATGTAATATAGATGTCACACACAATTTCTGAAATAAAAACTGTGAAATTACAGAAACTTTTGTTCCCAGTATCTTCCCCAAACAATTCTCATCTTGTTCTATAAAATCCAGTTTGAACAGATTATTTTTGAGTTTGCTTGAAAGGTCATCAAATGCAACCCTTCTGACTACAAAAGGGACAGGTTCCAAACCCAAAGGCATGGCCATGCTATACACTGACAAGTGCCCAGAATTTCACACATGGCATTCCAGCTGCTCATAGTCACTGTGATAAGTAATGGGGAAGATGCTTTATCTGAGACAGATGAGTCCCAGACATTTTAGAAAGAAGCTCTATATTTTTTAAAAGGAAATTGGAAAGGAAGAGTAGCATCTATGGTAGCATTGGCACGTTGATTACTCCAGGAATGGATAACAATCTTTTTATTAAATATGTCAACTAAGTGTTCTAAAAATCTTTTATTTCATATATTAAACAAGTCACTTTTTGATCTACTGGATCTACTGAAGGTTTAGTATGTATTTGTGTCTCTGGGATGATTGACTTCTTAACAGAATTATATTAGCCTTTTTCTGTAGACCCACAATCTCTGTCTGCAGTATATTTTGTCAGAGACATGCTGGCTGCTGTGTTTATCTATAAAGCCAGCAAGATCACAAGTTATTAGTTTTGTTTTTTGTTGTTGTTGTTGTTGTTTTCTTTATCTAGCTACCTGCTATAAAACTTATAGAAATGTAAATATCTCAGAGGCATCAATTATTCTGTCACATTACATTGAAATCAGTCAGATTCAAAACCTATGGTTAAGAATAAGGTACTTGCATTCACATTGAGTAAGTAATTACAACAGCCTTGTTCTCCAGGAAACCTGGCTAAAATTGGTATTTTCCTTGTTTTTAATATTTAACTAGATGCAATCATGCAGTGCATAGCTGGAATATTGAATGTGACTCTCATCTAGCAAAAATGTATTTCTATGAAATTTGTAGAAATGTAAAAATTTCTGAGACTTTTGTATTTGTCAAATTCAGATGTTATACACAAAGATTAAAAATTACAGTCATGCAACATAGCAACATCAGCTGAAACCCCCAAAGTAACTTCTGTGCAAAATTTCAAAAGCTATTAACTATATGGGCAAACACACACTCAGAGATTAAGTTGTTTCATAAAATAAAATAAAATAAAATAAAATAAAATAAAATAGCTAAGAAGAAACAAATATATATATATTGGTGGGCCCTTGTAAGCTTTTTACTAATCATCTTTTGATTAAATAAGGTTTAATTGAAAACATGAAAATTTAGTGAATTGAATGAGTTTAAACACATTTTAGCTTACTGCAAAAGTAAGTTTCTTTTTCCCTAATATTATATAATGTTTATTAAGACCATCATTTGCTTCCAACACAGAAAAGTATAAGAAAAAACAGAAAAAAAAAAACAGATGAGGTAGATTACTAGGACAGAAAATGAAGGTCACTGTTCTCTCTATGTAAAGAAGTCTTTTAAACCAGCTGCACCTCACATACAGTGATTTAAATATGTATATATTTAATAGAGACTTTTATTAATATTGTTTTTATGAAGCTTCTGCAATTATGATTTATGTGAAGCTAGGCAGGAAACAATATTTATAATGGCATTAGTTTTGACATATACTTATCTGCATGATAAGCTTTAATAATTATTCAATATCATAAGATATTTGTTTACAACAATGGTATTTCCAGAAACCAAATAAACGACATACATTCTCTCCAAAGTTAGATCATATACATGAGAACCTAACCTTCAAAATACACCAAAGAAAAAATATGAGAAGACCCAACAGGGCACAAATGCCAGCATTTACAGTTGAATCCAAATGTGCAACAGATGGTAAACTGAATAAAGTACATCTGGAACTATAGCATTATACTGGGAAACGACTACATGACAGAGTGTAGAAACAGAAATGCAAAAGAGGAATATGAACAAGGTATCTTTATCAGGGAGTGTAGTGATAGGACAAGGGGTAATGGTTTTACACTAAAAGAGGGTAGGTTTTGATTATATCTTAGGAAGAAATTCTTCACTGTGAGGGTGGTGAGGTACTGGAACAGGTTGCCCAGAGAAGATGTAGATGCCCCATCCATGGAGGTGTTAAAGGCCAGGTTGGATGGGGCCCAGGGCAACCTGATCTAGTGGGTGGTGTCCCTGCCCATGGCAGGGAGGTTGGAACCAGATGATCTTTAAGGTCCGTTCCAACCCAAACCATTCTATGATTCTCTATGATTCTATGGTCTTGGAACAATAGTGAAACAAGGTCAACCTAAACCCTACTATTAAGGTTTCCAGCTGCAGAAAATAAAAAGACCTCACTGAACTAATTTTGTCTATAATTTATGATATGATCATGGATACAAAATACAATATTTTACCACAGGATGTCCATTTGCTATTAGTTGGATTTGTTCCGGTGTAAAATACATTTTTTGGTGGGTGAATATTTATTTCACATTCCTTCATTCATAGCACAAGAATTGTAGAATAACAAAACATAAAATCTTTCCACTCACTTTTTTCTTTTTTTTTTTTGAACTGAGTAAATTTAGTTTTGCTGCTAAAAAATATGTGTTTTACAGCAAATTTTAATTTTTATCAACACAGAGAAGCAACTTGAAATTATACACAAAATTTAAATGAACTTCCTTACCCAACGTTATTGGCACAGGCCAAGTTTTCTGTGTTTTCTTTTCATCCCAGAAGTAATTTTACACCTGATGTTGTAAGATCTTACATGTACTTTAGCAGCCATGAAAAGGATACTTTTCCTATTTTTTTTTTCTTGCAGAAAGTGAGCAATATTAAAAAAGAAAAAAAGGAAGTAAGAGTATGATACTTTTTTTTTTTTTTTTCCCTTGACTCTACTTTTCTTGCTCTTCCAGAAATCCCAGTACCATGTGCTAGCACCAGCAATCATGCTTAGCTAGTGGTACTCTCATGGCAGATGATAGCAGCTTTTAGGATAGGGCACAAAAAGTCAAAAAGCAGTTATTCTCTTTGTTTCCACATGAGTTGGAATCAAAGGAATGAGGCAGGTTATAAACTTACTCATGCAGTTCAAAAATGCTAAATTAATTTATATAAATGCAAACTCTTACAAATGCAAACTCTGCACAGTCAGAACACAATAGCAGCATAACATTTGATCTGGTCATGTTAGCAATGGGTAGGAGAACCCTCCAGAAAGCCTGTCATCCCAGACAACATCATCTGAGACAAATGGATTTTAGAACTCATGCTCTGGATCTTTCCACTGTAGCATGAATTTTGCCTGACTGTTGATGTAATATGACATAAATACTTAAATCATTCATATAAAATAGCATAGTGCCCTTGGAGCATGGTTATAATTTACACCCACTATACATCTTGACAGTAGGCACACACTGTCACAATTTGTTATTATGGTTATTTTTATTATTATCCAAATGCCAAAATTATGCTTAGTAATTTGTAAAACAAAAGTACACAGGGCTGCACCCAGATCTGTACTTTCATATATACAACCAAATAGTTGGAAATGAAAATGCACAAATTCCTTTCAAAAGTAAGGTTTCAGATTTTTCATACTGTGGCTTGAATCACTAAGCAGAGTCTACTTTTCTGAGGAAAAAAGAGTAGTAAGTGATTAAATGAGAGATTTTTAAGGTATTTCAAAGGATCATGTAATTTGCAGGGTGAGCATGGCAGTGTTTCCTCTGTTAGCTAACATTAATATTAACGTTACTATCATTTAATTTGCTACAGTGTTTTAAGGCCCAGGAAATCTGAGTATTGTCAGGCATCTCACCACTACATAGGAAATTGGCAGTCCCTGTCTTTTTAAGGACAAAATCTCTGTTAAAGAGGTGGAACAAAAAATCACACAATCTCAGAATGTCTGAGGTAGAAGGCACTTTGGATGTTTACCTAGTCCAAACCTATGCTCAGAGTGGGGTCGGCTAGAGAAGGTTTCTCAGAGTTGTGTCCAGTCAGGTTTTAAGCATGTCCAAGGATGGAGATGACCATGACAGGAGTGCATTTTTTGAGTCCTTGGGAGCTTCCTCTGATTACACTGACCTTTACAAGGTATGATTTACACAAAAACAGATGTTTTGATAGAGGTTCATAGTAAAGTTTACTAAGTGTCTTCCTGAATTGTTTATGCTCTAAGCTCCTTTCAGGAAAACTGCATTACTTTAAATTCCTAAAAAAAAAAAAAAAAAAAAAA
>VXAA01001871.1:6363-16929 GCA_013399115.1 Anseranas semipalmata
GATGCACAGTGCAGTTGCTCACCACCCACTGACCGATGCCCATCCCATCCCCGAGCAGCAGCAGCCCCTGTCCCTGCCCTGGTCAGCTCCCCCCATTTTTATTGTTCAGCATGATGCCATATGGTGTGGAATATCCCATTGGCCAGTCTGGGTCAGCTGTCCTGGTTCTGTCTGCTCCCAGCTTCTCGTGCACCCCCGGCCTCCTCGCTGGCAGGGCAGTGTGAGAAGCTGAAAAGTCCTTGGCTCTGTGTAAGCATTGCTCTGCAAAAACTAAAAACGTCAGTGGGTTATCAGTGTTATTCTCATCCTGAATCCAAAACACAGCACCATACCAGCTACTAGGAGGATAATAAACTCTATCCCAGCCGAAACCAGAACAATGTTACTCTGAAAAGCCTACAAAGAAGAAATATATACCAACAATTATGGACCCTTTATGAGGAGTAGACAAGTTAGACCCTTTATTATCTCTCTGTTTCTGTAATGTTTCCAGTTTCCTACTTTCTTTAATATCTTTATAAGGGACTTGCTCATTTCTTCTTTTGCCTGTCATATAAATATTTGATCGGTTTGTAGAGAGCAAGTATGGTAGCTGACAACAGAGACAAGGACATAACTTCTGCTAAAAAAAAAAAAAAGAAGCCGCATATTTAAAGATGAATGAGGGACTTAAATTACATCAACTTTCTACTGACAAGTAGAGAGATGGAACTTCAATGAAAAATTGAAGTACATACAAAGGTTAAGTTTAATATGACTCATAATTTACTCTTAATTACTTACTGATTACTTCCTGTAAAGATAGATATTCATCATAATCACTTTGACCTGCATAATCCCATAATACATATAATACTACTGACCTGCTAAAGTTTGTGCATTTCCCTTAGTCAGAATAAATATGGGAAAAGGTCCCTCATATTATAAAGATGCAATACCTGCCATATTTCATACTTTTCTGGAGTTATTACATTGTTTTTATTCACATAAGTACACTTGCAATCTGTGGTTACTGCCCTATTACTCTTTTAAATGAAAAAAATAGTCTTTTATGAACATACCCATTTAGTATTAACCAAAGTTGATTTTTGTTGTTGGTGTTTGTTATTGTTGTTGTTGTTGTTGTTTTAGGAAAACAAGTTATACTTTCATCCGTGTGGACAACAACTTTGACTTGGCATTTTATTATATGCATAAGGTTGTATTTATGATTAGTATGCCTTCATATACCATTATACAATGAGCTTTTGTCACAGTGCTCTGCTGCATTATGACAATCAGTCAGTTGGATTGATGAATCACTCCTTTTCTGTCTATTCATCTTGTTTTGATATCTGTAGTCACTCTAGTATCTCAGGCACTAAGCATCAACACCCACTACCAGTTTTGGAAGAAAAAACATTTGGAAGAAGGGAATTGCCCTTATGACATTCTCTTTTAGAAGTGGTACTTGATCAATCTGAACCCCAAAATGATACTGCCTGATACTTCTGATTGTGATCACACAGAAAGTCCATGTTAGAAATCAGTTCTCTACAGAGCTATGGCCTACTTGGTCTTATTTGTGAATACATTGCAGATTTCAGAATTCACTTTTTTTCTAGTCAATAATATTTCAAAGGAGTGATACTTCATGGTTTTTAAGAAAATAATAGCTATATCAAAAACATTTAAAAAGAGACTGAAAAGACCAGTTAAAATAATCACCACTAGTAGACTTTGCCTGTTCGTTGAGATAGGACAGAAAAATTGGAACATTTTTACTGTTCCTATTTTAGCAAGGATTTGAACCTGTGTTGTATCCCAAGACATATGTTCTAGTGATTTGGATATTGTATGGTAAACATTTCCAGCCTTTCTCTATATTATTTAGAAAAGATTATTTGGATAAGAAGCAACAACAGAAAGAGGATTCCAGTAATTTTAATATTTACTTTTGATGTGTAAGTACCAAGTAACAACAAACAAACAAACAAAAATACAAGAATACAAGGGGCATGATGTACTTCTTTTTGTATTCTGAACAAGGGGCATGTACTTGCACTTCAGTTTTTCTCTTGTTTGTATGTTTGTTTTGATTTTTTTTTGCTTATTTGTCTGTCTGTTTTTTAATTCCAGACTTAACCCCATTTGGTTTCCAGTGGAACCAATGTTGAATGGAGTGCATTGCCATTAAAATCTTTTTAAAGGATATTGTGCCACAAGATGTTGAAAGATGTCTCTCTTTTCAATATCTCTTATTTCATTAGCTAACATGCAGCTGTCTTCTGCTTTACTGTAGCTTACTTTGTGAAGTTTGCAAGTATTTAACCTACTTTAGGCATTGCTAAAATGTAGGAATTGTCTGGGGAAAAAAAAACAAACACTTTTTACTTCACAATTTTTATAATTTTTATTGCAGTGACCATCTGTATGCCATAAATAGAAAACAAATTATCTCCCACTTCTAACACAGAAACACGTTGCTGCTTCCAAACATTGCTTTATTTTTAGTGGCTCTACTAACATCAGTCGTTATCAACAAGCATTTGAATAAGGACAACGTCTTTTGTTCTCAAGCTGCTTTCTAATTCCATAAAACATAATCCTCCCCTTAAGTACATGTTGAAACAGAATTACAAAATATTTACCAATGAATGATGTTTATGAACTATTTAACTCCAGAAGCCTTATGATAAGACAAATGTTTAAGGTCATTTCAGAATCAGAAGAAAAGGCTGTGAGAGAAACTGAGAATGACATTGCTCCCCATCTAAATCAGATGGGAAGAAAGCCTGTATTTTCAAAACTGTCTTCGCTCAATGACACGACTGTTCAACAAAACTAGCTCAAAGCTGTTGTGATTAAGATGAAGCAATGCCCTTGTTGGTAATGAGGTTAATGACATGTACACCAGCAATGATGGAGAAGACAACATAATCTGTTTCAGTAAATCAACAATAAAGTAGAGAACTCCTAAACAAAGAGCTATAGCTAGAGTGATTTAACAGTTGTGTTGAATCTGTGCATTCCTTTGGAAAGAAGTTAGGCATTATTTATTTCTCTGTGTTATCATCTTTAACTATTGAATATGAATAAAATTAATATAAAGATACAATCTTTAACAGAAAGTCTTTAAAGTAATATTTTCATAGTCAGATAATGGTTGTTGTCCTGACTGTCCCATTGACATTCACTTAGTGGACAAGATCTATAAGTTCTCAAAGCAGTATATTAGAGTTTCTGCTTTTCTTTCAGAGCAAGTAGTGCTCTGTAGTGCTTATCATTTTGTGATGTTAACATTTGGCAATGTAACAATATTTCCCTTTTGAAGTATGTGCAAACCATAAAATACATGATGAATGAAAAATCAATATTCCAATGTCTTATTGATTTTATATACCCAGAGGACCTGGCACTTAAGTAGCTAAGCCCTTTCTAAATATATTAAATCTGTCTAGTAAAATCCCATTGGACTTAATCAAGATTTTGTCTCTTCTCCTCTCCTAGGTGCAGAAAATCCTTTTACTTTCATGATCAAATAACAGAGTGTCCTTGAATCTATGATTTTGTCAGAAATATTAGCCCAGTTTTCTTTCTAGATAAAGGTGGAAGAATGTTCTTTGTTTTTTTGACTAAGCAGTTCCAGTACTTCTCAGTTTGTATTGGAATGAAGAACAGTCTGAACATTATAAAAAGAAGTAGGCTCAAAATGTAAACAGTATAATTATTAATGCCTCTATATAGGGTAAAGTTAAGGAATGGCTGTAGGACTGTAAGAGAAAACTAAATTCATGTAGTCAGTTCCCCTATATTGTAGGATTAAGTTTAGTATGTTCAAAATATGTTTCTTCTCAATAATCTCCAATTAAAGACATCCTAAAATCTCTGTTGATTATATCTTTCAGTGGTTTCACCACCTTTCTCTTGAAGGATATTTCCAGGCTAAACATTACTTCTTCAGAGTCATTGCAACCAAAACAATTTAGAACAGAACAGCACTAGGACAAGACATTTTTTTCAATGACAGCTATCCAATCTGACACAACTGTGTGTTTTTAAACCACGTGTAGTCTCGTGACTTCAATTGCAAATGGCTTAGTGCTTATTAAAACTATTTTGCTTGTGTTCATATACCCTATTAAATTTGTGAAAGCACATTAAAAACAGTAATAATACCTGATGTATGGGGTAAATTTTCTTCTTTGTTTTTAAGTTAAAAAGAGGAGTTTTTGTAGTTCTGTTGGGAATGAAAGAGTCGGCAAGGAACTGTTAAGGTTTTAGTTCATGGCTATGTATATTTTTCATGGATAGCTAAGTATTTATACAAATAATAAATAACAATAAAGTCAAAGAAATATATGACATAGTGGAAGATGAGGTTTGTAATAGTCTTCTGCTCACACTATGTCATTTCACAGTCTTAGATAAAGCTGTATCATATATGAGTTTTACTGTTACTGAAAATGAATCATGCCTAGGAAAAGAAACTGATGGTCTCCATCCCAGATCATGGAATCATGGGATCATAGGATAATCCAGGTTGGAAGCGACCTCAGGAGGTCTCTAGTACTCCTTGTCAAAGCAGGGAATCAGACTGCACCCATCCATTCAGGTCCTGAAAACCTCCAAGGATGGATACTGCTCAGCCTCTCTGGATGAACTGTTCTATTTGCTTGACAGTCTTCACACAGGTGAGGACATAGAATCATAGAATCATTTAGGTTGGAAAAGACCTCTAAGATCATCTAGTCCAACCTTTAGCCTAGCACTGCCGCGTCCACCATTAAACCATGTCACTAAGCTCTACATCTACACATTTTTTGAAGACCTCCAGGGATGGTGACTCAACCACTTCCCTGGGCAGCCTGTTCCAGTGCCTAACAACCCTTTCAGTGAAGAAGTTTTTCCTAATATCCAACCTAAACCTGCCTTGGCGCAATTTAAGGCCATTTCCTCTGTTTTATCACTATTGTTGTCATTATTATTATTTAATTACTAACAAATTATATAATTATATAATAATTATATTTTGGAAAGGCCCATGTCCAGCTGTTTACTAAGACAGCTTGATGACAGGACCAATGTCTTAGCAGAACAAGAGATGTTACTTCATTTTGTGATTTGGACTATAAGCAGAGATTGCAGCTGCTTCACTATCTCCTGCAGGAACAAGGGAGACATTGTAGGTGTTTTCTACGTAGCTATTTTCTGTTTAGACTTTGTTGTGTACAGATGCAGCTGATGGATTTGTAGAGATGGTCTGGTAATTTTTACTTTACAATTGCTGACTGATCATCAATGCTGAGAGTCACTGAAGTCAATGAATAAGATTTTTAATTTGGCTCTTTTTTTACGGAAATAAAAGTCAAGAGAATGCAAGACTGATACAAACTGATACAACTGGCCTACATGCACTGACAAGATATAGTAAAAAAGTCCATAGTGATTACTAATCATTTCAGATAAAAAAAATCTTAAACATGGAGCTCTTCCTATAGGAAGAATATTCCCTCCAAATAAAGTTAGAAAAGAGTCTGAGCAGGGATTCGGTGCAGGGAACTGAATTGACTGGGAGACATGACTTCAGCAAAAAAAGTCTAGAAGTATTCTTTTCTGCCCATCATCAAGATACCTATAATATTTTAACTGATTCAATCATCTCTTCTTTATCCATGAGCTGATTTCATACCAGGACTATGGTAATTTGAAGGTACATCTGTTCTTGTCTGCACTGCAGTCTGGAATGTTACCAGTACTTGAGACCATTTTATAAGGACCAGTACCAGTTCCACTTTGGAGCCTGGTCTCAAAGACTGAATGTTCATCAGTGGAGCACATGAAGTGCATCACTAGTGCACATATTTCAGTTTGATTTCATCTAAAAAGAACCTAGTTATGTGATTCAGGAACGTTCTGTGACAGGAGCCAATGTGTGGTAAGTGTGCAAGACTGGAACATCCTCATCAAAAATGCACTCCTAAACCAAAACTAAAATCAAGATCCAAAATAGATCTTGATAGATTTTTTTTTTTTTTTCCCTAGATAAGCAGGTTGTCTTACTGGATAAACTGAATTCAGACACCCTGGAACTTTTCTGGATTAGTAGTTCAATATTGAATTTAATAATGCATTGTGCCAAACTCAGACTTAACCAATATTAGAAAATCTATAGCGGATCATAATTTAAAGACTGCATTTGTTGTATTAGTAATACTTTCTGAAATCAGAATGACAAAGCTTTTAAACTGCACTCTTTACCACTGAAGTAGACAGCATTACAGCAGTCATTTGCTACAGTTCCAGCTTCTAACATTAATAGATTTGGCATATAAAAACTTTCAAGCATTATAAGTTTATTAATATGCATCACTATAATATGCCCTGCAGCACCACCAAACAACTGTATCAAAGAATCTGTATTTTTGTTCCTTCAAACTTAAAGATTAATGCATTTACACAGATCAATTTTAAATTAGGGGCAAAAAGATAAATAAATATGTCTCTGTTAATCGAATGTAAAAATTGGTTCATATATCTTATGGCTTCATAAAACTAGCAGGGGATTTAATATATCCAGTTGAATTGTACATTATTGCTGCTCCACTACACTTAGATACAAACTGAATTTAAATTATATGTTTTTTAGTTCAATTGACAAAAGCATTGCTTTCATTATATTTGTTTCTACTTGGTTCATTGCTCTGCTGCTCCAAAGAATGAATGAATCTTAAAAGAATTATTTCCAATGGAATTCTAACCTTTTATTATAATCTAAATAGTTGGTAAAGCTTAATACAAGGGCATAATTATGTTAATTATTTCTGTTGGGGTATTTAAACTTTGGAAATGAAGCATTGTTATGTTTATGAAAAAATAAAACACTGGTTACAGTTGACATGAATTAACAAATATGTCCATGGATTAATTTAAACTCATCTATCTTTTAAATATTTGTGGGTTTGCTTTAAAATAATGTTTCCCATGCTCATATTACAATCAATGGGATGCATTACTCATTCACTTTCTGCAATCTGGTTAAGTTCTTATGCTTCCTTTTTCTCTCTGGTTTTGTTAATAAATTACATTTTGTATCTCTTATTTGTATGTTGCATACAAGTTATTTTTAACAGCAGAGGCTTGATGACTTTCACGATTAACTAAGTTATTTTGTATATAATGTTCTCTATACCTTTTGAGTTAATTTGTGAAAGTAAATCAAATTACTAAGTTCAGATGAGAATGGTTTTAACTATATATAGAAACATTCTTTAAATGTCTTGCTTGAGATTACCAGTATAACATTCTTTACTTCTAGCAGAAACACGTGTCTGCAGAAAACTCTACAAATGAGTTCCTAAAAAAAGAAAAAAATATATGAACCCAAATTGAAATACAACTTCTCTTCTTAGATGAAAATATCACATAATTTCACAGGCTGTTTTTACTCGTGTTGGCAAATTGAGACCAACTGTAACAAGATTAGTTATCTCAGATGAACTATAAAAAAATAGATCATAAAGCTAGAGAATACTGTTACTCAGGCTTACAATACTTTGATTCTGTAGGGGTCATTTAGTTGTTTGTTTGTTGGTTTGTTTGTTTTTCCACTTTCATGGGAAAAAGAAAAAGAAAAAGAAAAAGAAAAAGAAAAAGAAAAAGAAAAAGAAAAAGAAAAAGAAAAAGAAAAAGAAAAAGAAAAAGAAAAAGAAAAAGAAAGAAAAAGAAAAATTTCTGGATCTACACTTTCTAAAGAAACAAAGAATATTTATCAAAATGTTGGAAGTAATCAGAAAATTATATTAAAGCTCTTACTTTAAAGTTTTAGGAAAAAAAGTTAGGCAATTTTATATACATTATCCTATTATTGTGTCCCATCAGGTGCTACAACTATTGAAAAGTATGATCTCAGAACAAATATATGGATCCAGGCTGGAGTGATGAATGGCAGGAGGCTTCAGTTTGGCGTTGCTGTCATTGATGACAAGCTGTTTGTTATTGGAGGCCGGGATGGTTTAAAGACATTAAACACCGTTGAATGTTACAATCCAAAGACAAAGGCTTGGACTGTGTTACCACCAATGTCAACACATAGGCATGGTTTAGGTAAGGAAAAAAATGTTTTAAGAATATAGTACATTTTTCAGATATGTAATTTATAATGTGAAAATATTTTTTTAAGCTATCATAGCACTCAACACTCTCAACAGTAGCAATAAAGACTTGCATTGTTCTTGTTAGATCACTAAGAATAGAAAGAAGGCTATGACACTTTTTGATTATTTACCAAAGTATGATACTTAAAAAAAAAAAAAAAAAGACAAGACAGATGGACAGAAACTCACACAGACTGGTGAGGTTTGTTTTCACAGCTTTTGATAAGGATATCTTTATTTATCAAACAATCAAGTCTTTATTTAGTTTCATTCAAAGTATTATGTGTTTTCATTTATCCAGTATGATAGGAAATATGCTCAAGAATATACACAGTGTATCAGTGACAGACTTTACAAAGTATTTGTAGCAATCATTTCATCATGACTGATAGAGCATGTTTTCCCATGGCCTGTTTCAGTTAAGCTTTTCAAAGGATCATCCGTACCACTACCAGCATTAATCAAGCTATGTTGTATTCCTGTTCTCCTGTCTTTCTTTTCTATTTACTCTACTGGTCACAAACCAAAAATTGCCTGATAGTAGTGACCATAGAAGGGTGAGTCTGATATCTGAACACTCATTTACATTTGTTTTCTTGATTTTCAGAATCCAAAATGCAAATAAAAACACTTTTCCTGTCCTTAAGGTTCATTTAATCTTACTTTATCTAAGTATCTTACTACATATAAGCTAGTCATCTCTATTTTCAAAGCAGAAAAAAAGGACATTTCTAATATATAGATAAAATATATCTATATTTCAAAATATAATTTATGGCATCTATTTTAAATATCTTCCTTGGAATGAAATGTGTCACACCTTAGAATAAAATTTGCCTATACATATGCATGCACAAACTTTTGTTATACTGACCTGATTTTAACTTCTCAATAGTACTACATGGTACAATTTTATTTTCCAAGGATATGCAATGATATGAGATTTAAATTAATATAACTTCAACTCCACAGAAGACAATAGAATTACGCCATGCACTACTAATGTTGAGTTAAAATTAACGCAGTACATACACAAGTTCTTTTTCACCTTTTGCACAAATTCCTTGTCAAGAGAACACCATAGATAAAGCCTTTTGTTATATATTAAAACTGTTGCAAATGAAAATATATCCATCCCACAATATGGTATAGGTACTATACCATATGATATAGTATGGTATACGTACTATGAAATATAGTACATATTAACTACCTGGAGACCAGAGTACCTGTTTATCACAAAATAATAGTATAATATGACTAGCAGCGTGGAAGCTGCCTCAACCATGACTTTATTGTTGATTAACTTCTAGTTCGGCTTTCGTTTTATTGATTTATTTACTGTTTTTTTGGTTTTTTTTTTTTGTCCTGACACTACCAGGAAATGTGCTAGCTATGTTGAAACCTTCGTTATTGTATGTATTTTCCTTCTGAGAAATTGCTAGAGACTACCAAACACTAGAAAATAAGCCCACTGTCAACCAGTTAGGAACCTCATTGCCATTTATTTAAGCCATCCTATATCTCAACTACAACTTACCAATTTGTTGTTGATGTTATCAACATTATTATCATAATCATTGTTATCATCATTATTATTATTTGCCAGGTTGTATATTTGTAGAATATGTGTTTGCTTTGGATGAGGGTAGAAGGCAATTTGAAGATACTCAAAGAAACATGTTAGTTTTTTGGGAGGGTTGTTTGTCTGTCTTTTGTTTTCATTTTTGAAAGTAAGCAAAAGAAAGTTGTATTGTTTCCTTGAAATAAAATGTGCTCTTCCTATCATGTATATCATATACATATAGTAGAAACAAAAACCTTTTTTTATTCAATTACTTAAGTCATTCTGTGATGTTTCAGAAATACCTTTTTTTATTCTTTCTATAGAGTGACGAGATTTTCTCTCTTAAAGAAAGGAATTTAAAATCTATAGGACACATTAATCAGAACGTAATGTATAAGGTATAAGAAACTGGGTTGTCTGTTATGTGTTTTGCTAAAATCACCTGGTTTGACAGAACTGCTACACAGTCAAGAAAATCAGAAACGGGAAAGGCGTGCTAGGTCATCATGTCCATTCCACTGAGTTAAAATTAGAAGCAATTTCTGTAGTGTATTGTATCCAGTGGATGAGGGAAAGGCTGTGGATGTGGTCTATCTTGACTTCAGTAAGGCTTTTGACACTGATTCTCGTGGAGAAACTGGCTGCTCATGGCTTGAATGGGCGTATGCTTCGTTGGGTTAGAAACTGGCTGGGTGGCTGGGCCCAAAGAGTCGTGGTGAATGGAGTTAAATCCAGTTGGAGGCCGGTCACGAGTGGTGTCCCCCAGGACTCAGTATTAGGGCCAGTTCTCTTCAATATCTTTATCAATGATCTGGATGAGGGGATTGAGTGCATCCTCAGTAAGTTTGCAGACGACACCAAGTT
>VXAA01001871.1:17183-37980 GCA_013399115.1 Anseranas semipalmata
GAGGAGCGGCTGAGGGAGCTGGGGTTGTTTAGTCTGGAGAAGAGGAGGCTCAGGGGCGACCTTCTTGCTCTCTATAGGTACCTTAAAGGAGGCTGTAGCGAGGTGGGGATTGATCTCTTCTCCCAAGCACCAAGTTGTGCCAGAGGGGGTTTAGGTTGGATATTAGGAAAAATTTCTTCACTGAAAGGGTTGTTAGGCATTGGAACAGGCTGCCCAGGGAAGTGGTTGAGTCACTATCCCTGGAGGTCTTCAAAAAATGTGTAGATGTAGAGCTTAGTGACATGGTCTAATGGAAGACTTGACAGTGCTAGGTAACAGTTGGACTTGATGATCTTAGAGGTATTTTCCAACCTAAATGATTCTATGATTTTAATATTGCACAAAATCAAGGTGCATTTTTTTTCCTGCCATTTGACACATATCATAATATGTATTTATGCAGTGGCTGGCATAATGCAATTTTGCTGTTAAACATGGTCCACAGATCTTACAATAAAAAGTAGCGATGGGAATCTATGTCAAATGGCATCGTGATACTTCTGTGGTTTGAAATTGTTTCCTAAGGCCAAATTTAATTATAACACTGCAGAATTACATATAATATCTTTTGTACAGTGTTCCACAATTTCACAGAATCTGTTATTACTTTCCATGCTGTTACCAAAGAGTGGTAAAAATACAGCAACTTGAGCTATTACACAGGAAAGCATTAAGAAAACACGGAACACTTGGTAGAGAAAAACTTTTCCCAGTGTCAAGACAGGTTGGAGCTGTGATCCAAAAGCCATTGTGTCCAGTTCAAAAAATTTATTGTTCAAAAAATTTATCATTCTGGATTGATACTCTTACGGATGCTCTTGGACAATAGATTTAAAATATATCTTTATATTTTAAGCAAAGCTGTTCAGGAATGTTGAGCTTATGACTGGAGAAAAGCTGCTATGTTTTCCACAGGAGATAAAAAAAAAAGAGAACTCACAACATATTTGATGTTACGGGGAAAAAAATCTTTTTCTTTCTTTCTTTCTTTTTTTTTTTTTTTTTTTGGTGGAACCACTTTTGAGTTTTTATATTGCAGTAATTGGGGCTTTTTGTAAAAAAGAAAAATCTGAAGTGAGGAAATGTGTAAAAATTGGGATTTTACTGGTGATGATGAAAATGGTTAAAGGCAGTTGTTTGGAAAGCAGTAAAGATGTGCTGTTTATCTTTATTTGAAATTGTATGAGAACCATTATATATTATTTTCTGACAAACTTTGCTAATAGAATTTTTGTTTGTTTGTTTGAATATATATATTTATCCAGGAATTCCATAAAGATCTTATTTAGTAAATGCTCTTTTTAATGAGAAATGCATGTGCAGTAAAAAATCCTTTTTCATTTATTTGCTAAAACATGCATTATGTTATATCCATGTAGTGATGATGCCTGAATAGGATTTTATATACAAGATTAGAAGCAGACACACATACTTTAGAGTGATGTCTTTTTGTTGACATCATCAAAAAATTTTCCAATGTACCTTATTGTAACTAAAGTCACAAACAGGCAATACAATTTACTTTATTTTGTCTTCATACAATCTTCAGTGGAACTAGGTGCATAGAAATAGATATATGTAGAAACAAGAAATGACAAAAGGAAAACTGACAGGTCTTGTAGTGAAAATACATAGCACATGAAGTCATATGTTAGGCAGTTTCAGTGCTGTCAATGGAAGATAAGTGGAAGTGGTGTGGTCTGGAATAAATGGTGCTCAAGTGCAAAAATAAAGTGCAACAAAGGAAGGGTAGACTGTGGAATTCAAAACTATTATTACAACTAACAGTAATTCGAATATCCCTGATTCTAATATCAAGTAGGGCGTAAAACACTATGGAATAAAAAGGAGTGATATGAAGCCAGAAAAAAAAATAAAAATAAAAATAAAAATAAAAAGCATTAATTAAGCATGGAGAAGGTGGAAACTGAGAAACAGAAAGACCAAATTATAACTTTTGTAGAGATGCAGAAAGAGACTGAAAGAATAAAGAGAGGGGAAAAATGTAAAATATATTGCTGATAATTTCAGAAAATGAAACAGTGGATGTAGAATTGCTTCATAAGGAGGAGGCTACACAGGAGGAGGAGGGAAGGAACAAATATGGAGTCAGTGATAGGATAAATGTAAACTTTACATACCAAAAATAGTGAAACAGTGGATTTAAAAAAAAAAAAGAAAAAAGAAAGAAATGAAGAAGATGAACAAAAGAGTGATACTCAGCATATCTTTTCTAAGTAAATGTAAATACCTCAGTGAGAAAATTAGACTTTCTGTGTAAAGGAGAAGGGGAGTCTTTTTTTTTTTTTTAAGTGTCCTAAACTGGCTTGTGCTTTCCATTAACTATATAAAAAGCATCTAAGCTCTTATTGTATGCTAGATTTACATTGTTTGTGAGGCCTGTGCTTGAACTTTGGGTTTTGGCTTTGTGAATATACCAATCTCACAATCCATAGTCAAATGTGTATTTGCAAGATGATCAGATTGGGAAGAAGGATAATGGGGCATGGTAGTAGCTAACTCTGTGCTAAGCTCTGCGCAGCTCAGTATGGAGAAAGGTTATAGGATCATCTTTTCTCTTCCACTCTTGAGAGTATTTTGCCAGCAGGAATCATCTGAGTGAAAATGCTATAAAAAGTCCTTTCCTTCATTGCTGGTGAGAAGGCTGTATATTTATTTATATAGCATTTATTTATATAGGCCTAGGATATGACTCACTCTTCCCAGATGACCTCAGAGGACATAGAGTTTTGGTTTACGCAGTGCATTATGGCTTCAACCCATTGTTTTGAACCAGCTAAATATGTAATGTAAATGTATTCTTATGCACTTGAGGGGTATGCTTAAAGTTAGACAGAGTGAGTACCGGCTTATGTGATTTTCATGAATCTAGTGTATGCAAAAATGAATATCTAAGAATAATGTTTATTGAATACTTCATTTCTCTTAGTAATTTTAATTTATGTAGCAGACCATTTTTGAAATAATATAAAAGCTTAAAGTCAATGCTTTTATTCATCTACATTTTCTCCTCTGCACCTTAATTAGAAGACACATAATAAAGTTTTATTTGCTAAATTATGAAGTTCAATTAAGTTTTTATGGATGTAAATTTACATTAAATGCTAATGACAAAACTGATAAAACTGTGACACCAGACAAAATGGATATTTGCAGTACAGGCATGGAACTATAGATTTATAGAATTACTGTGATTCTTAAAAAGGACTAAACATATGAAC
Organism: Anseranas semipalmata; assembly: GCA_013399115.1. NCBI lineage: Eukaryota > Metazoa > Chordata > Aves > Anseriformes > Anseranatidae > Anseranas > Anseranas semipalmata. The sequence continues at coordinate 20,465 of VXAA01001871.1, forward strand.
ATTTTTAGAGAATACAAATGCAGTTAAATGTCTGATGAATTTTAAGAGTAATAAATGTTGCATAAAGTTTAGTAAAGTAAACTGCTTGCCCAGCAAGATATTTTTAGTTGGTTGGTCCCTGGAGGGAAATAAAAGTTGGTTTGCTTTGTCTTGACATAAAGAACTAACCACCTTTAATTATATAATAATGATAATTAAAGTCTGCCTATTCAGAGACAAATTTTGAACTTTAAAGGAAATAATCTATTCACTTTGAAAGTGTTCTAGAGTGCTAGGCCTATTTTTCATCTTTCATTCAGATCTCACAAATCACTGTAAGATTCATGTGCAGCCTTTCACATGACAGAGTCATGTCATGAAATCTCTGTAAATGGAGTGACAATGCAAATCTTAAGATATTTTCATTATTTATGCTATTTAAAGTTTTTAAGATGAAAACTTATTGTTAATAGAAAAAAAGTTCAATCACTCGGGAGTAGGTAATTTTATGGAATCTTTCATTTTCATGAAGACAATGCTTATTATATATTAATTCATGTCCTTGTTGACTGTTAAGAATATTCTCACTTTATTTTAACCACAGTCTGTAGCTGTCTGAGAGAAAGTGTGTTAAATCAACAGGTTGTGGGAACGTAGTGTAATAATTTCTTTCTTCATGAGAAAAAGTGCTCATTCACCTGGAGAAATGCATGGTGCTTACTGCTGAGTCATGACCCTTACTTACTGATGAGTCAACAGAAGATTCTGATTATTAATAAAAAAAAAATCATGACTGAAGTGCACATTAATGTGATTTTGACTTTATGTTTTAATTGATGCAAAATGTCAGAAAAAAATATCTCCTGCATAATTAATTCATCTTACCTTTGATTTAATTCTTAGAACATGATAAATCTCAGCAGGAAAATACATGTTAAACATATTACAATATTAACCAATCTAAGCCTATACATTTTTTCTATCATTAAATTATATTTCATAAAATATTTTAAGTACTTTTGAAAGTATTTAATTGTTGTCTTCTTCAAATACTTAAAATTCATGACATGCTCTCCAAAGAATTTTTGTATTTCCAAAAAGTTTATCAAATTTTTTATCAAATATTTTTAACCTGTATGATAGCTTAACACATATTTACAAACTCTGCCTACAACTTTAGAGAACTATGAATGTAGGGTTTTAGGAGAATTAGGGGATTCATCCCCTAATGAGGAAGATGTACAACTGAATAAAACATCTGAAGTGGCATATTCCCACTTTCATTAATGAAATGAAATGAGCACATTTAGAATAAAACAATCTGTAGCTCGGGAGCAGCTCCTGCCTTTCGAAGTACTGCAAAGATTACTGAGAAGACTTTGTAAACTGAAAATCTGTTCCCTAAATCCTTTATTTATTTATTTATTAAATAAGGACCCCATCAGCTCTATCTGTACTGGAAAGTGATTGCAAATCTATTGGCATATTTTGTTTTGTTTTGTTTTTCACTACTGAAAGAAAAAAAAAATGCTAACCTTATTTTTTCATTTTTCTTTTGATATATATCACTGAAGTTATAAATAATAAAAAAAAAATAACACATATTGAAAAGTACTTCTTGTGTAATTAGAAAAAAGTATCTTGACTTGTCTCCACAGTTCATTCATTTCAGTAATGGGCTGTCATCTGTCATGTTTGCCATTTATGTGTGATTATACTGCTATTGTCTAATTGAAAGATGTTTTATGTAATTTCTAACATGTACATGAACTTGTTAGGTTAGAGTGAATCTGTTGCTACTACTTTTTGCCTGTGTATTAGATAACATTATTGCTAGCAAGGGAGAATTATTAAGAAAATTTAACTTATAACTGGGATGTTTTCCAGAAGTTCTTTCCTTTCCTTTCCTTTCCTTTCCTTTCCTTTCCTNCATGAGAATATTTATGTCTTTAGGAAACTCGATGATTTCAGTAAGCCTATGCAAACTACTTGGATATAAGCTGAACAGAGCAGAATTGATCTTCTTGTCACATATGTGTGGGTTCCCAGATAGTCCAGGACAAGCCTGACCCTTCTTAGACATTGTGATATGCTTCCACTGTATTGTTAAAAAATAATAAAAACAACAAATAGATTTTTCTTTTCCCTTCCCTTCCCTTCCCTTCCCTTCCCTTCCCTTCCCTTCCCTTCTCTTCCCTTCCCTTCCCTGCAAATATCAGAAAAAAAAGTTTCAGATACTAGACACCTTGATGGATCTGTAACAGCAAAGAAAGCAATACCTAAATCACACTGAAACAGGTGAAGGACAAACTGAAAGTAACAAAGACGTTGGTACTACAGGTTTATAATGAACAGTTGATTACAATAGAGATTATGCAGATTAAAGATGAAGTTTATGAGGTGAATATGAGAGTGATCACCTTACTTCATTTTACGGGAAATAAACTTTGCTTGGAAACAGCCGATGACAAGTGTGTCTTACGAACATGCAGTTTTTAAACACTAACCAGGAAAACACAGGCTAAAGGATTCATGAGGAGAGTAGATCAGAGAAACAGCAATGTAGCAATGTAGGGAAAGCATTTAGACAGTGTACAGGCTGTCTTGAGTTTTACCTTTTTTCATAAAACATTCAGCTGTAAATTATTGCTGTTCGATACTGGAAATTTAAAGATGAATGATACTGGTCTTTAGACCTAGATTGAAGGATAACTTTCAAGTCAGTCAGAGTTTAACTTTCATCTTCTATTTTAAAAAACAAATTCTCTGTGGCAATGATGTTATTTTAGATAGTGCTGAAGCCACAGTAAATACGTGTTTGTCTATAGAGTTATAATTTATCAAAAAGGCATTTAAGGCAAAGGAGAAAGCATTAAGGCGGAATAGGAATATAAATAAAAGCTTGATACAGCCTTTACAGTTACACCCATGGTAACTAAAATAAACTATAAAAATGTAGAGAATAAAGGGATCCTTTTTCTTCTTTCCCCACTAGCTTGCAGGATTGCATATTGTTTTTATGTACCACCATTTCTGAGCATTAGAGGAAAAAATGGCAAATTCATATCTTTCATTAAAAGACAAACAAAAATGTGTGCTATTAAAAAAAATAGCAAAATAATTCCATTTTTTCAGTATGTTGTGTGTATGTGGAACAAACCACTATGAGGAGATAACAAAATATGGAGATCATTAGACAGATGCATGAGAATCTGAGATTCCATTACGGACAGGCAGATATGATGGTGTCCTAATGGACAGCAGACCAGAGATGAAAGTCAGGAAGAAAGCAATGTCAGAAACATGCGGAGAATTATATTAGCATTAAAGCCAGCGGACTGATCTTATAATAGCTGATACCTTGTTGGTATGATAAAACCGAAATTATTTATGATTAATTAATTTTCAAAGCGCTGTAAACACACCAACTATTAACAAAGAAAAGAATTCTTGAATGATATAATCTTTTTTTTTTTTTTTCCAGAATGTTTGCTATAGTGCCAAAAACTAGAACACTTTGTAAAGGAAACTTTGCCAGATCTTAGTTTGATAAAGCATACCGATAACCATCAATTGCTCATTTCACAGGCATCTATTTGTGTGTTTTTTTTTTTTTTTTAAGCAGTCAACCCCAGTAATCAACTTGAAAATAATACAGCCTTTCATACAACCATACATGTATACTACTGACCAAGTTCTACTGCATTAGGCAATGCCATTCCATATTTCCAGACATATGCCACTCAATTGTTGGATATTTAGATACTCTGAGCAAATGACCATGATGTCTGTTCAAATCAAACTTAAATCAACAGAACTGTGAGTTTGATATATGTCAAATCTGAAGTACATTCTGTTCATGAAGGGAGCCTGAAGTACTTTTGGACCTTTACAAATTGGCAGTCATGAACACTTAAGACTTTCAGTCATGAAGAACACATTTGTATATAAAATACATGCTTCATGAGTATAAAGAAAATGTCCACTACTTTGTTATTTGTGTAACAACAGTAAACAGTTTCAAAAGATTATTCACTAGGATTAATTTTACACAGTATGACTGGAATGGAAAATGGAACAGCTCAAGTAGAAAGACTCATGTCATGCATCCCAAAAGAGTTTGTTGAGTCAGGATCTTGTTGGTGTCGCATTAAGGGTATGTGGCTGGGGCAGACCCTCCCATTGAGTCACGCGGTTCAGAAAGGACCCCCTTGCTTTCTAAACTCCTTCTCAGAGAGGAGCCTAGGTGCAGCTGGATCCAGTCCTAGTCCCAGACTTGGTCAATGGTTTATGTCTAAAGGATTACGTGTATAGGCACTTATTAGAGTCAACGTTTGCCTGTTTCAGAGCCCTGCCAAGGACTTTCACCGAGACAGTTTTGCAAAGTTGAAAAGATAGGTAATTTATTAAGGCGACAGATGTCACAGATTTGGGATTGACGTTGATAAATTCACTTACTGCAATAACTGAGCGCAAGTTAATAGTTTAGCACTTTAGTTATCAATATTCTCCCGGGTAACATCCAACAGAGTCGGAGGCGAAAGTCTTACCAAGAGGCATCCCTGCTTGGGAAGGAGAGAGGTCCAGGCCCGTCGACCCGTCTGATAACTGGAGTTCTCGTCCTCTACACCCCCCAGAAATGAGGTTTCTGAGTACCAGAATTATACTTTTGGTGAGGTGGGACTGAGTCATTTATCATGTGACTGGCTCTCGGCAAGGCTTGTTGCAATGTTTGGTCAAGATGAAGGGGGAGGTGAGACCAACATTCAGTACAGAGACAGGTTGCTTTCCCGGCTTTACTTGAAACAACATCAGGCTGTGAGGCTTCGTCTCACCCCAGACATTGCTTATTTGTTGTAGTTCTCAGGCCCATTGTTCAAAATCTCCAACAACTGTCCTGTACTTTGGCCAGATGAACAAGATATGCATGTTAACCAGCTCACATTCCTGCATGTTAATTAAATAACATTCTTGCTCAAGCCCAGTCTCAGCAATCCTCTGCTGATTTACGGTCACTCAGCATTTCAACACCAACAAGCCTGGCAATATTCTACAGTTGGAAACGTCTTACTTTTCTGCACTGGTAAATTTCTTCAGGTACATCTGCATCTCACAAGACATTACTATGATGGATATGTGTAATCCTGCTCAGTGTGTGGTGATATGTTCAAATTCTGCAAAGCCACAAATATGAAAATAAAATAAAATAAAAAATCTTGAAACCTCAAAAACTATAACCTTCTAAGCATTAAGTAGAGTGGAATATTTTTTCAACAGGCTCACTTACTACCATACAGCAATGCTCTGACATAGGTATATTGTTTGCCATTCAAGAAGCAGCTGGTTAAAGATTAGTTTATTTTATTCAGTATTGAATAGAACCATGTACCTCTATGTCATTAAATTATTGTTATTTTTTAATGTTGAAATTATCAAGGGAAATATCTAATTCTACCTTTCACTCTTTGTTGACAGAAGACTTGAGCCTTTAAAGCATTCTCTCCGCAATATTGATTTGCATGTATATTAGACTTTTGCGTTGGATTTTTTTCTCCTAATCATCAGGAGCATTACAGGGATATTTTTTTCTGAATTATAAAGTACCTTGTCTTTGTACTTTGCACCCTTAGTAAGTAGTATATCATGACCCAATTCACTAAAGAGCTACAAATCATAATGGCAACACTTATAATAATTTCTAAGTCAGGTTCTCAGGATAATAGTGTGGCAGAGTTGAGAATCTCTTATCTCATCTACAAAACCAAATGTAAATAAAGAGATGGCAGGCAGATCTTTACTCCTATAGATTTGCATTATATTAACATGTGAGTGTAATATTATCTGGCCCTAGAGGGCAAGGGTATTTTCATAACTCTTTTAATCAGCCTTGATATCAGCCTCTGAATAAAGATAGGGAGAGGTATTTTCTACAACATGTCACTGAATATTCACTGAGGAAGGTAGGTCAGATCTAATTCTCCAATTTATCACATCCTAAATTCCAAGTTTTGCCTATGGCTGTCCTACATGCAGTATCCCAAGAACTATAATGGTATTTCACACCCAGTTAAAATTATGGTTATGAAAAATAAATTTCAGGTTTAATTAACTAACGCATAATTTAAAACATTAGACTTTACCATCATTATTTTTCTTTATTTTGAGACCAGCAGTATGGAAGAAACACTTTTCTTAAAGTTTAAGACTTAAAAAGGGCAAGAATAGAATCAGGCAAAGCAGCAAGGTTAGCCAGAATTAGCACAAAATTGTCTAAGTATGTTTCTGTGGGTCTGGGTGAGAAAGGAGATTGGTAGAAATTTACAGCTACCTGGAAACTAAATAAATGCAAGAGCTTAAAATGGTGGAGTAAAGTGTCGCTATTACTTAATCAAGTTTCATTCTTGGGTAACAAGTCACTGATTTATTTCTCTTATTACCTTCAGTGTCATGATAAAGCATATGTCTGTTCTTTTCTTAAAAGGTAATTTCCTTATTTTAAAAAAATAGTTGTTGCATACAAGTTTATCTTTCCCAGTTAAAGTATAGTTCTGTCTATACAAAAATACAAATGCAGAGAACACAATTCAGTTTACACCATAAATGATTTTTTTTGTTTGCTAATTGGTATCCAAAAGTAAGCATCAGTATGAAACCATATTTCCTGTTATTCTATAAAAACGGACACTTTTACATTTTCACAGGATTTGAGTGCATTAGGTCTATCATGCAGATAAAAAAAGGCAAAGCTAGAAATATGATAGGCTGTGCTCCATTACTTTATAACATCACAGAAAAGCAATCTAAAAATCCCATTCCAGTCTTCCAAGTATAAATAATTGAAACTGTACAGATCTTAGCACCTAATTAGACGTAATAGGTATTTTGCTACATAGGTTTGTAAGGGTAATTGAAGGGAAAGTGCATGCCATTGCACACTGGATGATATTCACTTTTAGATCTCATTTAGCTAAAAAATAACACTGTTTCCTTTCCTGAGTCTAAATAATTAGCAGAATTATTTTCCAGGTTAAATAGTATCCTTATTTATTTATTTATTTATTGTCTGTTTGTACAATTCAACTGCAAAATATCTCTAGTTCAAGGATCTGTCAAATCCAAATTGTACTGATAAACATCAATATGTTGAGACACTATCTAGCTAGGACACTTTTTAATCAAGACCATACATTTTTTCCGGAAAAAAAAAGCATCTTTACTACAGGAAATAAAGATTAGTAGGTACTGACTTCTGTATGTCTCAAACAAAACAAAACAAAACAAAACAAACAGACAAACAAACAAACAAAAACAACCATTGAGTTATTAAGGTTTTCATCATTTAAAAGGAAACATTAAGATTTCTTTCTACTGTACTTAACACACCTGATTACATTAACTACCTGAGAACATAAATGCAACTGGAAGGTTCTACTATTGCCACTTCAGCTATTAGAATGGGAAGATATTTTCTAATAAATTTATAAAAGTTCTATTTGTTTTCTTTGAGGTTTACGTAAATATTTTGCTGATCTCTCTCTAAAGATCTCATATAGTTACTTCATTTTGAAACTGCTGTCTGTTTTAATGCTGCATTTCTTCCTTTTTATTCCCACAGTTTCTCCATAAATGAATTACTCATTGCAACCTCTGCCATTTAGAATAGCATTCATGTTTTGTTTCATCTCATTGGCTCATCATCCCTTATCAATATAACAGAGCACTAATATACTTTGGAACATTAAGTCCAAGAGGATTTCTTTTTCCTTTTTTGTGCCTTAAACTGGTTTCATCAAACTGTTGAAGATGAGAAGTAGGAAGAGAAACTATGGGGGCATTGTGTCCTTTCTCTTTTCTTAGCAAACAATCCTTAAAGAGATGGCAATATTATTTTAGCGTGCAATTTTCTTAGTGACAACATGACTTCAGGTTTCAGCTGGAAATGGTTATTTTCTCATTTAAATCAATTAGAAGCCCTCTCTGTATAATATATTTTAATAAAAACATTATCTACATTCTGAGTGAAACCTAAATGGATTTTTATTATCTAGTGGGCATAGAATATGGAAAACAACAAAATCACATACCCTGATGTCACTTCAGTATAGGATACTTGTAGTGAACATGAAAACCTGTTTCATGAAGTCAAGATGAACGCTTATCTTCTAACACGTTGTTCAATACCTTGACTATAAAAAGATGAAAAAAACTACCTCAAGACACTGTAGAAATTGGCTACACCATTAAGAAAAAAAAAAAATAGAAGAGAGTTCAGTATCTTTTCTTTTTAAGGAGGAGGAACTCTGCAATGTGCTAATATGAGTGGAGCCCTGACATTTCACTACAGACTATTTTAAATGATTTTTTTTTTCTATTAAAACAAACGAACTGGAACATTTCGAAAAGAAAACAGACTTATTTAATTAATTTTACTGTAAAACCTTTTTCTTTGTGAGCTTTGTAGAATGTATCCATTAAGATTTTTATTTAGGTGTTCCTTGTAGCTGTTTGCATTTATCATGGACCCTTCTATAACTTTTGTACAGGTTTTGATACAGAGGTGAATGGACTAGAATAGAATAGAATAGAATAGAATAGAATAGAATAGTTCAGATGGAAGGGACCTTCAAAGATCATCTAGTCCAACTACCTGACCACTTCAGGGCTAACCAAAAGGTAAAGCATATTAATGAGGGCATTATCCTCACAGCATCAGAGCAGGCTGCTTACTAACAGTAACAGAGTGCAATGCCCTTCTCACGTGCCCTTCCACTGCCACACAAACTGCTCTGTCCCTTTTCGTGGCCCTGGTCTGTGGCGCTCCCTAGGGGTAGGTCATATGCAGCTTCCTGCCGTTTTGAACTGGCTGTGTGATCAGCCGATTCCACCCAACTCTCGTGGGGCCCTCTTGCGAGACAGGTCACCTGCTGGCCAGCGCCTCCACACACATACCTCACACAGTACAGTGCTTCCACACACACTGCGCACAGCAGCCAACAGATGCAACAGTTTGTGCAGAAGCATCCACAAAAATGGACCGTAAATTCTGCTAAGGGTGCATAGGCTCTGCAATAGTGGTTCTGCGCCACAAAGCACGGTCCCCAGCAGCCATTGGAGCACTACCCCAGTAAATCGGAAGTCTCAGCTTGGTCTGAACTCCCAAGGATAAATGAAGCTCCACAGGCCTGGGGCTGCAGGGATGCCTGGGGCCTCTATCTGAACCCAGGGACAGGGAAGATGGGTTCTTCCCTGGTGGAGGTGAGTGCACTCTTAGCAAGTTAGCAGACAACAAAACTATGAGGAGTGGTTGATATACCAAATGGTTGTTTTGCCATCAGAGACGTCAACAGGCTGGACAAATGGGCTGATAGAAATTTCATGAAGTACAACAAAGGAAATACTGTGTCCTGCACTTGGGGAAGATTCTATGATTCTATGATTCTAAGAATAACTCCGTGCATCAGTACAAGATGGGGGGTGATTGGCCGGAAAGCAGTTCTGCAGAGAAGGCCCTGGGGGCCTGGTGGATGGCGAGCTGGACATGTGCCAGCAATGTGTGCTTGCAGCAAAGAAGGCCAACAGTATCCTGAGGTGCATTTGGAAGAGTGCACTCAATAGGATGAGGGAGACCATCTTTTCCTGCTTCTTATCACTGGTGAGACACACCTGGAGTACTGTGTCTGGTTCTAGTCTCCCCAGTACAAGAGAGACATGGACATACTGGAGTGAGTCCATTGAAAGGCCACTAAGATGATTAAGGAACTGGACAATCCCACATACAAGGGGAGTCTGAGAGAGCTGGGACTGTTTAGCCTGGAGAAGAGAAGACTCAGGGTGGATCTCATCAATGTAATACCTGACTACACAAAATGGAACCAGGGTGTCCTCAGTGGTATTAAGTGAAGTAGTCTGAAATACAGGAAATATCATCTAAATATAAGGTGGAATTTTTGTTTGTTTTACAGCAAGGCTAGTATACTGGCACAGGCTTCCCAGAAACATTGTGGAGTCTTCATCCTTGGAGATATTCAAAAGCCATCTGGACATGGTCCTGGGCAAGTGGCTCTAGGTGACCCTGCAAGAGCAGGGGGGTTGGTCTAGACAATCTCCAGATGTGCCTGCGAACTTCAATCACTCTGTAACAGATCTACTTCAAGTGGTTCTGGCAGTCTGAAATTACAACAGGACAATGGGAACAAGATTCCAGCCCATCAAACATCTTGTTTCTCAGGTTTCAGTCAGTTTTCTTTTAAGCCTGATGCCTGATCAGATGACAGTACAGTACAGAACATTGCACAATCATATATATTGCCATTTTTAACACCATATTTAAATAACTACAGCTGTTGTTTGATGAAGACAGTTGGTTAACACATTTTATAAATCCTTAGGGGTTTGTAGCTCATGCTTATCATCCATGCTTAAATAACTATTCCATGACTAAAAAAAAAAAACTATTGAATCTACAGTCAGCTGCTGATGATGCAATGAACCAATTTTTTTTTTTTTTTAATGAATGCCATCAGCACTATCAGGATTTCCATTTCTGCAGTACTTCATTTCACTCTTATGGTTTTATTTATGCAGTTCCATACTAAGATTAAAAAGACATATCATTTAGCAATCTTTCAGATGTGTTTATTTATTATTTTCATTTTCGTATACTTACTATAAAGTATGAAACAAATCAAAAACATATGGCTTACTAAATCTGTGAAGCTGACTTTGCAAAATTTGAGGTGCCTGTTGGTCTTATTGCAACATTTTAAATCAAAACTGATTCATCAATTTAAACAAAGATTAAATGTTGATTTTTTGGTATTACATTTTAATTCTCCCAGAATGAATTTTGGATCTTACAAAGTAATGTGTCATTCTCCAAAAAATTGTGTAGGTAGAATCCTTAGGTGATATGGATGACAGAAAGATGATAGAAGGGAGTTGAAATAAAAGGAGTGGAAGGGATGATGGTGGCAACAGAACAAGCAGAGAGATTTACGGAGAAAATACAGATTTCTTTCAGCAACCTTTAATGTTCTTTTCATTTTTCAGAACACTCTTTTTAAGATTAAATTGGTGTGATTTTAGTATTCCCTTATGATTTTTGTATTGAAAAGTAAGCTGAAAGTGGTTGATAGTGTTAATAGTGAACAAGCTGCTGCTGCATGTAGGAGAAAAAGAAATTTGTCTACTTAGTCCAGACTTTCAAAATGTAACTGCCTAATCTAGGGAGTCTACTTTTTTTTTTTTTTAACCAGAAAACTGAACATATTGTGGGATTACAGTCAATTTTTTTTTCTACTTTCTATCACTCTTGTGCCAGGCAGAAGAGTGAATGTCATAGCTCATCTCTTTCTGGACATTCCTCCACTTACAAGAAATCATTAGCAAAACAGAATTAGAATCATCAACTTCAGTTTCAGAAAGTGTGAAAGTCTGGGAGAATGTTTTGTGCTCTAAGACAATATACAGTCCTCCACGTAAATAGTAGTTGAAGAAATTAGTGATTTTTCATAGCATGGCTTAGAAAGAAAACAAAATTTTATATTTTTTCAGTCTAGCTTTCCTTGTCTCCACTTTTCAATATGTGTGATTAATGTCTTCATAATAATTTTAATAATTGTAAAAAAAAAATTGAATAAACAAACAAAAGAACTGTATCATATGAGTACTTAGGGAATAATAACAATAAATCAAACTGCATTTCTATAAAAACAAAATACCGACTGGTGGCAATTTGTCTACTTATATACACATTGGGTTCTTCTTGTTATTTTTGGCTGCCTTTTCACACAGGCATAGATGTCTCAACTATATAAGAAGAATTTTTTTTTCCACCTCTAAAGCTATATACACAGCATTGTGAATTGTTATTAACAAATTCTAATAGTGAAGAGGAAATGAAAGCTTTTAGTTGACACTGCGTCACAGAAGTAACAGCCTGACATCTTTATCTATTTGATTTGATTAAAATAATTGGGAAAAAAAAAAAAAAAAACTATGATTGAAGCCATGCATTTTATACCTGCTTCATAAAGCAAATTATTGGTTGTTTAAAGGAATGAAGGTATAAATTAGGCAATTACAACTTTTCTTGAACACTCAACTCTAATTTTAAAAGTTCTAATTATACCTATATAAGCCAATTCCACTAATAATCAAAATCTATACATTGTTACATTCAGCAAGCTCTGCAAGAGTTGTGTGGTAGCAATGACCTGAGAAAGCAATATTTTGAGAGTAATTATTCAGTTTGCATGATCAAAAACATTATTTAAAATAAAAAATCTTTAAAAAAGACTAATAGAAAAATTATTGAAAACATGATCTTGGCTGCTCCCAGAATGTTGCAAAGTCTCAATTGTACTTAATTTACCAGTATTGCAAAGTGGGTGCTTTTTATTTTCTTTGACTAACACAGACATGTGGGATGTAAGTACGATTTGCTTCTTTGGAAGCATTGGAACTGCCTCTATGAGTCACTAAGTTTGCCTATATTATAAATTAAGTTCATTAGCTGGACGGTGGGATATCTAGGTTCCAGATTGACCTAATCAGGAAAGGTCTGCACTGAAAATGGGATCTCCTCCCTTTCAAGGTAGCCATAAATCTCTAGGATAGATCTCTTCAGATCCTTGTCCAGGAACTATTCTTATTATAGGTCGTATTAATACAAAATGCAATAGAGAAAAGATGAGAGGAATGATAGGATACTAATGTGATAACTAAGTGCCAGATGCCTCCTTGAATGTTTTTAATTTCATAAAATACAGAGCTATGCAAGCAAGAAAAAGGAAGAACGCTCATCCCAGACTAGTAAGTGAGGGTCTCCATTGTGATCTGAGTCCAGGAAAATAATCTCATTAATCTTATGTTTGTATAAACATAGGGGTTTGTATTATTAAACTTCATATTATTCTATTATTTTTATACTGAGTTTGTCTGGTTGTGCCTTTTTTACTGTTGTTATTGTTGTTGTTGTTATTGTTATTATTATTATTATTATGGCCCAAAGAGCTTGAAATGATATGGAGGGATTGCCACAAATTAGCATAAAAGTGTTTTATGGTATGGTATTGAAGATAGCTTCTGCAGATTCTGGTGTGTGGCAATGAGAATGATAAGCCTACCAGAATCATCCCTGGAGGACTGACAGAACTGATCTGGAATAGTTCCATTGACACATATTAAAGAGTTGTTTCTGGAGTATTCTCAAAATAGCAACTTTTTTTTTTTTTTTTCTTCTGTGGAGGAAGTTTGCTCTAACAAACTAAATAATTTTGCCTTTGCCTTAGCTCTTTAAAAAGAGGTATAAATGATTAGGAAACCAAGAACAAGTAGCCAACCAGTTTGCTGTTATTTGACTATTATTTGACAGACCAAATCACCAAAAGATATCTGGTATATTTTAATAGTAATGAGTATTCAGTAGGTGACATTCTGTGCTACCTATACCAAAATGCCTCTGCTATGTAATCTGTGTTAAGCAATAGATGGAGAATGGATGGAATATAAAGAGAATCATTAGCTTATCAGCCCACTGGAGTGGGAAGGAGAGTGCATGCATGAGGGTAGAAAAGAAATAACGGATTTGCTGCTAAACAACATGGAAGAAAAAATAGTATGCAATTTGATTTACTGCAGAGATCTAGCTGTTTTTCCCATGGAGGTGACTGTCCTGCAAAGTATCTCACTCACTATGCCATGATATATTAAATTATGTGCTATATCTTACATTTCTTTCATCAGTAGGCCTCCTGCAATTATCAGTTTGACAGGTTTGTCTAGACCAGCTTTCAGAGTTGTTCATTATTCCCCATAACATGACACAGTCTATACCACTGTCAAAGAGACCGTGAAACTCAGACCCAAATTTAGCAATTTTATACTGAATCATAGATTTTATGGCCTGAAGCTAATGCTGTGATCATGTCGATGGACTTTCTGCAAGAGGACTGCTGAATTTCACCCAGTCATTTCTGCCTTGAGGATATGGCTTCTCAAAGACTTTGAACATGTTCTTTCTAAACTGTATCAGTGTAGATATGAAAACTTCAAGCAACACAGAAACTAGCACATTCTTTAATTCACAATTCCAATAATCTCTTATCCTCAGTGGTTAAAATATGGAATATTATCCTTAGCCTGTATTTAACAGGTAACTATTTCTAGTCATTAGATCTTACTCATGTAGCAAAAATCATAAAATCTCTTTATGCAGATACTTATGCACTATGATTGGAAATAATATTTTGATAAACCCTACATCTCTCATGGATTTTCCAGCAGATTTTCCAGATTTTTAATGTTTCTTGTGTAATTCTTTCTGAGTCTGTCCATATGGTTTACATTCTTTACAAGCACATCTGCATCCATTAATTTTCATGGATGTACCAATAGAGATAGTTGCTAACAGCTGTGACTAAAGGTTTCTCAATCTGTTCCATTTTGCAATTTTGGTTCTCAAATATCTTCATATATCAAAGCAAAATTTAAAAAGGACACAAACCATTTATAACAGGCATAATACTACTTTCATGGAGTGCAGCACCTTGGTTATTTTTCATTTGCTTGTTAGTACTGGACTTTGAATGTCAGTATATTGCATTTAAGTATTCCAAAATGATGATTTGCTGTCACATGTAATACAGTCATAACTATACCAAAACAGAATGAAATTTGATCTTGTAGAATCTGTTTGTCTAATATTTTAAAACATAGTGAGACAGAACTGGTCGGTTGTTAAGGAGCAAATCTAAGGATACCACTGCATTTGGTATTCTGTAAAGAAGAAACTTTAAATGTGAAAACTCATAGCAAGTTTGTACATGCTATAAGACAGCAGCAGAGAAGATTACTTTTGTACAGAAGCCCTCCTATTATGTGCTGTATGGAAAGAATAATGTCTATAGCTTTGCCAGTAATTTTTCCTATTATAGAAGCAATGCAAACCAGCAAAAACAAATAGGCCATCTTTTATTGCATCACATAACGTTTTCCAAGCAAAATAAACTTTCAGATTTCTTCATCTGTGTAGCTGTAACTATATTCACATTTTTTTTCGGTAGAGGAGCAGGTCATGAATCTCACACAAAATCAGCATTTTTATTTTGTCAGTTTTCTAACTGCAACACTGCCCTCTGTCAGTGTAAGATTAGCTTACATCGAATCACAATAGCAAAATATGGGGATGTTATTCAGTAAGGTCAGGGAAGTTAAGAGAATACTCTAATGAACTTTGAAAAAACAGCTGAATTGATAACAGCAAGTGGTAAATGCAAAGTGATAGACATTGGGGAAGAAATCTGAAGGAATTGTGCATGTCATGGGGTTTTACATGCATTGTATAAACCCAGCAAAGTTCTCACCATGAAGAAGTCAGTGAAGACTACTTTCCATATAATGTCTGGTGCGGCATTGTTATAATAAACTAGCAAATATTTTTTGGATGATGTAAACTTCATTGTTCAGCATTTGGGAATATTTATGACTATCAGGGAAAATCAAGTGATCAGAAGCAGCCAACATGGGTTTATGAAAGGCAGGTCCTCTCTGACTAACCTGATCTCCTCCTACGGTAAGATGACCTGCTTAGTAGATAAGGGTAAAGCTGTGGATATTGTTTACCTTGATTTTAGTAAAGTGCTTGACACCATCTACAACATTATTCTCCTGAAGAAACTGGCTGCTCACGGTTTGGAAAGCTGTATGATTCACTGGATGAAGAACTGGCTGGATGGCTGGGCTCAAAGAGTCATGGTGAATGGAGTTCAATCCAGTTGGCAGCCAGTCAGCAGTGGCATCCCCCAGGGCTCAGTCTTAGGGCCAGTTTTGTTTAACATTTTTTTTCTGTGATCTGGATGAGGGGATTGAGTGCACCCTTAGTAAGTTCACAGACGATACTGAGTTAGCTGGGACTGTCAATCTGCTTGAGGCTAGGAAGGCTTTGCAAAGGGATCTGGATAGCCTAGATCAATGGGCTGTGTCCAATTGCATGACATTCAACAAGAGTAAATGCCAGGTCCTGCACTTGGGTATGAACAACCCAATGCAGCAATATAGATTTGGGGAAGAGGGGCTGGAAAGTTCGCCAGCAGAAAAGGACCTGGGGGTGCTGGTCAACAGCCAGCAGAACATGAGCCAGCAGTGTGCCCAGGTAGCCAAGAAGGCCAATGGCATCCTGGCCTGCATCAGAAATAGAGTGGCCAGCAGGACTAGGGAAGTCATTGTCCCCTCTGTGAGGCACTGGTAAGATCAGACTTTGAGTATTGTGTTCAGTTTTGGGCCCTTCAATACAAGAAGGATATTGAGCTGCTTGAGTATGTGCAGAGATGAGCAATGAAGCTGCTGAAGGGACTAGAAAACAAGTATTATGAGGCTGAGGACACGGGGGTTGTTTAGTCTGGAGAAGAGGAGGCTGAAGGGAGACTTCATTGCTCTCTACAACTACCTGAAAGGAGGTTGCAGTGAGGAGGGTGTTGATCTCTTTTCTCAGGTGACAAGTGGTAGGACGCGAGGAAACAGTCTCAGATTGTATCAGGCGATGTTTAGATTGGACATTAAGAAGAATTTCTACTCAGAGAGAGTTGTCATGCACTGGAACAGGCAGCCCAAGGAAGTGGGGGAGTCCCCATCCTTGGAGGTATACAAAAGACATGTAGATGTGGCACTAAGGGACATGGTTTAGTGTTGGCACTCAGTAGGTCAGGTTGATGGTTGGACTTGATGATCTTGAAGGTCTTATCCAACCTAGTTGATTCTATGATTCTATGATTAGGGTAAGAAGAAAAAAAAATCAACAACTGCAGAATAGTTTCTCCTGATTTTCTATGCAGTCACTGACATATCTTGCATATTTGCTGCTGGTTGCTTTCTGAGATGAGATACTGAGTTATACACATCATAAATACAATTTAATATCTGTTTTAATATTCTGGTAAAATTATAGATGAAACATGGTTGAATTAAAAGAATCCCTCAGGAAGACTGTTCTGACCATATGAAATTGGAGAATGAGATCAGAAGATTCTACAGAAAAAGACTAGATTCACACTTTATAAGTAGTAATATTTCAGTAATGTTTAGCAGGGTTTTTAAAGTATTTTTCCAGTTTAAAAAGAAAATACAAGAATAAGATTACTGTAAACATCAGGATGAGATAAGGTATTATTTTCTACAAGAAAAAAATAAACTGAAACTTTAATAATCTATTGTTTTCTGACTTTATTAGGAGTTCAATTAATGTGAAATGGAGCAGAAAAAAACAGACACTGGCTTATGAGTAGGATTGGATTTAGTCTGAGATTTCCAGAATGTTACTTATTTGGGATCATGGATTCATAGAATGCCTGAACATCCTCAGGAATTCCTGAGCTCACCGTATTGTAACAAATGCTGCTTAGCTCTATCTTATTTTCCAGAGTCTTCTAAGCTTAACTAAAGATACTGTAAGAATTCACCAGTTCCTTTGAATTGTTGATTAACACACACACACAGTTAGAAAATTGTCTGTTATTTAAATTTTTCCTACTTCAGTTTTC
>VXAA01001873.1:0-20407 GCA_013399115.1 Anseranas semipalmata
CCTCTCACCGTCCCGTTGGGGCTCTTCCAGCAGGGCAGCGGGTGCCATGAACAGCAGCTGCGCGTCCCCCTCCGCGGCCCGGAGCGGTGTGCAGGCAGCGGATCGATAAAGGAGGGGGCTGCGGACGCACTATGGCTGGCAGCGGCTACACGGACCTGCGGGAGAAGCTCAAGTCCATGATGCCTTACCGGGACAACTACAAAGGCCTGCGGGAGCCCGCGGAGCCCCCCTACGAGCGCAAGCGCCGGTACCACGAGGACTCGGACTCGGAGCCCAGCGACTACGAGGAGCAGAAGGAGGAGGAAGAGGCCCGGAAAGTCAAAAGCGGCATCCGTCAGCTTCGCCTCTTCAGCGCGGAGGAGTGCGCCAAGATCGAAGCCCGGATCGAGGACGTGGTGTCCAGGGCTGAGAAGGGGCTCTACAAGGAGCACACGGTGGATCGAGCGCCTCTCCGGAACAAGTATTTCTTTGGGGAGGGCTACACGTACGGCTCTCAGCTGCAGAGGCGAGGCCCCGGCCAGGAGCGCCTGTACCCGCGGGGGGAGGTCGATGCCATCCCCGAGTGGGTGCACGACCTGGTGATCAGGAAGCTGGTGGAGCACAGGGTAATTCCCGAGGGCTTTGTGAACAGTGCCGTGATCAACGACTATCAGCCCGGGGGCTGCATTGTCTCCCACGTGGACCCCATCCATATCTTCGAGAGGCCCATCGTCTCCGTGTCGTTCTTCAGCGACTCGGCGCTCTGCTTCGGGTGTAAGTTCCAGTTCAAGCCCATCAGGGTCTCGGAGCCCGTTCTGTTCCTGCCCGTGAAGAGAGGAAGCGTCACCGTGCTCAGGTAACTCGCTGCATTGCCGAGGCCTCCGTTTAGCTAATGTGCTGAGACTTGGTTGTGTAATGCTAATCACGAGACACACGGATGCACACCCCAACAGCAGCTCGGGCTTGATCTCGCCTGCCTGAAGGCACGCGGGGTCTGGCTACGGCAGGAAGGGTCTGGCGGTCCCCGCCGCCACCGGTGGCTGGCGACGAGGGAGGGACGGTGATTTTGGGCGGGCTGGCTGCCTGCGTGAGGGCTGCCCTCTCTGGGGGGGGTCGGATCCCAACTCGCCCACTTGTGGAGCTGGGCTTCGCTGCGTTTCCTGTAAATGGTTAAAATACGCATCGAGATACAAAATGGATCCTCTGCCCGCGAGGAGCAGCTGGTTGAGGCAGGGCTCCTGGGTTCTATTCTTAGCTCGGCCGGTGCCTTCCCGCCGTGACCTTAAGCGTAGAGAGGTGGTGCGGCCGGCCTCGTCTTCCCGATCTGTAAATTGGAAATAGAGAGCCCTCACCTGCGAGATGCTGATGGGAAGGACCCGAGTGCAGACCCTGGTGGGACTGCCACTTGGAAGCGCAGCGTAAACACAGCACGGTGGCGACGCGTGCAGCTTGCGGGCAGGAGAAATGACTTTATTCGTGTTCTTGCAAGCGGGGGAAGCGCTGTGGAGGTGAAATGACCTGCCCAAGGTCACGCAGCGAGCCGGTAGTAAAGCTGGGATTGGCACCGGGAAACGCCTGCTTCCTAATCCCTTCTGTCTCCTGGCGCGCAGTGGGCGCGCGGAGCCCGCGGGCAGGTAGGGGCACAGAGGCGGCACAGGCTGGCGTGCGCGGCCTGGAGGAGCCCGCGGGCTTCTCCGTGCCACAGAGGGCAGTTGGAAGCCCAATGCAGGGCCTTCGTGAGCACGAGTCCCTTGTGTCCTGAAGGTCAGAGTGCTCGCTGCCAGGAGCTGGGATAGCCCAAACTCTGCCAGCAGTGCTCTGAGCTACCAACTATTTTTTTTTTTTTTTTTTTTGGACTGGTGAATGTCCAGGCCAGTTTTCAGGGCTCCCTGGTCGTAACACAATCCTGCGCTTTGGCTTGTAAAGTGATCGCCGCAGGGTTCAGGAAGGAATTTTCCCCCCCACATGCACATGGCGTCGTGCTGTTGACTAGTGCATCAATAATAAATGCTGAGATCTCACGTAGCTTTTATCTCGGAAAAGCTGCGCAAACATTAAGTAATCCTCGCAGTACCCCCTGCGTTAGGTAACTTCTGTAGATTAACGAGGGATGAGAGAGACTGCAGGAGGACACGCGAGCAGGAAAGGCTCTCCTGAGGCTACAGAAATTTTCTTATTCTCTGGTGAGTTTGGCTGGGGCAGGGAGGGTGCAGGAGAAGGGCAGAGGTCAGAGTGATTTCATGGAGCGGCGCTGGGAGGGAGCCATCGCGTAGTGTCCTCTTACTGCAAGCAGGCTCCGTCCTTCGGGGATGGAGGCTGCTGCGTGCCAGGCGGCCTCTGGTCCGTGCCTTCTGCTAGACACCAGGAGGAAAACTTTCTGTCTTAATTTTCCTGCTAGCGAAGTGAACCCCTGCGATGTCTTTCTGTGGGGGGCATGGAGCAAATAGCTGTCCTTCCTTTTGTAGCCAGAGCTCCTTTTCTAAGGACAGCCAGAGCATTTTCTCGCTTGAGCAAAGCGTTTTGAAGCGTTCGGGCAGAGCTGCAGTGCAGGGTCGGTCTGTAGTCATAGCCCAAGTCACTGGGAAAGCTCTCGTGGCCTTACATCTGAAGCAGGATCAGGACTAGAGCAGTGGAGGATCAGCCGCTGGTGGGATGAGGGAGGAGTGTGTTTCTCGGCTCCAGGACAGGAGAGTCACGTTTTCTTGTCCCTGGTGCTCCCTCTTCCCCCCAGACTGCTGGGATGGAGGAAGCTGGCTCGGGGTTCCCAGCACTGGAGTGAGTCGTCTGCCAGGCCTGTGCAGGCCGTACGGCTTCGTGGCCAGCGTGCAGTGGGTGCTGTGAGCAGTTCACTGAAGTGGCTGAAGTAGTCATACAGAGAAAATGAAGAATTCTTTTTTAGGCCTGAATACAAAGGTTGGTTTCTGTGCGACCTGATGATAGCGTTTACTAGCTTCATCGAGAGTTAGATGTTCTGCTTTCCAGCAAATAATAGAGTTTAAAATGAGGATTATTTCAATTTCAGTACAGCAGTTAGCAGATACTTAGCACTCACTTAAGAGAGATTCTGCCAAAGTGATTGTTCTGTGATGATATGATCCTGGCTGGATGGGAGTTCCTTGACTTCAGCAAGCCTCCTGTCTCCCCTCTAACCTGAGAGATTGGAGGGGAGAGGGAAGATGTGCGGATCCTCGGGAGGATCTCGGTGTATCTCTGGATCCAGCTCCTGGTCGTGGTTAAGTCAACTCTCCAAACTTGGCTTTTTCTCCTCCCAGTAAACAGTTGCTGAAGGCAGTTGCCCTGGAGATAGGGAAACGGCGCAGATAGAAATGGCATGCTTGTAATGTCTGTGATTCAAATATTGCTGGGTCAGTGGCTGCTCCTGGCATGCCTCCTTTCTGGGGAAGCCAGTGTGGCCACATTTGTTTTGTTACCGTGTGGAAATTGCGAGGCTCTGAAGAAAGCTGCTGGATTTCTCTCTTTGCCCCCGCTTCTTTATCTGTCTCTCCCCGGGTCGCGTGTGTCCCGTTCCCGCTCCCAGCGGTCCTTTCAAAATCCTCTTCCCGACCGCCAGCCACCTACTCCCCTCACCCTGCAGGCAGAGGGGGTTTCCCCACATCCCGCCCTTGACTTGATGCTCTTTGCTCAGTTTTTTTTTTTCTGGTAAGACTTTGAGTTGTCAGTAAAATGTCTTGTGGCACTGCGTGCGGAGGACGCTGCTGGTTAAACTTTACAGTAAACTGAAGTGTTTGTCTACTGCGAGGCAGGCCGTGGCGTTTGCAAATACCGAACCTGCCTCAGACTCGAACGGTAAAGTATTTGCATCTCAAACGACAGGTTAGGGTCTGAAAGGTGTCCTCTCCAAGGGGTTTTGGAGGAGGAACAGAGATTCTCCTCGCTGTGAGTACACCTCTGCCAGCAGGACAAAGGCCGAGCCACCCCGAGGCGGGCTGCCCGTCCTCTGCTCCTCCAGCGAGGTATTTCTCTCTCCGTTTGCATTTGCGGTGCTGATTTGCCCTCGTAGGATCCGGGACCAGCCCTGCTCCGGTCCCCTCCGCGGGTTCTTCTCCCGGGAAGCGGGTGGCCGTGGGGGTTTGTTTCCACTTCCACGCGCCGGCCTCTGCCTGCCGCCAGCCAGGCTGAGAGGAAATGGCAGCGGCGCGTCGTGCTGCGCTGCTGATCCTGCGCGGCCGGAGCTGGGCTGCGTTTCAGACCTCCGTACCGTCGGCTTGCTGTAGGTGGTTGCTGACTGGACCGCATCTGCGAGGGTTTTTTTTTTTTTTTTTTCCTGATTTTAAAAATAAAAAATTGATAAGCATCAATCAATAGGAGCACTGCGGAGGAGGTGGAGGAATTGGCCCGTCCGTCTGGGGAACGTGCTTTTGACAAACGCTTAGACTGGAGGAAAAAAAGGAAGGGAGCTGGGGGCGTGCAAAGCCCCCTGGGGTGGGCAGCTCGGGCCAGACCCCTGCCCCGGGCCGTGCCCTGCAGCACGTAGCAGACCCCGGCACCCAGTGGGCTTTTGTTTAATTACCGAGCGCTGCGTCTGAGCGCTGTGGTTGGGGAACAGTGAGGTTGCAGCTAGCCAGAGTACATTGCCAAAGGTAACATTTCCAAAGCTCCGAGAGCCTGTACACCAGACAGGCTTTCCTTCTGACACTGGCAAGCACTCTGAAGAGAGAGCAGGTCCGCTCCCCACTGTTTATAATAGCAGTGGAAACATCGTGATGTTTGTCTCTTGTTGTCTAGAGGCATGCCTGATGGTAGCGTAATCAGAGCTGGTTGGGTCTCTGGAGGATGAACCTGCTTTGCTCCCATCTGGAGGAATTGCTCCACAACTGCCTGGATTAGACATTTTTCCAGAAAAGTCTGATCCCTCAGAGAAGGCTGTTGGTGCCTCTGCTTGCCGCAGCGGAAGTTCTGCGTGTGCCAGTGGCGATGAGGAAAATAGATTTGTTCAAGCTCTGCTTCAGCTGGTCGGTGTCACATCAGTGGTTTGTGGCAGCAGCTTTCCCGAACCACAAGTAAAGCCTCGAGCTGTTCCAACCCCGTGATGGCCGGCCTGGCCTCTCGTCGTGAAGTGCTGGTGTGTGAGGTCCCGTGAGCTGGCCTGGCCGTGTTGAACCCCTAGAAATATTTCTCATTAGAGACCGTGCAGAACTTTTAGGGCCTCCTTTCCGGTGATGTCTGTACAAAAAAAAAAAAAAAAAAACTACTTTTATCTCCACATGAGTCAGTTATGGCTCAGCAGTAACTCTTCTGGACTGAAAAAGAGACGTGGGGAGGAGTTGTGGGTATATAATCCAACAGGTGAGTTAGGGTGTTAGCTGGGCTGCGTGGAGTAGCCTGTGGATAGCATCCGCGCCTCCCCTTGTTCCTCTGAAAAACGCTCCAGGCCGGGCACATCACGCTCAGGTGTTCTCAGAAGCGTTCTTGTGGGCAGCAATTTAGGGCTTGCTTTACCAAGTTATCTCTTACCTTGTGCTTTGGTTTTGTGCTCTGGGCAAGAAAAGAAACCCCTGGGTACACCGTTGATGTTCTTTCGGGTGTTTCATGCCAGCATCTGCCCTTTCACCCTGTGCACGTGGTTGTCATCATCAGGATGCGGCAAGGCCTGGCAGCGGGCGAGAAGTTTATGCTGGCGCCAAGCAGAACAAGTGCGACCCAACCACGTAAGCTGATTCAGTTTCTGCCCGGTGCCTGTGCACACCCTTTGCTGCAGGGCCGTGCTTCTCTGGACTTGACAAGGTGCAAGCTGAGTTCTCCCTCTCAAGCGTGGCATCGGGGCTGACAGGCGGGCCCCCATTAGGGCCGAGGACTGGGGCACTCGGGCTGTTGCTTTGGTGCTGCCCGCGTGCACGTGGGACCATGAGCTCTGCTTGAGGCTGCTTTGCAGGTGAGCTGGACAGCAAGCTCCCGTCTGGGGAGGGGGAATGAGAGGCTGGGCTGACATCTCGTGATGGAGAGCGCAGGTCTCGAAACAGACCTTTCCCTGATGTTCAGGGTGTCGCTGAGGATGCGCTGAGTGGAATGTTAACGTGGGTGATATTAATGAATTCGCTGGAGCTTGACGCAGATTCCTGGAACATAATAGGGCATTATTATAAGCCCCTTTGCATAACACTGTCTTGTTCTGCAATGTCCTGGAGGGTGGGGGGGACGGACGGACAGCTACCCCTCTTCTAACTGATCAGGTCTTAGACTCTGAGCTCTCCTCTCAAAGCAGTAAATCTGTCTTCAAGCAAGAGGTGTGCGTTTCTAGGTGAGTGGGTGGGTTATCTAACCAGATAAAGGAAACCCGGTCCTGTCCCCAGAGAAGACCTGCGTCTGCGTGATCCCTTCTCCTCTGAGCACCCCAAATAACCTGCAGGCTGCCGACCCAGACAGCCGGCTCTGCGGCAGCAGCTTTAATGGTGAAGCCTCGTGGTGGGGAGCGCGGGCAGCGGCTTCCCGGTCGTGCTGGAGGGCAGAGGGAGAGCAGCGGGAGCAGAGGCTTCCCGATGGAAAGGAGAGGCTGGAGGAAGTGCTGAATGCTGAGCTCAGGCTCTGGTATCCCACATGAAACGGTGTCTAACCTTGGTGCGAGGCAGGGCGTGCTGCGGCTGTGTTGGAAGCGAAACGCCTGCCCCTGGGAAGCGCCGCGGTGGCCTCCAGCACGATTTCTTGAATCCGCAGGCGCGTGGATCTGCTCCCGGGGAGACGCAGCGATTTCTGCGTCGGGTTAATCCGGGCCGGGGGCGTGCTGGCTTTGTGCGATCTGAGCGGCCTTCACCCAAAGGCCTTCCTGGCCTTGTCAGCCATTTAGGGAGGCTCTGAAAGCGTTTCACTTCTCCTTCCCCGTGCCGGACTCTAGAAGGCTCTTGCAGCAGCAGGTAGAGGGCAGGCCCACCTCTCAGACGTGCTCGTTAGTGCCCACACAAATGGCGAGATGGCTCGTTTATCCGAGCAGGTGTGCTGGCTGCTCTCCATCAGCTCACCTCCAAGCCTGAGGCCACGGTCTCACGTGCTGCGCTGGACCCCAGGAATTGTGCTGAGCGGCAGAAACAGCCGCAAGAAAAAAAATATCCTGTCTGTTGCAGGGAGCTGGGGCCCGGGCTGGCCTTGGCTGTCCTCCCCACCTGCTAGAAACCTGAAGTGGGTCAGGTCATCCCGTACACCGAAACGCTCTTGGGCCAATAACGCCTGCGGTGTGGCAACGGAGCTGTGAGCCTCGTGTGCCCAAGCTGTTGTCTCGCCCCATGGCATGGAGGTTTTAGGAGTGCGGCTCGGTTTGCAGGCCTGGTTTGGAAGGCCAGGCAGGCTGCCTTGTGTCGGGGCTGGGCGGTGGGTCGTACCCTGACCGAGGATGTGTCACACTGGGAGCGGCCAAGAGGACGAGACTGGAGCAGGAGCAAATGTCCCGTGTGCAGGTGATGGGGATGAGATGCTCGACTCTTAGGGCCTCTGGTGCTCACTGTCTGCACCGCCGCCTCCGCTAACAAATCAGAGTAACTAATTGCTGCCAGAGCCCACCTGCGAGCCCTGAGAGAGGCTCCAGCAGCGGGCGCTTCCCATCGACTCTGGTACACGTACGTGTCCGGGTGTGCTGTGCATCTCAGTGATGATAGATGGCTTTTTCTCGGGACAGGTGTGAGAAAATGCTTTGGAGCAACGTGGTGATTTTTCTTCTGTTGTGTTCTAATCTCTTGATAAAGCTTCCGTAAACAAATCGGCTGAATTTACACTCCATAAACTCATTTTCAACATGACTTATTTCATGATGTGGCAGGTGGCAGTTTCCTCTGGTGTATGCTAAAAAATTGAGTCAAAAATTAAAAAAAGGCCTGACTGTTGCTGTCCTCATTCTTTCCTGAAGTTTCTTCCTTCCTGTAAGTAGCTCCTGTGTGCCTGGGGAATGGTGTGGTGTTTGGAGGAGGAATTCAGGGTGGAACTTGGGAACTGATGGGCCAAACTGCATTGTTGAGGCTGGCAACCACTTTCTGCCTCTCGTCTTTCTCACAGTGGCTTTTTGTTTTTGTTGTCAGTGGATATGCAGCTGATGAAATTACACACTGTATTCGACCACAGGACATCAAGGAGAGAAGAGCTGTCATCATCCTTCGAAAGTAAGTGTTGAAGCCCTCTGGACAGTAAGGCAACCTTGAATCTGTTGGTGTGATTTATAAGGTGCTTTTAAAGGAACACTTTTAAAAAAAAAAAACCTTGCTTGTTAATATGCTGAATTGGTCTTAAATCTTTTAGATCTCACTCTGCTCATTTGTGCCTTGCTGTACCTATCGCTTGGTCAATGGAAGTAGATGGAACTTGTTACTGCAGAGTTAATCACTCCTTGGCTCTGTGCAGCACTAATTCGTTGTAATGTCTGGGTTTGCAAGCACTGTTCTTGTCTGAACACCTGGCTTTCATTGGCTGCCTAACTCCAAACAGCTAGGATTTCAGACTCTTCTGCTTTGGGCTGCATATTCAGGTGTCTGATCATATGATATCCACATGCAAAAGTTACCTGGACAGTCCTTTGAAGCTGATGCTTACGATGAAGAATCTTCTATAAAGCAGACAGATTTCTTGGTGGCATGGCTTTCGTTTCCTGGGGAGAAGGGAGGAAGACGCTGGCTTTGAAGGGTGAATTTGAACAGTGAATTTAGCGATCAGTTTATAGAGCTTGTCCTTGTGTTGGGAAGCCAAGCTCTGTAAGTTGCATCTCATGCTTCCTGTTTTACACGATGCACTGTCTTGGTCAGCTGATGGCATTTCATCAGCCAGCGTCTGTTCATAAAGCTCTTCAGAAAAGGAAATGGAGGGGCACCCCAAACTCCCCAGTGTAACCTTCTCTGGTGCCCAGAAATGTCCTCTCTTTATCAGTTCCTTTTACTAGGGGACTAAAAAATGTGACTGCAACACCTTGACCTGTGTTTATCATGCCTTAGAAGTTGTTAACGGTAATTCCACTGTCAAGAAATCTTTTTGCAAGTGAAAACACACATGACTGGGGTACTGTTAGCCTAGACAAAAGCATGGGCGTGATGGCAGGGCTGCGATTGTGGCCCAGGCTCCACGACGCTAGCAGGCAACCGGTCTAGATTCAGAGTTGTGGAACTTCTGGATGGCCTAGCTGGTCTCAGAAGAAGTCTGGCAATGTTGTGAAGATACAAAGCCCGGAGAGTGGAGTTGGACATCTGCTTAGAGAGACCCATGAAACGGAGGCAGGAAAAACAGCAGCCCTGAGGCATTAGCAAGGCAAAAGCATCACAGACCGAGGGAGGCAGGATGAGATGTGGCAGGTGATAGAGTGGGAGATGAAGGACAGACAGGTTAGAACCAAACCACCCGATTGCTGGTTATTGACATGTTAGGTGTAAGGTGAGAAGAGCTAAAAGGTAGTTGTGTTCAAATTGTTGGTTACTGCAGCCAACAAAAAGTGGTGCCAATGCTTATAAGCACCAGTGGAAGGCATCTCCAAATCCTGCAGTGGGAGAGGTCTGGACTTAGCTGCTTTAGTTGGGCTTTGGGACAGAGAAGCTGCCTGTCCTAGGCTGTGGAACACTTCTTTGGAAAAGACAGACTTGGCTAAATAAACTACAGCTGCCCAAGCTGGTGCAGGTGTATAACATACCTGTTTAAACTGGCTCTGCCTCTTGCCTGCGTCAGCCTCTGTAAGCTAAAGGTGTCGAGGTATTTCAGTTTGGCCTGACTGCCCTTGAAGCACAACTGGGCGAGCATCTAGCTAGCCGAGACGTACCTGGCTGGCCTAGTGCACCGCTGCTGAGCAGACACGGCCCGTTTGCTTAGCCGTCCGTCTGCAGCAGCGAGTCCTTCTGTCTTCGCCGTGGGGGCCTGAGCTGCTTAGCGTTAGAGCAGAAGTGGCTCTGCCCAGTCATATGCAGACAGCGATGGGCTAGCTTGACTGGCGGGCTGAATGAAACCACAACAGGATTTTTCTATGAGCAAAGTGGAAACCCCCTGGTAATTATTTTTGTGTAATCTCTGTAGAGCTTAGCAGCCCTGGTGAATACATGGCAATTGCCTGTTTGCCAAAGGGTGCGCTCTGACTGCTGCCAAATAGAGCTTATTAATTGCCGCTTATCCCTTGTGACGGAGGCCGTCTCCTTGCCGAGTCCCGTGTGCGCGCATGCATGCACAGCGGGGCTGCAGCGACCTTTGTCTGCGCTCACATCCCCAGAGCATCTATTGCTGCAGCGAATGCCGTTCCCTAGTCCTGGATCATGCGACTTGTGCAGTCTGAAATAGCAAGTTATGCAACCAGGAAAACAGCTACTTCCGCGAGCAGCCTGCTAGCACGCGAGGCTTGGGAGCAGCCAGTGACCTCGTAAAACTCATCTTCGTCTTCGTGGTGAGAATCAGCCCGGAGCCTTCCAGAAGAATCGGGCACCCCGCAGTTGCGTCACGGAGCAGCATAAACTTTGCTGCATCCAGGAGCTGGGATATTTGGCTCTGAATGGGCAGCCAGAGCCTGCTGGGCCCCAGACGTTAGAGTCTGGATCTGTTCTTGCCTCCGCTCCGGGCGTGTGGTTCTAGAGACAGCTTTTGCTGGCAGCGGCAGGAGAACAAAGCCGTGTGTGCTGGAGAAGTGGCTGGGTTTCTCAGGATGCTTGAGAGCAGCGTGGTTACCAAGTAGGTCATGAGCACTTCAGAGCTGTAGCGTGATGGTATTTACAGTGCTTCCTGCGCATGGGAGTGCAGGGCTGCGGGGAGCCAGCGAGGTTTGGAAGCGCTTTGAGCAAGAGGCTGGGGGGAAGGAACGGCGCTCTGCATTTCGTGAGATGCTGAGAGGTAATGTGGGAGGGAGGGACAGAAATGAGACCTATTCAAGCAGGTCTTGAAAGTCATTTTAGAGGGCTTATGCAGCCATTTGTAAGTACTTCTTCGTAAGCCATTACATTGGGGAGTTATTTTATTTAACTTGAACTTTGGTAGGTAATTTGCTTTCCATTTTAGTATAGCACCTCCTGGTATCCGCTCCTGCAGCTCATTTCTGCATTGCTCTGTGGAGACAGAGCATGGCTGGTGTTCTCTGACCCTTGCAGTGTATTTGGTGTGGTTTTTTCAATTGTGGGCCTGTAGTTGTTGTTATATTTGAGAGGTATTTAAACCACCCAATGTGTCTGGGGCAGGATCTGCAACGTTTTTGGTGTTCTAGCTGGACTGGGTCCAGTCCTGGAGCTGAGTACAGCTCAGGATGATGGCTTTGCAGACTAGCGCAGGCTCCAGCCTGGCAGCTGCCTGTGGAAGTGTTTCTCGTTTCTGGCGTGCCCAGCTTCGCCTTCGCCATCCTGGCATCGCCCTGGCTAACTGGGGAGTCTCTCCCCGCTGGCGGCAGAGAGCGGCTTGGCAGCTGAACTTGCTTCATAACAGGAGTTTAGGTTAGGATTCTCCTGTGGAAACCTGCCTCAAAAGCTGAAGCTCAGCACCAGGGGACAAGCAGTGATTCTCCCCTTTCTTTCACCCAGACCACTTTGGTATTCACCCCTAATCCTGTGGAGGGAGGCTGCAGGAGCAACATCAGGGTGCCTTTCTTTCCAGGGAGTGGCTTGGATCCTCTTGAAATTGGCAGTCTGGAGCACTGGCACCACCTCTTAGTGTATTTTGCCCATTCTTAGGCTTCAGTCTGTGTTTTGAAATCAGCTTTAGCAGTGCTTGTAAGTTGAGACCAGTAACCACGCTGTGCTGGGAGATGGTGATAGCACCGCGATAAGGCACCGTGTGGTCAGGTTTTCATTCGTGCCACACCGCTGCTGCTCAGCCTGCT
Source organism: Anseranas semipalmata (assembly GCA_013399115.1). Classification (NCBI taxonomy): domain Eukaryota; kingdom Metazoa; phylum Chordata; class Aves; order Anseriformes; family Anseranatidae; genus Anseranas; species Anseranas semipalmata. Next base: position 11,744 of record VXAA01001873.1, read on the forward strand.
GCCTCTCTCCATGCATGCGGGGAAGCTGCCGGCTGCGGTTGTGCCCGGGCCAGCAGCAGTGGCAGCTCTGCTCTGGGGTGAGCTCTGCCTGTGTCTGGCCTGGCTTTGGCATGTTTCTGTTCCAGCGTGAACAAGAGTGCGCTGTGCCGCTGTAAGGGATGCGGTGCAGCTGCTGTTTGCTGAACCTCCTTCTGACTCGCACTTCGACTCATGCTTTAAACCTCTTAGTCAAGCTGAGAAATGCCTGACCCCATGAGATCTCAGACGGGAGGGAGTTTCCAGATAGAAGCAGTTATTACCGTTGTAGGTGATGATGGATTTCGCAGTGCATTTCCCAGGTGGCTTAACTGGAGTTGCAAGTTATTGAAGAGTCACTGTGATTTCACAGAGAGTCCAACACCTCCGCTCAATATCCTATCACTGGGATTGCAGTGAGCCCAGCACCTTTCCTGTCCTCCCAGATTCACCTCGTGCCTATGCTGATGCCTAAGCCTTTCTCCGTCTTTTAACCAAGGCAGTAAAGGTTAAAAGCTGAAGCATCAAGTACAAGAAAGCTGCAGTTTGTTCTGCTGCTGTGTAACAGTCCTGACCCTCTTTTGGAGCTGTGTGGCTGGGATTGAGGGTTCTGCTTCAGTGCATCTAGGACAAACGTCTGTTGCATCCTGCTAGCAATTCTGTAGAAACTCCTTGCAAATTCTCTTCTTTTTTTTTTTTAAATATTTGCAGAACAAGACTAGATGCACCTCGATTGGAAACAAAATCGCTGAGTAGCTCTGTGTTGCCACCAGGTTACACCTCTGACCGTCTGTCGGGAAGCAACAGGGACCAGATCCTGAAACCAAAGCGGTCCCATCGCAAAGCAGATCCCGATGCTGCTCACAGGTAGGTTGATCTCTCCTAAGAGTGAGGTGTTGGTCAGTGAATGTCTGAGGTTCCTGGCCTCTGATGAGAGAGGCTGCACAGCACGTTTAAAGCATCCTGGTTTGCACCTCTTTACCAGGAGCTGTGAAGCACCTCCCAGGTGCTTTCTGTGGCACACACATCTGTTTATCAGAGTGAGTTTCTTTATATGTTCCTCCTAGGCTTGCGGAAGCTAAGCTCTGGCTGTAAGCAGCTTACATTGTTTATCCTGTGAGTGGCATAATGAAGAAGCAATAGATTTGGCTGGCTCTTGATAATGCAGTCATTCAGAACAATAGTTTCCCTGCAGCTAATTATTTTTGACCTCTATTGCCAAGCAACCTGTGCAGCTGTGTTAAAGTATATTATGAAAGTAGTCTTTGGAGAGAATGGGAGGTTTTGCGAGCTGGGAAGGGTGAAGGCCTCCTTGGGAAGCCTCTTAGATCTGTTTTGGTTCCAGAGCTGCGTGTATATATTTTTGTGTACATGTGTGTAGCCAGACTGTGTGGATGCGTAAGCCTGACCTACAAGAGAGCTCCTTGCTGAGGTTTCAGACAGCTTGGGCTCTGCAGCAAGGCTCCCTTAAACGCCACCTTGCTCTGTGTGAATGTACTGATAGCCATGAGTGATAGCCAGTCTGCCAGCTGTCACGCAATATTTCTGGTATTCTCTAATTCTAAAGCTTCCCAAGAATTGGGATAGCGTTCTCTGCACATCGTGTAAAACCAAAAGGCTGGCTTGGTCGTGGGACTCGCTGCTGTGAAGTCCCAGCCCATGTTTCAACCTGTCCTGGTGAAGGAGGAGGGTGGGGATGGCTTGTTTATGAGCAGTGTTCATTCACCGGTACTCAGAATGACTGGGCACACAGATCACGAAGTGAAGCCAGCCTGCGAATGAAAGCTTACCTCTGAGCACGCAGTGGGCCAGTGCGTGATTAGAGGAGCGGTCGTGCAGGGCAAAGTCTGCAAACTGGCGAAAGCCTGATGTGAAGGAGGAGATGCACCTTATTGGGGTGCAGGCTCAGCACAGACCCCTGCAGCGGATGGGTATCAAAAACATGTTTTTCTCTTCCTTTGGCCTAAAAGACTCCAGTATAATGTAGGTAAATAGCACAGATGGCAGCATCTGTCAGAGGAGCTCAGTAGTTGCCACCTAGGACAAAATGGAGTGGTCTGTGCAGCCTTGAATCCTGCCAGCACAGTCCTACTGTGAACCGCTCACAGGTGAGCGCAGAGGCAGCTTTACACAAATACTGATTGCACTGTGCTAATGTTTGAGAGAACTAGCAGGAGGACAAAGGAGCTCAGAGCTGTGGTTTAATCCTGCACCACAAGTATCCCAGCAGCTTAAAAAGGAGCTCAGCTCTGTGCTGAGTTCCTCTGCCCAAGGAATGGTTCGTGGGGCCACAAGCTGCACTTAAAGAGGGACGACCGGGCTGTTTGGGAGTGTTCGTGGTAGAGATGAAGACCAAAGCTTGCCATGTGAAGGTGAAGGATTTGCGCTATTCAGAGCAAAGTTCTCAGCCTTTTTGTGGGATGTGCAACTTGGTGATCTGTTCCTGCTCTGTGAGAACCCAGAGCTCAGTACCGGGAAAACAATGGAAAAAGACTCATATTGCTCAAAGTATGCAAAAATCCAGATGGTATCCACACAAGCAGTGCTTAAATCCTGTCATAGATGTGTTCTCATTCCCCTTTTTTTTCCTCTCTCTCTCTGTAGGCCACGGATTCTAGAAATGGATAAAGAGGAGAACAGGCGCTCAGTCCTCTTACCAAAACATAGGAGACGGAGCAACTTCAGCTCTGAGAACTATTGGCGAAGGTCTTACGAGTACACGGAGGACTGTGACGAGGAGGAGGAGGACGGCAGCCCAGCCAGGAAAGTTAAAATGAGGCGACACTGAGGAATGCACTTTCCAGGCTTGTGGAGCTGATGAGATTGGCCTCCAGTCTGTGAAAACTTTCTCCTCCCTCTGGCTATCTTCCATCTAGCTTCAGTTTTGGTTTTTCCTTTCAGGCTGAAGAGTAAACAGGAAGGATCTAGCGATTTGTTTTTATGAATGGAGGAATGCTGAGACATATGTAAGGATGGAACATGTCCAGTGCACATGGTGTCCTGAGTCATGGGTCAAATGGGCATCTCTCCCTTAGGAAGCAGATAAAGTTATGCCAGGCTGTCTGTTGGGATTTCTTTTGAAAACACCAAAAAGTTTAACTGTTTCATTGCGCAAGATTCAAGAATTGTATTTTTGTTTTTTGCTTTAACTTCCTTCCTTTCCAAATGTTCTAAATATGATGTTAGACCCCAGGAGCTGAAATTCTCTGTGGTGGCCTCGTATTCTTTGCTTCACCAAAGGGCTCCTTGGTCTGCTGTTACCTAGTTGTTGTTGGGTTGTGTTTTAAGGGTGTGCCCTGCAGTAACTGGAAGTTTGAAGCTTTGCAGACCCCTCTTACTGCGTTGATTACAAAGGGTTTAGGACATTTGTGTTGCACTTTAGTACCAGTTTTAAATGCCGTAGATTTCTTTTTCAGTCCCTTTTCCCAAGCCAGCTTGGGCTCACAGCCTTGTGTCCCTGTGCTGCCCTCTCCAAGAAGAATGTACTTGGCCTCTGGCTTCTCAGTGCTGGTCTGACCAGTGATGTCTTTTGGTTGAGGAGGGAGGAAATGCAGCTGGTTTCACTGAGGCCGGTCCAGCATTGACCTGAGGTCCATATTGGAGCCCAGGGGCTGTGGAATGAGTAACTGCATCAAGTACGTGCTGCGATCCGGAGCTGGAGACAGCAAAGAGGAGTGGGCGAGAGGCTGTGCTTGTGAGGATGCTCGCCTCGGGACCCCCTGAGAAGAGCTGTGCTCCGCCGCCTGGCAGCGTGGCGGGCTGGCTTCCAGCCCCCTGCCCCTCCTAGGTGGAGGGAGAGGAGACGGCAGAGCATCCCGTGCCCAGGGATCGGCTGCGCTCTGCCACGCGCTGGGGCAGAGCAGGGACGGGCGCTGATGCGGCCGCAGGGGAACCGGGCAGCTCGGCTGCGGTCCGTCCCCTCCGAGGCTGGTTCTGGGAGCGGGGACGCTGCCGGTTCAGTGCGTTCGTCAGCTAGCACTGCAGCGGTCGTCTGCCGACACCTTGCTTGTTCCTGGGCATGTTCCTGGGGTACGGAGTTTCTGGTTGCCACAGGAGATGCTGAGAAGCATCAGGCATTTGGCCCCGTGGAGGTACTGTTAGAGAGTCTGCCTTCTTCCTCATCTTCTCCCAGCCGGTTTGCGTTCGCCCAGCCAGAAGCCTCAGTGTTTTCCAAATCTGGGGCCCAACAGCATATTTAGAACCCTACTTTTAAGAAACTTCCTCCAATTGATTCTTTGAACCCAAGTGTTGGCAGTTGTAAGGAGTAGTCTTATTTTTAAATTTTTACTGCTTTGCCCTCCCTCAAATTGTAGTTTTTCTTAGTGTCGTGTCCCCCACACTTCATGGTCTGCACGCTTGGCAATAAAAAGATGTAATATATTTTGAAACCCGTTTGCTGCTGTCTTGAGGAGCTCCCAGTCAAAACAAAAAACAAAAAAAACGGGCGCTGTTCCTTAGCGATCGAGCATGTTTGCTGACATCTGGGTCTCGGTGTCCTTTTCCTTCCCTGCTGACTTCTGCAGCTCCTGCCACTCACCTGTCCTTGGGGTTACTGCTGAGGCTGGATCTAGCAGTCACACTAGTGCAAAGGAAATCACTGTCACCCTCAGCATCGCACTGATCTGCGGGAGGTTTCATAGGTGAGGCCCCTAGTGCCCGTCTCTGATTCTCTTGATCCGATTGCTTTCCCGGTGAGAGCTCCCAGCGCGGAGGTGCGAGAACAGCCTCGTGGCCAGCCTTTGAAGGCGCCTGTCTTGTCCGCCCAGAGATCTGAAAGTTGATGCTTCTGCTGCTTCTGAAACTGTTGAGAAGCCATTATCAGACCACATTTAGCATTTGAAGCAGCATTCCTCGCCCTCCTAGCTTGCTGCAGAGAATCCAGGCCAGCTCTTGGCTACAAACCCCCAGTTTTGGAAAGCTTGGCATTCCCCGACAGCAAAACAGCATGCAGGGAGCAGCGATCTCTTCTCCTCTTTATGGCTGGCATCTGCGAACGTCTTCGGCAAGCTAGAGACCTGCTAGCAGGATGCCTGGGAATGGCTGTTCCTAATTCTTTCCGAATTCACCCTGGACATGCCCCCGTTAGGCTGTGCTGCTCGTGCTGCTGGCGGTGGCTGCAGTGAGGCAGAGCAGCCTCTGCTCCCTCGCCGGAGGTCTCCGCTCTGCGCAGCCTGCTGTCCCCCCCTTCCCAATTTTACGCCTACCTCTGCAATACGGATACTGTACTCTGGTGTCTCAACTCACAATGAAGGCAACCTGCCTCGCCGGGGCCGCTTCCCAAAGCAGCGGGAGTGCTGTGACTCCCGTGGGACGAGGTATCTCCACTGAAGGCTGAACAAGGCATCCCGAGGTCTTGCCTCTAGCCTGCTACCAACCGTCACCTCATCCCAGTCCTTGTGCAGTCTGTACGCGCACGGGCACCCTTCCTGTCCCGTTGGGTCCTGGTATTCCTGCATGCCATCTCCGGGAGCTCTGCCCTCCTCTTCCCCACCCCAGGTCTGTGCCGTGGGTCCGAGTTGGCAGCCGTTGCTGGAGGGCCGGGGGGAGCTCCTTGCCGGAGTCGCTCTCCAGCCGGCCTCGGCTCTGTTCCGCTCTTAGTTTTCGAGCTGACTGGTTGGGGCTCCCCACCTTGGAGAGAGTGGGGCACAACTGATCTGACCCGTAGCATCTCTTGGGCAAGGAGTCCCCAGCGTGTAGGCAGGCCATCTCCCCCACTTGTACAGACATTTTATATACACACAGTTGTATATGTGTAGATACATGGTTTTTTAACTCTTTTGCACTGAACAACATCGGGGTAAAACCTTGATTCGAAACCAGAAGACGCATTTTTCACATGGATCCAGATGTCTAGATCCCTTACTGTGACCTGTTTGGTAAAACTGTGGCTCAAAATACTGCTGATGCCCATACCTGTTCTCTGTCGCTGCTGCGTTGGGCTGCGTGCAGGCTTTGGGTCAGGCCGGCGGCGTGAGTCCGGTGCGGAGGGCAGCGAGCGCTGGTTTGCAGCCGCCTGCCCATAGAGAAGGAGAAACTTCTCCCCATCCGCTCCGCGGGACGGGCTCACGCACAGGCCTGACCGGGTTGGCTTTGTTGTCCTCGTCTGGTTGAGCGGCTCGGTCCGAACTCCTCTCCATCCACCCGCAGCGTGTCGCTTGTGTAACCCGCTCAGCCCGTCCCTTGGAATAAGGCTGCGTGCAACGTGACGGCCCCGCGCACCCCCAGACCCACAGCCCAGACCATGAGAACTGCCTTTGCTAAGGAAGGGGGAGGTAGGTGGGGTTCGTCCCTGCTTTTCTGCAAAGGGAGGAATTTGGGTTTGCTGCTCTTACCTGCATCTGGAGAAGACTCGGCGATGAAACTAAAGCTCTTGCGTTGGTTGCGTGGGCTCAGCCTGTCCTCTGGAAGAGAATGAAAGGCTGTTTGCCGGCGGTAAGAGGTGAGCTGGCCTAGGGAGGGGTTGTCGGATCTGAGCAGATCCCTGCCTTGGGGAGGCTGCCGGGAGCCCGCAAACGACCTCCAGCAGGGAAGCCCCGGTCGCCACATCCGAACCCTCGGCAAGAGTTGTGACACCGCGAGCTGCGATGCCCAGGCTCAGCCCGGGGGGGTTGTTGGGGCGTGGGGCTGCCAGCTCGTCCCCGGGGTGAGCCGGGGCCAGAGCTCGCTCCTCCGGGCTCCAGAGGTGTCTGAGCCCCAACCCGCAGCTGGGAACGGCCTGGAGGGGGGCTCAGCACGGCCCCGGGGCCCGGACCCCCCTCCGGCGGCAAATTGTCTTTTGTCTGCCAAGCGCCTTCCCTTTCCTGGCGGGGAGGAGAAACGTTGGGCTGAGAAGCGCATCTCTGCTCCTTCCCACCCCCCTGCCCACACTTACAAGTTCTGGCTGACTTTAATTTTGTTTTTTAAAGATTCTAATTTTTTTTGTTACAAATAAAAATAAAAAAATAAAAAACAAAGTGGCAATATTTTTTTCTGTAAGCTTTTCCTAGGAAAAAGCATGGTTTGTAACAAAGTTGTACAGTTCTGAAGTTTGAGATACGAGAAGTACTGTGTGAAACGCTGTAAATGGAGCAGAGATTATTTTATGTACAGTCTGACGCGGGGGGAAACTTTTAATTCTGGTTGATTCTTAGGAAGAATTTGGTTCTTCACTGTCAGGGTTTGGAATTTCATGGTTTCATTATTTTTTTTTTTCTTGTATAGATTGCTGCATTAATTGAATAAAAGCAGAAAGCATCACTGTGCCTGCCTGTGTGGTGGGGCTGGGTGCTGGAGGGGTGCGCAGCCGGGATCGGTGCCTGGCTGCGGGGAGAGGGAAGTGCTAAATAAAGGGAGGCTCTGGCTCCGGGGGGACTCGTGTGCTGCCCTAGAAACTGGGACAGGGCTGCGGCGGGCGATCCCATCCTGATTCTCCTGCTCTGGTTCCCCGTGGGGCAGGGAACAAGCGTCGAAGCTGTCCCCGTCCTGGTCTGGCCGTGGGTCTGGTCTGGGGCCGGGGAGCTGGGGCTGCCACCTTGGCCTCGGTGGCTCGGTCTCCCTGGTGGCTTGGCCTCCCCGTCGCCCCGGGGGGCTGCACCCCGTGCTTCAGCCTCGGCGGGGCCCCTCGCCCGCCCTGCCCTGCGCCTTCCTCCCGCAAGAGGGAGATGGGCGGGCGGCGCCGGAGCGGGGACAGGATGGCTGGATGGGGCCTGGCATGGCGTCCTTCCTCCTCCTCTTTTTCCTCTTCATCCTCCTCCTCTTCTTTCTCCTCCTCCTCTGCAACCACAACGAGCTTCTGCCTGGCCAGGGGCCTGTGGTGTCCCTGCGTGGGGACTGTCGCGCTCCTCTCCATCGAGCCCGTGGGGCTGTGCGTGGGGTCAGCCCCCTCCCCTGTCTGTCCGTCTGTCCATCCACCCCTCAGAAGCCCTTCACAGGCGGGGTGCCGGGCTGGACGCTGACTCCCTGCTCATCCCCAGCCCCTTCCCAAAAGCTGCACCTCCCAAACTGCCCCTTGCTGCGAGGGGTGACCCCAAGGAGGGGACAAGGAGGGAAACTGAGGCAGCAGGCCTCAGAGGACGGAACTGCAGCCCTGTCCGTGCGCGGGCGTCCCGGGGTTAGTCAGCAGGGAGGGGACGCCCTGCCCTGCGCGGGGCTGGGTGCTCGCCTGACTCACCAGCACCCCGGGGCAGGGTGCCGGGGACAGGCACCCCGACTTCCCAGGGGGTGCTCCCCATGTGCCCCCCGTTCCCTCCCCGCTGCTGGGGCGATGCGGCCCCCAGTTGGGGCAGCCCATGGCTGTGGGGCCGTGTGGCCAGGATGGGGCCCCGCAGCCAGGATGGGGCCCCAAGGCCGGGGGCTGCCCCACGGCTACGGGTCCCTGGGGCTGGGATGGGGCCCTGCACCCAGGACACGCCGTGGCCACGATGGGCGGCCTCAGGGTGCCCTCGCTACCCCCCAGCTCCACCCTGGGGCGCTGCGGAGGGAAAAAACGAAGGAAAGAGGGGAAAAAAAAAAAAGAGGATAGAAGCTGCAGGGAGGGCTCTAGGGGAGGCGAACTACAAATCCCAGCATCCCCCGCGCGGGCGCATGCGCAGCGCGGCTGGGCGGGGCGACGCCGCGCCGTGCGTGCGAGCCTGCGCTGATTGGCGGCGCGGGCTGCCCGTCAGGGCCGCG
>VXAA01001873.1:42239-60172 GCA_013399115.1 Anseranas semipalmata
CCCCGCCCTACCGGGAGCGCGGGGGCAGCGCGGTGAGTGCGGGGGGGCAGAGCGGGGCCGCCCCGGGGCGACGGGGCCCGGCCCGGCCGGGGTGAGGAGGTGTCCCCGGGGGGTGCCCGCTGCCCGGCCGCCTCGCCTTGGCAGCGCGGTGAGGGGGGGTCTCTGTCCCAGCCCTTCCCGGGGGTACCGGTGCGGCCTCCCCCGTCCCGTCCCCAGCCGCCGGTGCCGCCCCCAGTGCTGGCGGTGATTGCGCAACGGCCGGGCGAGGACGCGGGAGCCTTATCTGCGGTGACCCTTGGTCCGGCCCAGCTCCTCCGCCGCACCTGGGTGTCCTGGCGGTGACGGGAGCCCTCGGCCTGGGGCCTCCCCAAAAGCTCGCGTCCTGCCGGCTCCCCACCTTCACCCCACCGGCGGCACGCGTAGGCCGGTGGCCTCCCCCGGGAGGCAGCTCCCCGGTGCCGGCTGACATCGCGCTGTTCCTCTTCCCTTCCACAGGGCGACCATGGCCGAGTTCACGCACAAGCGGGGCAAGCAGCAGGACGACAGCGGGCTGGGCAGCGTCCTCGACGTGCTGCTGGCCAACGCCAGGCTGGTGCTGGGCGTCAGCGGGGCGGCCGTGCTCGCCATCGCCACGCTGGCCGTCAAACGGGTGAGGCTGGCAGCGGCCGTCGGGCTGGGGCTGCCGGGCTCCCCGACCGTGGCACGTGAGGACGTGCCGCAGACCTTGCTGCCCCTTCCTGAGCTGCGGGTCTGCTCCCTCGAGCCCGGCAGAACTGCTCCTGCAGGTGGTGATGCCGTGGGCATGGAGCTGCCCGCTCCCACCCTGCGGAGGTGCCCACAGCCCCCTCCCCATTTGCTGCCTCATTCAGCAGGTTCGGGGTGCTGTGTCCCTTCCAGAATCAGGTCTGATTCCCATTTGGATACCTGAATGTTTTCCATTTAAAATCTGTAGGTAGCTAATGCACGTCTTTCTGGCTCCATAAATTTAATTTTTTTGGCGAGTAGAAGTCCTGCACGTGGCTGTGTTTCCCCAGGTGCATATCAGAGGGGCGGTTGTCCCCTAGTTTGGGGTGCAACTGCCGGGAAGTGGTGCTGAGAGGACAGCTTGCCACGCTGGGTTTTCCTTGTGGAACATCCCCTTGCTCTTCCAGTGGTGGCAGCCTTCTGCGGAGGGGGCTGGTGGGCTCCGGGCTTTCCCTCCCACATCCAGGGAAGTTCCCTGCATTTGTGTGAACAGCCGCAGCTCGTGCGGGTGCCACTGATGGAGCAACCTGCTCTCCGAATGGAGCCGTTTGGGGACTGCAGCTCCTTGCACCCCATGCAGCAGGGATGGGAGAGGCCCCGCTGCATGTGGTGTGGGATCTGTCAGACCGCGTGCACATCCCCTCCTTCTATCTCTCCCTCCAGCTGATAGACCGAGCCACGAGCCCTCGCGATGAAGGCGATCCCAAAGCTGAGCAGAAGACTCTGGAGGAGAGCTGGCAAGACTTGGCCTTGATCAAGGCGACACAAAAACCTCCTAAGAAGCAGAGAAGGGAAGACCTCAGCGAGCCCCTGCTCTCTCCGGCTCCGCCGCCGGCACCAGGTGATGCTCGCGGTGGGCAGCCGCGCTGCGCTCCACGCGCGCGTGGGTGAAGTCACCTTGATGTGCTTGGGGCCGGCTGCGCCTGTGCTCCCGGCTGCCTGGGAGCTCCACGTTATTTTTAGCTCGACGATCGGAAAGCTGACCCGGTTGTGCCTTCCCCCATGGGAGGCTCCCGAGCTGCGGCCCCTTTTTTGGCAGTGCCTGCATTAATAGCACCTCTGATAACATCCTGGGCGTCTCAGCCAGCCTGTCGGTAGAGGCTGCCTTGGCTTTGTTCCCTGATGAACAATGCTTGTTTTTTGGGTCAGCTCTGTCTAGGGAGGAAGGTGTGCTCGTGAATTGCTGTAGACAAAGGCTGACTTATCTAGCTGGCTATAAAGGAGGCGCTTTTCTGAGCGGGAAGGCAGCCCAGCAGGTCCCAAGACACCGCACCCAGAGCAGGATCATTTGCAGGCATTGGGGCAGGCTGGATCTGCCTGAGTGTGGCAGGGGCGAGTGGCGGGGCTGAGAATCACAAGGGACCCTGGCAGTTTGTCCCTTGCCCGGCTGCTGCTGCTTAGCCTGGTTTACCCGCCTCTAGCTGGGGTGTAACACTGGGTGCTGCTGGGTTTTAGGGTTAGTTTGAGCCTTGCATTGGCTGAATGGCTGTTAATTGGCTGTTAATGTCAGAGTACTCGGTGGTGCCTCTCTCGGCAAGGTCAGCATCCGAAGGCTGAGGGCTGAACTTTCAGCTCGTGCCTTCCCCAGGGCTGTGGCAGGAGAAGCTGGTGCAGCTGATCTGCTCAGAGCCCTGACTTCTTCCTTCCCTTGGCCCCATCCCCTTCTTGCAGAGCCCAGGGCCTGCCCAGCGCCTCCGGCACCTCCTCAGGTCGAATCCAGCCCTCCGCGCTGCCTCACGCTGCAGGAGAAGCTCCTCTCGCACTACAGCAGCCACCTGGCCGTGCCCGAGACACAAGCGGTGCTCGCCCGGCAGCTGGCCCGGAGCATCTGCACTGAGCTGCAGAACTTCCTGCGGAGCAAGTGCCCGGAGCTGCCCTTCGGCAGCCTCTTCCTCAGCGGTCCCCTACTCGACGGCCTCGGGGCTCTTGCTGCTGACCACGTCCACTTCATGCTGCCAGTGGTCCTCGATGCCACGCTCTGGAGCCTCATCCCAGGAGAGGACACTGTCGTGAGAAACCCTCGGTATTGGATGATCAAGAGGACGGATCTGGAGTATTTCCCTCGTGGGCACAGCTCCTGGGACAAGTTCCTCGTGGGCCAATACCTCTCCTCCAACATGCTCAACGAGACCCTGCACAAGTTGCTGGTGGCCTCCATCAACTGGCCTGCCATAGGCAGTCTGCTGGGGAGCCTCATCCGCCCGGTCGTGGCCTCCCGGGAGCTGAAGCTGGAAGTCAAACACGATCAGGTCGAGCTGAGTGTTGCCCTCTTCCCGGTGGTGGAAATGGAGGACAAGGTTCTTCTGGCTGCTCCTCCTGAAGGACTGGTGGAAAACCTCTGGCTTGAGAGCGTTGGCAGGGCAGAGGTCTCGAAGGTGAGGGAGCTGGATGCTGGTGACTCCGGGGCTCGGCAGCACTGCCTCCGCATCCTGAACAGTGTCTGCAGGAGCCATCCCGCCCTGCACAAACTGAGCGGCAGCCCCTTGGTGCACGTCGTCCTTCACCTCAGTGCCACCAGTTCGGACTGGGCAGAGGGAAGCCTCGCTGCCAGGTTCCAGCAGGTGCTTGAGGAGCTGGTAGGCTACCTGGAGAAAGGGGTCCTGCCTTCCTATTTCAACCACAAAGTCAACCTCTTCTGTGAGCTCTTGGACGAAGAAATAGAAGAGATGGGCTTCATGCTCTACAGGGCTGTAGCTGAGCCAGAACTCCTGCTGAAGGAGAAATGACTGGTGCGTTGGGAGCTTCCTAATGTAGGGTGTTCCCCACACGTCTGCTGCTCCCCGCTGTGAGGGTTGCGATGCTTCTAGTTGACTAGTCGGTAAGAGGCGAAGTTCTTGCACTTTATGAACAAAAGTATTTCCTTTCTGAATAAAATGTGCCTGAGAAGAGATGGGCAGTGGTGTAAGGAGCCTTTTGCTGAGAGGCTCTGCCTTACCCGGGTCAAACGCAGCCCGCGCCTTGAGTACCTAAAGGTGAGTCTCATCTGCTGGGAGCCAACATGGAGCAAGTTTGGCCTCTGGTTCCCAGCGAACTGCTGTCTGTGCCAGCCTGCTGTCCCAGCTGCCAGGCTCCTCTCGTGCTCTGAAACTGCGACCTGAGCGGGGCCGAGCCTCCCCTGCTTCCTGGGGCAGGCACTTGCCTTGCGAGGGAGCTGGAGAGGCGCAGTCCCTTGCTGCTGCTGCAAACCTCATGGTTTGCATTGTGCTGGGTGCTGCGTGGGTGCTTTCACCAGCACCCAACTTGTTCTCACAGTGCCATGCTGGTGGGGTGGGGTGGGAGCCTCATCCCTCGCCAGGTCTGCAGGCTGGGATGTTGACAACCTGAAATAAAGCCCGAGTGATGGCCACGCGACTCTCTGGGCGCTGCAAGGTGTTGCCATAGTGAATGGGACTGCAGGGTTATTCTTTGGAAACCCTTTCAGCTGCCAAAAGGGCAAGCTCAGGCCTACCGGGCTGTTCTGCTGGTATCAGTTCTGCCCAAAGGAGGGGGCTCCGTGGCCCTTTCCTGCAGCTGTTGTGCTGCCAGCGCTGCAGTACGGGCTGGAAGGGTGGGGGCAGGAGGAGCTGCTGCCCCCTGGGGGCTGCTGGCATGGGCCCCTGGGTAGGGGCTGCTGCGTGGCATTGCCAGCGTCCGTCTGCGGGTACTTGCTGCTCTAACAAGCCATGGTGTCCCCTCCCAGCCTGTCAAGTGACCTTTCTATGCATGTATTGCTGCTGTCTTGAGGTCCTCTTCCCCTGAAGCCTTGTGGTGTAGGGCAGGAAAGGACAGGAATGATGCTTGGAGCAGAGTGCTTGCAAGAACTGAAGTGGTTTATGCTTCTTTTTGTTAAGATCTATTTTGTTTGGGTGTTTTGTTCTTTTTTCCCTTGGAGTGGCTGCTAGTAGGCTTTGGTTCTGGCTGTAGTCCAAGTGCGAAGGAATACGCTCATATTTAATGAGAAGAGCTATGCTGGTTTTGCACACTGGTGGAGATGGAAAAATCCTGTGGACTTCAATGTAAGCACCTGTTGTGGTTGTTTTCTTTACAGCTATCTTGTCTATTGGGTGGAAAAAAACCTGTGCTTTTCCTCCCAGTCTGAAGATTAATTTGTTCCTCCAAACCACTTCCCAAGTGTTAGTGATGAGAATAAACCTTCACTGTGTACACTGGTTCTCCTGTGTCAGATCTGTTTTGTCTCCTCTCCTGTGATAAGGGCTGAAGCCGTCCTCCCGCCGCAGCAGCGTGCCTGAGAACAGCGCAGCCCGGGGCATCCCTCCCCTGCGTGGAGCTTGGCAGCGGTCAGACCCCGTGGCGCAAGGCCTTTCTCCTCCTCTTCCAAACTGCCACGTAAAACACCCAGCGCCCCTGCTGCCTCCTGGCTGCATTGTGAGCTGGCTCGACGCTGAGCTCGTGCCGTTTACCCAGCGGCTCCAACTGCTCCCTTGCCTGAACGCTAACTGGGGTTAAACCAGTAAAGCTGGTAATGGCCAGTGCCATCAGCAACACTAAACTTGCTGCCTGTGTGCTACGCAGACGCCTTCCGCTGCTGTTGCCATTTGGAGGCTGCTGCCCAGCTTTAGCCAGCTCAGTGATTGCATTACAAAGCCTCGTAATCCGGTTATTTTAGCCAGGTCTGTATTTTTAGGCTACAGCTGTTAATGGTGGGTGTGAGGGGCACAGGGAAATGCAACATGAATTCTCCTGACCTTACTCCGTAGATTTAGGCACGATAGCAGTGAACTGGTGCGGTGTTAAAAGCTCTCTTCTTTCTCATGCAGACTTGAAAGCGAACCTGTGCTGCTGTGGCCTCCCCTGCTTCGAGCTACCCTCTAGAAAGCTCTTGGGCCTCCTGCCCACTCTGGCTGCTTCGTGTGCTGTGCGTCATCTTGGTAGCGACCCATGGGAATTGCTCTGTGCTCAGGAGCAGCATCCTGAGCAGCATCGGGGGCCCTGGGGGAACAGCTGAGTGCTGTCCTCTGGCAGAAGAGGACAAGGGAGTTCTGTGGAACTACTTGCTTTGCTGTAAAGAAAGCCCAAACAGAGAGGGAGGAGGTAGCCTGGCTTTCTCAGGGAGCTCAGTCTAAATGAAGTGCAGGAAAAAAGAAACTCCCTTCAGGTTCAGCCAGCTGTCTGTCTTTCCCTGGACAGCAACACTACAACAGATGCAGCTAGTGAGATAAAACTGCTTTCCCTACACCTCTGCAGCTCACTTTTTTTTTTTTTTTAAAAAAAAAAAGCTGCAGGGAGTTTCTGCCAAGAAAGCTTCTGTATTGTTCTGATGAGTGAATGGAAAGAACAAGATTTGGCTGGATGCTTTTACAGTAATAGCTTAACTATTTTAAGTAGGAAGAAATAATAAGACAGTTAAGATGCCACTGTATCAAATTTAAAAATTAAATAATCTTTTAATACGAAGTTATTACTTTGACAAAAATAACTTCCATTAGCTAGCAGCATCTCACAGGCATGTTTCAAGGTTTGAGGAAGAATGCAGTTTCAAATTCAGGAGCAGTCTAAAACAAAAGCTCTTCCTGAGCACTGCCGCTGAGCCTCCCCTCCAGGGCAAGCACCAGCTCCATCTTCTCTGCACCTGGCTCTCCTTCACAGACAGGGACAACCAAGGTACGAGGTGTACGGGGCTGTGACAAAAAAGGGGAATGTTGCTCAGGTAACTTCCACTTAGAAGGGCAACTTAAAATAAAATTCCACACTGTGGAAAGCCAGGAACTGAGGAGAGTTAAGCAGCCCCGGGGTTTGTCCCAGTGGCTACGATCCAGCTCTTCCTCATGTAGAAATGCCATGTAGATGTGACCACTACCACAGTGGGAGCTGCAGGTGGACTAGACCCAGTGCAGTTTTCTCAGCAGACCCACAGTGTTTCCAAATGTGTCTGAGTATTCCCATCTGCTCAGCAGAAGAGCAGCTGAAAACCAAAGCCTATACCAGTAGCGGAGCCAGTTTTCAAAGCTGGTTGAGCCTTCGCTGCCCAGGCTCATAATGTATGAGTGATGAAGGTACCCCCTGGCAGGAACAGACTGCAACCAGCCCTTCCAGAAAGCACTCACAGGCTCGATTCTGGGTTCCTGTAGCAGCTCACAACCCTGGACCTTCCAGACTCTCAAGAGATGTCCATCTAGGCTCAGTGGTCGTGAGGGCAAGTTTTCCTCGTGTGGCCAGGCTGGTGGCAAATGCTACAGGTCCGTGGTTTCTTGGCAGTGGCTCCTGAGGAGAGATTGCTTGGTCTCTTAGTTTTTCTTCCCAACTCCCTTGAGTATCCACTGTTCCCAAAGTGGTTCAAAGAGACATCTCCAGAAGCCCCTACAAAGAAACAACTTGGATTTAAGTACCTTTGAAAATATACATAGGTGAAAAACAGAAGATAGGTTCAAAATGGCAGGAGATCAAGGATTTTACTATCCCAGCCGCTCAAATTATTTCTGAAACTACACTTGCTTCAGATTTCTCTGAACATTTAAATGTTATCCATTTGTCTTGCAGCATTAGAGAAATGTGTGAACAGAACAGGGGAAACTGATCTTTCTGGTTGCATGCTCTGGGCTACAGCCAAAGCAGAAACAACAAAACATACCAGAATAAAACTTGTTTTTAAAGTAGTTCTGAAAACTTGGTTCTAACCCTTTAGGGCCAAATGTCTAAGGAAAGGAGGAGGCCAGTGTTGAAGAGCTCTCTCAAACCACATCTCCACCTCTGTACTTTGCTTACAGTCCCTTTGTGTCAGTGCTCTTTCTTTCTTTCACATCCTTTTTTGTGATTTTTTTTTTTTTTTTTTAACGGGTATTTGCTTTCAGCACCTTTCCACTGCAGCCACACTTGGTTTCAAAGCTTCCGAAAGGCTTGGCCTTTCACTGCATTCCTAAACTAGGGCAGAGGGAGCATCCCAGCTTCCCTGGCATGACGGAACAGGGTTTAAGATGGCCAAAAGTGGTGTCACTGCTTCAACTCTCTATCAAGTCAGTAACAGCTCTCTCAAAACCAAACACCAAAATTTGGAAGGACAAATTCTGTCCCAAACAGACTGTTGGAAAGCATTCTGGGCTTTATCCAGTGACACATGGACAGACAGACACGCAAGCTTTCTGCATGTAGAAGCAAAGCATGCTGTTACTGCTTGGAGCTCAGTGGATCTGTTTTATAAGTACGTATCCTGCTGGCATTCAGAGAAAGGTAAGCCAGGCTTAGTTTTTACAAACAACATTTAAAATGCTATAATGCTGCTGACAGACAGACGTAAAGACAAACCTGAAGTCTGCTAAATGTAAGAGTTCCTACAAGAGTTGTACTGTGACAGCATTATGAGTGTATAAGAAGTGTCTGCTCAGTTTAGCTTTAAGAACAGCCTCCAACCTTGCATCTCACCCCAAGCCCAGCCTTACCTGGTGCCACGTTTTCATCAGCCCACTGGAAGAAGCCGCACTGCTGCTCTCTGGGTTTTGGGCACGTGTGGAACTGCCGTCCTTTGTTAGGACCGTCTCTTTGGACAGTGCGCATGACAGCTGGCTGGTCACACTTGCAGACTGTGCCACCTCCTGAACTGGAGCTGTTGCTTCCAAAGAGCTCTGGGCTTCTCCCTCCTCCTGGTCTCTGAAAGCCTGCTGGGCCCCTTCCCCCAAAGGGCTGGGGTGGTGCAGAGCCCCGCGGAGCTGCGTTGCTTCTGTCCTCTGACTGCTGATCAGCCCAGAGGAAAAAGTTGCAGGTATTGGCATTGCATTTGTAAAACTGCCTGCCTTGATTGGGCCCTTCTTTGCGCACAGTTAACAGCATGGCTTCGTTCCCACAGTTGCACACCACTGCGTTGTTCCCATCGTCTGAAGCAGCCGAAGGAGTGGGCCTGTGTGTTCTTGTTGAACCCAAGGAGAGTAGATGTCCTGCTGCCAGGTTTGTGGTCCCCCTCACTTGCCTGTTTTCACTGCTTGCTCTGTTAAAGGAGTTGTTGACCTGCAACTGACTAGCTGGATGGCTGGCTGACCGCGCAGGTTGGGATGACCTGTGTAAGTACTTCAGGTCCAAGAGCTCTCTCAGCATCTCATCGCAGCCTCCAATGCAGCCAACAAACTCCAGGGGCATCATGGGTGGAACACTGCCTCTCTTGAATTTAAACTTTAGTCTAAAAAGGAAAGGAAGAATACAAATCTGCCAGCTCATGCAACGTCTCATCAACAGACCTTAATTTGGACTTGATTATAGTGTTTTTTATAAATTCTGCTATACTTATATTGTTTTCCCCTTCCCCGCACCTTCTTTCCATCCCCAAGCCATGAGAATGCTGCTCCAGCTTTCCAAGATTGGAATAGAAAACAGTTGTCCAGACAAGCCCATGAAGTCTCTGGCCCTGATGACTAACACGATGTCTGAGGGGTTACGTTTCCCTGAGGGATAACTGGTATGACCTACCTGTGAACAGGATGCGGTTTACACACAGCACAGATGCTCTCGTCCTTGGCCACATCCAGCACAAAATCGGGAAACCAGACTGCAGTTTTACAAGCCGGATAGCCCATGCAGCTGAGATAGAACCTGCCATGGGACAAAGGCACCAAATGAGGAAGAGGCAATGTCAAGACAGTCAGTGGTCTGTTCTCCCCTCTTCTCAGCTGTCAGAAGTTGTCCAAACAACATTTGTTTTAAACTTAAGAGGTTCAGCTGAGTCCACACAGCTTACATAGCTAGTGGAGTTTGTTAGCTGCAGCCCAAGTTTTCATGCATGCTGCAGAGAGGAGGTAAATGGACAACACTTAGAAAGCAGCCTTCTGTGTCTTGCTATGATAAGGAAGATCACCAACCCGCCACTCCTCTTGGTCTTCAGGACCATGTCGTTGTTGCACTGTGGACACTTCCGAATGGAAACAGGCATTGCTGGGTAGACTTCCTCTTGCTCAGCAATTTCTGTGGCTTCTCCAAAATACTGAGCCAGGGCCTGGTCCAGCCTATAAAGGAACAAGCAGAGCATCCTGTCTTGTCTGCAAAAAGCAACTGGGCAGTGAATTAGTGCCTGCCGCCTTCTGCACAGCCCGTCTGAGCTTCTCCATGAGCATGTTGATTCAGCACCGTGCCTCTGGAACGGGCTAGATGTGGGTGCACCATAGAAGAGGTCAGTGCACTTTGCCATCAACTTTAGCCATCTCTGAATTTAATGCAGAGAGTTTAAACCACAACGAACAGTTGGCACAAGCTCATGACAACGTGCCATACTGTGAGTTGCCCCATCCCATGCAAATGCCTGCACGCGCTGGGTAGAGCTCCAAGAAGACAAGGTGACAGGATCCCACTCCAGGCTGAGCCCCAGATGACAAGCCAGCGCCTCCCAGAATGGCAAAGCAGGCAGAAGAGGGCAAATATAAGACTTACTTGTTGGCTCTGGCCACAGCCTCAATGAAGACTTGTTTGTACTTTTGGACCTGCTGCTGCAACACTGCAGATTTGTCTTTCTTCCCCTCACAGATCAGTTTCAGATCAGCTTCCAGCTCAGCTCGAAGGTCAGGCTTGGACATCTCGTAGCCCATGGAATCATAGCCTGAGGAGCATACTGCACGGTAAGTGAAAGGAACGAGCAAGTAAGGAACCTGCCCTCCTCCCAACAAGCACTGTCCATACCTTCAACCAGCCCCATGCCCAAGTGGCCTGGGAGGAACCTCTGATCTGCTGTAAGACCCACGTACATCCGTGTCTTAATTGTCTCAATGTGCTCGGCGTGAGTAGCATCGGTCCCTGAAAGC
Organism: Anseranas semipalmata; assembly: GCA_013399115.1. Taxonomy (NCBI): domain Eukaryota; kingdom Metazoa; phylum Chordata; class Aves; order Anseriformes; family Anseranatidae; genus Anseranas; species Anseranas semipalmata. The sequence continues at coordinate 52,697 of VXAA01001873.1, forward strand.
AGACAGGTTGTTAGTGAAATTAGGTGCCTAGAAGAGACTTCCCCTGTGCCTACCGCAGAGTGCAAGACGCTAAAGGGACAGGTGACAGAACGTACAGCCAGAAGCAGCACTGGCCTCACATTCCATTGGCACTGAGGCCAACAAGGTGCAAACGCCCTAGACCCTAAACTGCATATCCCCCTAGGTATTGGAGACGCTCTGCAGACTCCTTAGGATCCCTGGACTTTGCTCACAGGTTTCTACTACCCCTCTGTTCTGTATATTTAAGTAACTTCTTATCTGAAGTGATATTTAGAGAATTCCCTCCTCTGAGGGTGGGGCAGAACTGGTACTAGGTAAACTGAGGAGAAGCTTAGGAACAAAGCTCTCCCAAGAGCGACAGGCCACACTGCCAATACTGACCAATGCCATGTTTCTCCATGAGGGCAATGAGATCCGCTTCTGAGAGGAGCAATGGAGGGCTGGTTTCCCCATCCACCATCTCCACTGTAGTGGGCTGAAAGCGAGACCCTTTCTGATACAGTGGGATAACCTGAAGGGAAGGAGAATCTCTTTGAAACTGCCTTTCTGGACCATTCACTGAAGACAAAATGTCATGCTAACAGCAGGCCAGTGCAGTAATACAGCAGCACCCTGTTCTGGAGGAGATCCAGCCTCGGGGTGCTCAGGATAAGCCAGCAATGAGCTGCCAGAGACCACGGAGCAGCAATTGCAGCTCCTCTTGGTGAGTAATCTTCCCCACATGGAAGCAGCCCTGTATGGTCTCTGCTGTGGTGTCAGAAGGGGAAGAATCTATCCAAAGCTGGTGCAATAACACAGTACAGGTCTTCAGAAGAGATGGCTCTAAGTGAAACAGCCAGCGGGTCAGGAATTATCAAAGGACATTCTGGAGAGGGGCCTGAAACTGGCAGGGAAGTTTTCACATCAGTACAACCCATGTGCAGTTTTAAACTCCAGGTACTTTAGCCTCTCCCATCTATGTTGTTCAAGGGTGTTACCTTGTCACTCCACTTCTCATAAGGATAAACTTCCAGATAATTTCGGGCCAGGATCATTAGTCCTTGAGCAACGAATCGCTCACTCGCAATGTCAATCTCCACAGTTGTTTCCTGTCCCTTGGCGTCTTGAGAGCAGCAAGCCAAAAAATGGCGCACAATGAATTCATATAGTCTCTGCTCGTTGCCCTAATATCAAACAGTAAAAGAGGGTCAGACTCTCCTCCAGTGTTAGCAAGACGTCAAGAAGTATTAGTGAGATCTCAGGTGAGGATACTGTGCTAATGACCATATTATTAAGACTTCTATCTTTATTTTTCAAGCAATACAAGCAATCCAGTTATATCCACCTTTATTAAACTCACCTGTAGGTTAGCAGTGTATTTTGTGGGGTGAATGGGAGGGTGAGCCTGATCTGATTTGGTTCCACTCCGAGGGGTTGGCCCACCTTGATCCAAAATCCTCTGTGCAAATGCTCCCCAGTTTGGGTCCTCTGTTTGCTGTTGTACTAAGGCAGAGAGGTTCAGCTCCTTGGGGAAAATGTTGGTCTCTGTTCGGGGATAGCTAATAAACCTTAAGAAAGACAGAAGAGCACTTTAAGAGGTGCTCCAGGATGCTTCCCATTTTGGACTAAAGGTCACTTATTTTTGAAATAATTAAATTTACCAAGACAAATCTTGCTTTCTTACCCTTGAGTATAGAGTTTTTCTGCTATTCTCATGGTTTCCTTTGCATTTATTTTCAGTTTGCGGGAAGCCAACTTCTCAAGTTCCTAAGTTGGGAGGAGCCAGAAAAAAATGTATTTGTGCATAATTCTAAGTGGTGAGTAAAATATCTGCTCAAAGCTTCTTTCAGATCAGTCTTTTCAGCACAGTTCAAACATACCACAGTGTCCAGGGGCAGGGGCCTCCATTTGCTCTTTGGCTTGCTCCCAACCTCAACAACAGTTGCTACAGGATCCTAAATGCAGAGTAAGCGAAATGCAAAATCTCCTTGAAGAGTTCACACAGACTGTTCTTCAAACATCTCGAGCAAGAAGGATGCGGGAAATGTTTGGCTGATACTGCATCATAAAACTATTTACAAGCTTTCCTACCTCCATACACATGTGGTAAAGGACCAGGCACGCTGTGTGATTAAAGAGCCGGTTCCTCTTCCAGTTGAAGACCACATTGCCATCTTCATGTTCATGTGTCACTGTTTTGAAAACCAGATCAGAGTGATACAGGAGTAATGCAGTTGAAAGACAGCAGAGGCAATGGGGCAACATTACTGGGAAACCTTTCCAGCTCTGCTTAATGATCATGGCAAAGGAAGAGGAAATCACCTCTGCAGCATTGTTTGTTGGTTGCCCTGACATTTTTCCTTTCCCAATACATTAAACCCTTTAAGATGGAGTGCAATACCCACTTTCCTCCAGCATACCTTTGATTTTATAGAAGGCTTCAGGAACAAAGGCCTGGATGGCTTTAAAGCGTTCAACTACAAACCCCAGAGTTGGGAACTGGCAACTACCATAGCTGATCAGCTGATCTGCTAAAATATCAGGGAAGATCTTCCGGAGCCTCAGGGTCTGGAATCTGGTGAAGGCAGCACCTGAGAAAACAAAATGGCCGCTAGAACTGAATAATACAAGATTGGAGGATAATCGCAACACTGCAGAGGGCTGTTTTTAATACTCGAATCAAGTATTAATTTTACTCCAATTTTAATATTAAAAATTGCAGAAGCTTTTCAGTGCTGCATGAGCTACTAACCTAATGTTTGCTTCAAAGAATATGTTGTTTACAGTGAAACAAGAAATGTGATTTAGTTAATTCTGATCTAAAAATCAGATTTACAACTCTACAGAGAGCATTTTTGTCTTGTGTTGGGGATGCAGTAACAGATGATTTTTAAATACCCCTTGATGGGTTTTAACAATATGAATTCCATGTGGCTGAATGAGAAGCAAGGAAGAATCTGATAGCCAGCTATCTAGTTTTTACAGCAACCTAAGAGAATTCAAGTATTTATAGAAAATGAGCTATACATTGATGACAGAGCCAGAGCTGACTCCCCTGCCTACCTACCATGCTATCAGCCAGCTCTCATCTCCAAAGCATGTTTACGTACCTATCCTGAGGTCCAGCTCCTGCCTGACATCAACGGCATCGCTAGTTTTTTGATCCGGTTGGGTGAGATTCTCACAGGCGGTTCTGACAGCATGAAGTGTAATCTCTGAAAAACGGGCTCGGAAAATCTGGAGGTTTGGCTTTACTATCGGACAAAAAAAAAGAAAAAGTGACTCAAACAACAATGGAAAGAATAAACTAATTAGCAGCTGTCTTATAAAGAGTATGCTGCCAACATATTCTGCATCCTTCCAGTGAATGAACATATTTCTGGTGTATCAGAGCCATACATCTATCAGAACTACGTCCAGTGGATTTGCACCTGGACAGGGTAAGACTGACAGCTGAGTAAGAATGACATCTCTGTTACTAGATCTGAGCAGCAATACCTGTTAAATCAGCATTTTAATGGAAAGCAGATTGATGCAACAGATGCTCTACACACCAGCTTTGCAAACGTGAATGATCTCAAAGCCAATGTTCTCTCCTTCCCGGTCACAGTCAGTCCAGATCACCAGAGCTTGGCATTGCTGGACTTCTCGTTCAAGGGTTCTCTGAGACCAGAAAACAACACAGAATGAGACATACCAGGCCATTTGCTTTGTCACTTAATTTTAGAATGACTCACTAACTGAACATGAAATGCAACGTGTATCCATAGAGATAGATTGTTGCAATAACATTTTGTAATTGTCTCTCTCATGAGATTAGGCAGCTTTCAAAAGAAATGAGTCATTTATTTACATCTAACTCTTTGTTAAAAAACACTGCTTGGATTGGATTGTACCACAGTCTGTTTTCTGAAAATGTCATTTTTTGTAAAACTGAGATGCAATTACCAATTCCACCGTGTTGGAAACAACACTTCTACTCTTAACAAAGTAGCTGTTCCTTTACTGCTCTAATTTTACACTGGCAGGAGACTTCAATGTTACGAATTTGCTAAACTCTAGAAACTTTCAAGTTAAGGACAAAGGTGCAATCCTCCCTGTGTCTGAAACAACAGTTGTAGAATCAACCTCTGAACTTTCAAGAAAACCCTTAAAAACAGCATACCTTAATATCCACATAATTTTCAGGACAATATTTCTCAATTTCGGCATCAAAAAGAGCTAGGGGGTTGCAGCCATGCCTGGTAAACAGAGGATAAACAGTGTGCATAACAAACTAAAACATATATTGTGAGACACTAACTGGTGCTGTCTTGTGAGGAAATACTGTTCGGGTACTGGAATTAATATATTATGCTACGGGCCTTGTCTTAGACAACTTACGAATTTGTGTGAAATGCCAAGTTACGTTTACTCAAAACCAATAGAACCAAAGCGCAGAGAAAACAGGAAATCTGGGAGGCAGACCTAAACAAGCAACTTCTCTTATTTCATACACAGAGAACAAAAGGGAGGGAAGTTGGATAAAACACCTCACTTCCCCGAATAATTCTTAGTTGAACAAAGAACACAAAAACGTCACTCCAGTTTTGAAATCAATTCATGTCCCTGGGCCTGCCTTCATATATTTTAATGTATTTTAACCAGTATTATAACTTTGTTTGTTTTTTAGCACTTTGAAGACAGTAATTTGAAGACAATATTTTGGTTATCCTGAATAGAATCTGATACTTATCACCCTGCTCTGCACGGCCACTTGAAGCACACTGTGTCACAGCCCCTCCCTGCTCCAGCAGCGTGGATTTGTACTACTGGAGCTGAAGTACTGGCTCTCCTTGTTGCTAAAGGTATGGCCTTGGGGACACAGCCACACGTGCTCTGAGGAAACATTCCCTCCAGCAGCATGGCCTGTGTGACTCCAGCAGCCCCGTGCCATGGGCGCGCTGCTCTGCTCAGGATCAGGAGGCGACAAGAGGAGCCCTGCGAGGGGGCAGTAAGTACAAACCATTTGCGAAACGGCAACTTGAAATCATGAGCCAGCAAGTGTCCCGACACGGATGTCATCACCACAGTAACGTTCTGCAAGAGGCAGGGTGAGGTAATTAGTGGCCATCGTTTGCTATAATCTACCCAGAGCCCTACAATCTTGACACAGTTCTCAGGTGACACAGCCAGGGATACCTCCCTCCTGATTATTATAACAGGGTCCTTTCCCTATAGGCAGCTAAACCTACATCCTTATCCTGAATTTTTGTAGGAAGCTCCCCATTCTAAATAACATTTTTGACAGGTGGAAAAACAAAAGAACAGAAAGTTGAAAGACAAAGCCAAGAAAAGAAAATCGGACTTTTCCTTGTTTTTAGACAAAACTAGATATGCATTGCATAACTTCGGACGGATGTTTTTTTTATAATTAATATTTTGCACTTCTCTAATCCATCAGTGGAATGAAAGAAAACTCTACCTGGCCAAACATCTGGTAGTCATATTCGTAGATCTTGTTGAACTTGGAAAACCCCTCTCTCTGGAAGGAAAAGGAAAATTGCTAAGTTTCTGGCTCCTAGCAGAAGCCAAACACGTTCCACCTCGCTTCATATTCACTCTTATGGCAGGGCACAGAAATACGGGGCAAGTGAAAATCAGGTACTGTAGCTAAAACACAAAGGCAAGGGAGGTTGAATGGAAATTGCCTGCGCCATTTATAGAGACATTGAAATGGTGTTTCCAATGTAACAGGATTTTAAAACACGCCTGAAGGGGATGCCAGGGTTATCGCCCCACGGATGGTGATGACGGACAGCACGGAACAGATCTGTTTATTGGGTTGGCCAGTTATTGTCCCCCTCCCGACACACAACTGTCCTGCTCCAAACGACAATGAGTGCCAGCTCTGGGTCCCTTCCACCTAACCCAGAGTTGTGGAAGTTTCTAGATTGGGTATTTGCATCTCTTCCTATAGAAGCATGACAACGCCTTCCTTGATTGAGACTGTCAGTGCTCAGGTTCTCAACATCTTGCATTCAAACATAATTTTGGTCTAGAAGCACCTTCCAGTTCCTTAGCTTGGAAATACCAAGTAATCATGCAAACTGTTAAAGGTCGCAAAACAAAGCAGCAGCAGAGAGAAGAGATCTTTGAACTCCTCTTCTCCAAACCACAGACCATCTTTGCTTTATTATGTGAACTTCAGTACACCCCTGATACTTGCTGACGCTGCAGAAGCGGTGCTTTTTGACTGGAAATACATGCCAACAGATGGTTTCAGTTCCTGAAGGCTTTTACATGCACTGCAAAGCTAGGAACAACACAGGGAACCCCTGCTGCTGAGCTCAATGCCTGGAGAAGGCAGGCTGGACGGAGAGCACAGCTGGGGAGCCCAACAGGGCTTGAGGCACAAGGAAAATGGATCCAGGACTCCTGGATACATTTGGGCAAGCAGTGCTTGTCCACTTCACAAATGAAAGCGGTCTTGTACCTCATGTGGTCAGAAAGGGCCGGAGCCCCCGTGCCAAGCTCTGCACAAGACACATCCCGGAGACCAGGACTGAGCAGCATGGCCACTGAAGAGGGGCTCTGGTGAGCTGTGACTAGCCAGCTAAGCCAGATCTGTAGGCATATAAGCAGGAGGTAAGGAGATGCAGTGTATTCCTACCCGCCGCATTCTGCTGTTGGAGAGGAGATCTGCAATTCCTCGGGCGGCATCATTCTTCTCAGCCACGCAAAGGACCTTCCGGATCCTCTGCAATGCTACATCCTCCGCAGCCCGTGAGAAGAGGCGCCAGGGCTGAGGCAGCATCTTGACCCCACGGCTGGCAAAAAGCCTTGCCTGAAGGTTCATCACAGGCGACAGTGACAGACCGCACGGCACCGAGGCATAGTGCTGCGTCCTCGCTCTGGGGCCGGTCCCTGCCGGGGAGACAGACCCCTTTAGGACCATGAGCAATGCCTGGATATCACAGAAGCACACAACGGTTTGGGTCGGAAGGGACCTTGGAGGTCCCCTGGTTCCAGCCCCCTGCCATGGGCACACCTCCCACCAGCCCCGGCTGCCACAGCCCCATCGGCCCGGCCCTGGGCACTGCCGGGGATGGGGCACCCACAGCTCCTCCGGGCAGCCTGGGCCAGGGCCTCGCCGCCCTCCGAGTGAAGACTTCCCTCCTAATATCTAAATCTAGATCCACCTTATTTTAGTTAAAGCCGTTACCCCCTGCCCTGTCACCGCACCCCCTGACAGAGCCCCCATCCCTCCCGCAGCCCCTTCAGGCACTGGCAGGCCGCACGGAGGCCTCCCCGCCGCCTGCTCCTCCCCAGGCTGCGCGTCCCCGGCTCCCGCAGCCTGTGCCCGCCCGGGGGAGCTCCGGCCTCCGAGCGCCCTCGCGGCCTCCTCCGGACTCGCTCCGACAGCCCCGCGCCCTTCTTGTGCCGTTAACCAGCGGCCGGGGGAGGGCCCGGGGCGCCCCGCGGGCCGCCAGCCCG
>VXAA01001873.1:60425-76046 GCA_013399115.1 Anseranas semipalmata
GGGCCGGGGCTGCCCGGCGGCGGGGGCCGGGGCCGGGGCGGCGTCGCCGCTCCATGTCGGGTCCCCCCCGCCCCCCGCGGGAAATATGATCAGCGCCCCCGACGTGGTGGCCTTCACCCGGGAGGAGGAGCCGGCGGACGAGCCGTGCCGGGAGCCGCCGCTGCCCGAGGAGTACTCCGTGCCGCTCTGCCCCTTCGCCGGCCACGGCGCCAACCCCTGGGCCAAGGTCGCCAGCTCCAAGTTCAGCCGGGATTTCATCCTCATCTCCGAGTTCTCGGAGCAGGTGGGGCCCCAGCCCCTCCTGACCATCCCCGACGATGCCAAGGTGCCGGGCAGTTTTGATCTCAATTATTTTTCCCTTCGGATCATGTCGGTGGATTACCAGGCTTCCTTCGTGGGGCACCCTCCCGGCAGCGCCTACCCGAAGCTGAACTTTGTGGAGGACTCCAAGGTGGTGCTGGGAGACTCGAAGGAAGGGGCCTTCGCCTACGTGCACCACCTGACGCTGTACGACCTCGAAGCCAGGGGGTTCGTGCGGCCCTTCTGCATGGCCTACATTTCTGCCGACGAGCACAAAATCATGCAGCAGTTCCAGGAACTCTCTGCTGAGTTCTCCAAAGCCTCCGAATGCCTGAAGACGGGGAACAGGAAGGCTTTTGCTAGTGAGCTTGAAAAGAAACTGAAGGATCTCGACTACACCAGGACTGTGCTGCACAACGAAACCGAGATACAGAAGAAAGCCAACGACAAAGGGTATTACACAACCCAAGCCATTGAAAAGGCCAACGAGCTGGCCAGCGTGGAAAAATCCATTATTGAGCACCAAGATCTGCTAAAGCAAATCAGGTCATATCCCTACAGGAAGCTGAAGGATTCCGACTTCCACCCCTACGAGCCCGAGTGTGCGCTGGATCAGGCCAGCGTGGGCAGCGATCAGGACCTGGCTACCTCAGACCTTGCTGAGCCGGGCGAAACGAACCCCTACTCCCGCGTGCCCTCCTACACCCCCAAACTCATCAAAGCAAAGTCTGCCAAGTGCTTTGACAAGAAGCTGAAAACGTTGGAGGAACTCTGCGATATTTATTTTTTCACCCAAACCCTAGATCAGTTGCATCAGATTGAGAGGACTTTCAGAGGTGATGTGTGCTACCTCCTGACAAACCAGATCAGTCGGGCACTTTTGAAGCAACAAAGCATAACTAACTTTCTCTTTGAAGATGTATCTTTCCTAGGTGAAAAAGCACCTGGAAAACAGTACAGAGGCTGCCGGGGACTCAGTCAAGATGCCACCGACAGAAAGTGTTCAGAAGAGACCCCCGCTCCTAAAGTGGTTATCAGCCTGGGGTCCTACAAGTCCAGCGTGGAGTGCGTACCCATCAAGATGGAGCAGGACATCGAAGACCCTCAAGAACCTGCAATGACAGAATCCATAACTTTTGAACACCAGGAGAACCTGGACTATCTCGATGCAGATATTAAAGGGAGCATCAGTAGCGGTGAGAGCATTGAGGTTCTTGGAACGGAGAAATCTGCATCTGGGTTGACGAAATCGGAGAGCCAGGCCAGCTTGCCCATCAGCCCGAGCCCCCAGGTGGGCAGGAGCAAGGTGGGCAGCCGGAGAACCATCAGCGAGGACAGCATCGAGGTTCTCAGCACCTGCCCCTCGGAGTCGCTCATCCCAGAAGATTTCAAAGCGAGCTACCCAAGTGCCATTAACGAGGAACCTTACGCAGATGATGAAGAGGGAGGCCTTCGTTTCACCCCCAAATTAAGCCCAGACAACGCTGACGAGCAGGAGGATGGCTCAAACCTGGAAAACTTGGCGCAGGTCGATTCTGCCTGCTGTATCGGGAAGGAGAGTCCCAACTTCCTCGAGCCTCTGCCCAGCCTGGGCCAGAAGCTGTGCGACGAGGACGGGGTGGTCAGGATCCCCCCGCAGCCGTACCGGCAGGCCGAGCAGGGGCTGTGCGGCAGCTTCGCGAGCTCCCCCCACCACGACGGCGCCCTGGGGGGGCTCCTTCCCCACGAGCTCGACTCGCGCTACCCGGCGGGCGGCAGGGAGGTCAGCAGGACCAGCCTGGACGAGTGCTCGGACTCCACGAGCTACATCAGCAGCGCCGCCTCCACCTGCTCCGACCGAACCCCGTCCCCTGCTCACCCCGCGTGTCTCGCGAACGAGCGGCACAAAAAAAAGGCTGGCCAGAACGCGCTGCGGTTCATCAGGCAGTACCCCTTTGCCCACCCCGCGATATACTCCCTGCTCAGTGGAAGGACCCTGATAGTGCTGGGGGAAGACGAAGCAATAGTCAAGAAGCTCGTGACCGCGCTCTCCATCTTTGTGCCGAACTGTGGCGTTTACGCCAAGCCTGTGAAACACTGGGTCACTTCCCCGTTGCACGTTGTGGATTTCCAGAAGTGGAAGCTGATCGGGCTCCAGAGGTAAATCGAGGGGCTGTTTGCTTCTTGGTGGTGAGGCACACGATAAACATTGAGTCTGATAAGCAAGAATTTCAGAGGGGATTTGATGTGCAGGGGCGTTCTCTTTGTGTAATCACCTACACAGCTGCCGTGAATTTCTGCTACTGGGATGTATTTGTGGGCGGGCGGGGGGTTTGTCTGCCTTTCTACAAACAGCCTCTCTTGAGAGTTAATCTTTTAAAGCATCTGCTGGGCACTTGCTGCCTGACTCAGACTAGTTATTTGGCCGGGAGGTTTCATGATGTTTTAGGTCTTAGTTTAGCAAAGCAGGGGAACAAACACAAGTCCTACTGATTTCCTGGCTGGTCCGATAGTAAAGTGCTCCTGGAGGCCCCGTGTGCTCTGCTCCCCCTGACCCCATCTCCTTCCAGAACTCTTTCAACATTTCTAGCTATATATTTTTTTTTTTCTGAGACGGGTGCTTTGCTATGGGGTCTTTCTTGCACGTGAACCCCAATGAAGTGATAATGCACGGCCGATGAGATCGGTAGGTCAGAAATTGGTTTGCAAGCACCTTGGTTTGTGTTGCCTGCTTGTGTCAGGGTGAATGTCCTGTGGCACCTGTATTTCTGGTGAGGGACGGAGGTGCAAAGCCTGCTGTGCTGCTGGGCCCTCCTGGAGGGGTGCAGGCACAGAGGTGTGTTTGTAACGAGCTTTAGTGCAGGAAGAGACGCCCGAGGAGCTCAGCGGGCCGTGGAGTTGGAACTGCAGCTCAGATGCAAAGGAAGCTCCTGCTCGGGGTGAAGAGCACCTGAAGCAAACATCCCTCCTCCAACACCCGATCCTAACGTGTGGCTTCGTAGTTTGCATTAGCAAATAGTGATTGCTCAGCTCCTAAGATTTTGGCCCTTCCTTTATTGTTGTTATGAAAAGGATTTTCTGTGCGTGTTACCAGGATGTGTTCTGGTGCTGTGGGTGCAGCTATGGCAGGGAATGCCCATTGCTGTCACTGTGGTGGAAAACATGAATCAGAGCGGCAAGAAGAATGCCCACTGCTCAGAGCCAGGCTGGAGTGGCTCCTGAACGAGCATTTCTGAGCGTCACAAAAGTCAAAATACAGAACTCTGCTTCCTGGGCTGCATCTCTGGTGGCTGTGGATGACTGAGTTATCCTGAGCCGTGAGCTCGCCCCGATTTTTGTGCTAGTGAGTCAGGCTGACAGCTCTGCCGGCAGCTGCTTCCAAACTTCGCTGTCTGTTGGTGAGGTCTTTAAAAGCCCTGAGTGTTTTCTGGTTGATTAACATTTGTGGTTAGATGCTATTTTTAAGAACTGCTTGTAACATGTGTCAGTCATTTAACCTCCTCTCTGTGGAACGTTAATTAAGCGTTGAGTTTAACACTGGTGCTGTCAGCAAACCATTTGTACGAGGGCCTTGGGAAGGAACTTGGAGGCTAAATGAATCGTTCGGGTACGGTTGTGAGGGTGCTGCACCTCGCGGAGCCACGCGCTGCCTGCGCGCAGGGGCAGCTCTTGCAGCAGCAGCTGGTGCTTCTGGTCTGGGGCTGGGAGCTGCTTCTCGCCAGGGTGGTTCGAACCAGACAGAACTGAGGAGCAGAAGGTAGAGTTCGCGTAGGCTTGTAATTTGCATTTAAATAATGTTAATTTAGGCTTGTTGAGTAATTGTGCATTGTGAGTGTGCTGTGGATTTGCACCTGGGTGAAAAACGCCAGGGAATATTCAGCTTTAGGGATGGCTCCGTTTGCAGAGGCAGGGCAGAAGGTTTTGCTCCTCTCTGGGCTTTACACGCCTCAGGACAGCTCCCTCCCAGAGCCCCCATCTGGGGGGAGCTGAGCCTGTGGCAAGGGGCTTCCTGGTTCCCCTTTACTGTCGCATCCGGGCGCTCCCAGCTGCCGCCAGATCCGCGGCTGTTCACCAGACATGGCGCCTCGCTCCGTCCCTGGCGTCGTTTTTGTGTCTGCGAGGGAGGAAGCTGCCCCGAAGTGCTGTGTTCTATGGAGCAGCGCGCACACAGCGCGGATCAATGCGGGTGGGGGTCCAGGAGGCCGAGGTTTCCTCGGGGTCTGGCACACCGGAGCGGCTGTTTGGCCGTCCCCTTCCACGGCAGGCTTTATTTGCCCACAAAGTGTCTCGTATGAGTTCATAAGCGGGAGGGAAGGTGCGTGTGGTGCAGGGGCACGGGCAGTCTGCTTCGTAGCTCTCTGGTCTCCTCCAGCCGTGACCTCTCTCTTGCTGTTTCAGGACGGCGTCACCTGCCGGGGTGAACGTGCTGCACGCTCTCAGCCGGTACAGCCGGTACGTTAGCATTCTGGACGCGGACAGTAAGACGCTGCGCTGCCCGCTTTACAAAGGCACCTTGGTGTCCAGGCTGGCGGACCACCGCACCCAGATCAAACGGGGGAGCACCTACTATATGCACGTCCAAAGTGTCCTCACCCAGCTGTGTTCGAAAGCCTTCCTCTTCACCTTCTGCCACCATTTGCACCTTCCCATCACCGATAGGGAACCGGAGGAATCCGTTGTGAACCGCAGGATGAACTTTCTGAAGCTTCACCTGGGCCTTGCCAATGAAGATATCAAAATTGTACAGTATTTAGCTGAGCTGCTGAAGCTGCAATACATTCAGGAACCCGGCCAAGGGGTGAATCCTCTGCTCAGATTTGACTATGTTCCCAGCTTTTTGTACAAAATCTAATATCACGTGGGCTGTCTGCCTGCATACTCGGATTCTGGTAAAGATCATCCGTGCTTGACGTTGATGCTGTCTGCAGTAGCTGTCATACATCAGGAAGGGGCAAAGAAGCCAACGGGTTTGCAAGCATCTCTGCTCCCTAGAAATCAGTGTCTGAGGGACTGAATTTCTGTGTGGTTCCCTGTCGCTGAGAATGCAGGTGTTCCATCGCATAAAACACCGGGCACTCTGTTTTTAAATGTTAGAGGGGACACTGTTAACTTCTAAAGCATATCATGGTAGCATCCCAGGGGGATTGTGGCATGGAGAGAGAGATGGGCTGTCCTGGGGAGCAATGCCTAGTGCTGAGCAGCCCCCAAAATACGCAGGACTCTGCATGCTTCTGCCAGAGCCCTAAATGCTGTTGCTCCCTTCCGTGGAGCCAGAGTGGAGACCAGCGGGGAAATATAAAGGCCACATGAAGTTTGTAACCCACTAGTGTCTCACGTGAGTGTGTGCTGTCACTGATGTACCTGCGGAAGCTCCCTGGCAGGACGGCAGCGTGCGGTTACCTGTGTGAAGCTGGTGGTGATGGAGAATCCCTTCCTGCATTTTGTGGGTGTCCTGGTGCTTCCCAGAATTACTTGTCCCTGGGCCTGAGGGGCAGCAGTGAAGGCACACCTGCTTCTCTCCGGAAAGTGTTTGCCAGTTTCTCAGCTTTGTTAAAACCTGGAAAGGGGAAGGACTCCTTAAGCAGGCTAGGACCGAGGCTCCGCCGCTGGGAATGTAGAGCACTGTGCCTTGTTAATTGGTCGCGTCCTATTTGCTGGGCAACCTCTGAGCATGGTGAGAGGGAGACCAGGAATCCTCAAAGCTTGTGAGGCTGAGGGTGGCCTTCTAAGGAGAGATGGGAGCTGAACAGAGAGGGGGCGGTGGGCTTATTTTTAGATGCTTTTTGTGATGGGGAAACGAACGGTGCAATTCAGCTGAAGCTTTGCTGTGTGACAGCGAGCCTCTGGAGCAGGCTGCCCGGCTGGTGAGATGCCAGCGCTCAGGAGAGGCCTAGGGTGAATGTGCTGGATTCCACGTTGTATCCGTATCGTTTCTTTTTGTTTCTGTTGGGCAGTTGACTTTTGTGCTTTGTGGTGGAGCAGGGTCAGTGTCACTGCACGTTGCTTCTGGCTGTGCCAATTTATTTTATCGCCAAGCCTTTGCCATGTCTCGACTACCTCTCGCGTGGTGTTCCTGGGTAGTTCTGGGTGGAGCAGAGCTGCAGCTCTGAGGACTTGCCTTTCAAAGCTCCCGCGCTGCTGTCAGCGCCACAAGGGCCGTGCCACCGTCGCAGTGCTGCTGCTGGAGGGTTGTTCCCGTCGGTGCCGGGAGCTTCGTGCCCGGGCACAGCGCTTCCCTCTCGCAGGACGCATCCTGCTGGCGGCCGGTGCTGGGCTGCAGCCTGCTCTGTCCCACACCTGTGGGAGCAGCAGCCCCCGCAGTACGTCTAAGCAAGAGAAATAAGTCTTGCTGGGAAGGGCAGCCTTGGTTTTATTGCTTTTTAGTGTTCTTCTGATTATGGGGTGAGAACAGCTGTGATCTTACAGGATTAGCTGAAGTATTGTTCTTTGTTTTTGTTTCTTTGCTTGTTTTTAAAACCTCTGTTTACCACGATCATGTGAGACAGTGCTGGAGCAGAACGTGATCCTTCCATGCCTGGTGGAGTTTCTGTGTGGAGGCTGGGGGTTGTCAGCATGAGCTTGACCCCACTGAAACTTGCTGCAATAACAGCACTGCTCTGAAACCTCTGCCCCAAAGGCAAGGAGTCGCCCGGGGAGGCTGTCCTCCTGCCGCCAGCATCAACGCTTCAGTGCCGTGGCCTCCTCTTTCCCCTGCCTGAGAAGGGCTCTTGGGGTAGTCCGGGAGCTATAAACCAACAAGGCAAAAGGTCTGTTTTGAATATTAGCATTACTTGTAGCGACTTACAGTGGGGCAGCCGGGACGCCCGAGCCTGTGGTACTCTCCAGAGGGGTTTCCAACGTCAGGGCTTGCTTGTGATGCTGTTTTTGCGCAGTTGGGAACAGCGTGGCTTTGCCTTTGCTGAAGGTGAGCGGTGTGCCGTGATGTCAGCTGCTGTGTGCCTGTGCGTGGGGCTGCACACCTTCACAGCACGTTCCAAGACCTCTTCCTTTTCTGATTCTGTTTGTGCCCTCCTGTACCCTGCTGCCGCATGTGAACTGGGTCTGCCGGTGAAAGACTTCCATGTCCATAGAAAACACTTTCTGAAGTGACTTGGAGTGTCTCCTTGTCGATTTGTGTGCATCTGAACGACTTCCAAACTAAAGCTGGGGTGAGATTCCCTGGAGGGAAGAAGCATCTCAGGTGGCACCAGGCAGCCCAAAGCTCCCTGCATCCTACCTGACCCATGGCTCCGGAGGAGCATTCGTCATGGCAGCTTGTGTTTCGTGCTGGAAAACTACCCCATTCTGTTTGGGTCCGGGGAGGGAGGGACAAACTCTTTTCCCGCTGACTCACTTCTCTTCCTGCAGGCTGACAGCTCAGAGCAGCAGAGCAGGATTGCTGGTCAGTGCTGGCTGATTCCTTAGTCACAGTGGTCTTTACCTGGAGAATTCAACCGCGCTCATGAAGTGGTACATAAGTCACTTCTGGTTTCTCCCACTACCAAACCTATAGTATTGATATGCAAGGCTGTGTTGAGCAATACTTGCACTTCCACCTGTCTGACCTACTTCATCTCTCTACCACAAAGCAGTTCCAAATTTCGGAGGACACCTAGGAGCTTTACTGGGACCATCGCCCGTTTTGAAACGGGAGCTCTGTATTATCTGCAACTCGGCTGTTAAGCAGGAGCTGTGAGGAAACGCCTGGGAGTGTTTGTCCTTCAAAAACAGGCTCGTGACGTGGATGTCCAGGTAACCCCTGAGCTCGCCTTCCCGTGTCGGGAAGCGGGGCGTTGCGCCGGGCTCTGGCCAGCCCATCCTGCGAGCTCTCGGCTCCCTCGCTGCCTGCGGCGCTCCTAACGGAGGTGGCAATCGAGGGGAGTCGGCGTGCTGCTGGTGGTTCTGGAGCTGAATTCCTCTCTGCTCAGTCATTTTCCTGTCTTTCTGATCTGACTGCACAGTAAAGATCCCTATATTGGCACTTTAAGACACTTTCCTCATCTTCACTGTTACCTCACTAGTTTCCGATATTAGCAGACTTATAACGAGTTAAGTAAGATCTTAGTACTAACAGCTCCTGCAAAGAACCTTGGCGCGTGTTAGCTGGCTTGTACCGCGCTGCCGTCCAGCCGTCCTTCCAGCACGAGCAGGGCCGGTTCCTCGCAGCCGCCGTGCGATGCCAGCCAGCCTTCCCGCATCGACCCTCCGGCCGCCAGACCCAGCGGCGTTGTGCATGGCCACGATCTGCTACCTGCCGCGAGCGCTGCCGCCTGCCCCCGCCTCCTGCATGCTGGCCGTGGCTCCTTCCTCGCTGCCGCGAGGCTTTCAAGCCTGACCAGAGAATTCATCAGAGCGAAGGCCTCCCGTGGCTGGCCGCTGCCTGGCTGGGAGGGCAGGGCTCAGTTTTCATGCTCCTCCAGTTCCCTGCATTTGGAGACACCCGCTTGCTTGTGCTCTGAGCTGCGCTAGCCTGCTGCTTTCGGACCCCGCCGCAAGGATGGTCAGCCATAGGAGTAGGCGATATTAACCCTACACAGGTTTCCTTTCTCAGAGAATAATGCTCGGATTTACTTTCATCCAGTAGCAATTACTTCTAAGCAGCTCCAAAGCTGTCTTGCCTTGGCTAGGGAAGTACTGCCTATACTCTAGCAATATTAACCACTTTGCAAGGGGTGGGAGAAACACTTGAGGAGTGAGAGCTGATGGCTCCCTCTCCCCAGGCCCGTTCCTTGGTTTTCATTCAGCACTGGGATGAGTGTAGGAGGCCCTGAGCCCGCGGTCTCAGGGTAGGTAACTGCCCGCGCTGCTGGTTTGGTGTCTTGGAGAGCTGGGCAGGACCCACTGCAGGACACGGGGCTCGTAGCAGTGCTTTGGAAAGGCACCTACAACTGCGTGATCGGCAATTCAGCGAGCTGCACAGGCTGAAGGAGAGTGCCTGCTCTGCGCTGTGCCCCAAAAGCACAACGTTAGACCGAGCAACAGACCGTACGTACCCTGAGACGTGAGGGAGTCCAGCACTTGCTGCCAGAGCCGGAGAGGCCATAAACCTCCCGCGTGCTGGTCACCGAGGTGCGTTTTAACTGGAAGGCAGAAACACAGGGTACCCAGCCCTGCTGCTCACCCGGCACAAGGTGAGCATGGATGGGGATGGGGCTGGGGTAAGAGCTGCCTCTGAGGGCTGCAAGTAGGCTGTGATGAATTCTCATCTTATTTTAAAGCACTGTATCCTATTACTGCATGTTGAGTTCTGTGTGCGTGCCTGTGTGTACCGAATGCTTGCGTCAGTAGTTAGAGCGAGTGTGACCGGGAGAAATCCAAGAAGCATGTCTCAGTGTCGTGCTGTAAGTGTTACTGCACAGGAGTTTAACAGATGTTAACACCAAATGACTAGTCTGAGAAATGTACTTTTAAAAAAAATTATTTATTTGGGTTCAGATATTTTTGAAATACAAAAAAAAATTGGTTGTATTTTTTAAAGCTTATAATTCTTGTCATACATTGTGGTTAAATTCTTAATTTTACTGTGCTTATTAAAAAATGGTTCTACCTAAGCTTTGTGCTTGGAGGTCTGAGAAACGCCTGGAGCCGTGGGCTGATGCCAGTGGTGGAGCTGGACTAGCGATCCCGGGGGGCTGTTCTGGGGGGGGGGGAGGAGTTGCAACAAGGCTTGGCCTTATCAAAGTGCATGGTGACTGGAAAGCACGAGAGGAAAGCTGTCGTGTGTGTATGAGGGCGAGCCTTGGAGGCTGAAGCCAGGAAGGCTTTTTAAGGCTGCACAGGACCCTGGGTGCTGGCACCTGGGGGTCGACCCAGGTGCTGTGGGCAGGGGCAGTTTGGTGAAGGTGGCTGGGCCAGGCAGGGCTGTGTAACCTCCTCTGCTGCTGCTGGAGCTGGATCAAACCCAAATCCGGCCGTGAGGCTGGGGGGGTTCCTTCTGCTCAGGCCCACTTGTAACACCTAGTGGTGGAAGGGCTGGTCTCCCCATGCAGGGGCTGTGCTCAGAGGGGTTCCTGCCTCCGAAACGAGAGGGGAGAGGAAGAGCTGAACAAGAACCTGCTGCTCTACGGGAGCCAGTGCCAGCAGGGAGGAGGCACCAGGGCGTTGGGCTCAGGCTGGGGGTGCAAGCATGCTGCGGTCCCAGGTACGTGGCTCTGGGAGCTGGCACGGGTGCCTCCCGTTACAGGACGGGCAGTCCTGGGAGCGGGAAGGTTGCTGCAAAGGCTTCCACCTCCTCCTTCAGTGCCTTGAGCTCCCTCTGGTATTTCTCCTCCTCCAGTTTCTCCTTGAATTCCTTCAGCGTGGCCTTGGGGCTCATGTCGTTCTGCACACGCAGTGTCAGCTCGATCCCTGCCAGGGTGGGAGACGCGTGGCTCAGCCCTCGCAGCTGTGGCACCGCTGCCTGCACCCGCAATGGGCAGCTGCCACGTCCCGCAGCTCGCCCAGCCCAGCCACGGGAAGCCACAACCCTGGTAGGGCTGGGGCTGCTCCCCGAGATGCCTGGGTGAGGAGGAGCAGGGCTGCGAGGGACTCGCTGCCTCGTGCCACCTCCTGTCCCAGGAAATGGGACTGGGGGACCTGTGAGGACAGCTGGACCAAGGCTGCCAAAGATGCGCTTTCAATCCAGGCTCTCAGCCCGCTGCCAGTGTAGTGGGGAGGCTGGAAAGCGTTTGGCCCCAGCTGTGGCCAGATGTCCTCTCCCACATCCAGATGTGCAGCTGGGACAGTGACTCCTTGCTTGTGTGCGCTCCCTCGCTGCTGGGGAAGCCGCCCAGCTTAGCTCAGGTCTTGCCCACTGCTGGCACCAGCAGCTCTCCCCGAGGAGCTGCCCGGGACCCAGGCTGCAGCTGGAGCTGCGATTCGGCCCCACACACCCCAGCCCACAAGTCTGGGCCCCGGCCTCACCCCTGTGGATGTACTGAGCCACCACACGGAAGTCATCCTGCCGGAAGCCACGGGAGGTGAGAGCCGGTGTCCCGAAACGCAGACCGCTGGGGCGCAGGGCGCTGACGTCGCCTGCGCCAGAACAAGGGGTGAGTGACCAAGCCAGGTACCACAACCACTGCACACAGGGACTTGGCCTGGCCCCCAGTGCCTGGGAGCCCTGCAGGAAGCTCCGTGTGGCCCAGGGGCTGGCTGGGAGCACAAGGCATGGGGGGAAGCCCAGCGCATGGGGCAGGACGTGGTGGAGCTCGCAGGGTGCCTACCAGGGCAGGTGTTCTTGTTGCAGGCGATGGAGCAGATCTCCAGCACCCGCTCGGCCCGGCCGCCGTCCGTGCCTCTGCTGCGAAGGTCCAGGAGAATGAGGTGGTTGTCAGAGCCCCCTGCGAAGACAGGAGTTTGGGATTGGGGTAAAGACTGCTCCTCCTCAAGACTAAAGCAAAAAAGGTGTGGGATTGCACCAGGGCCTGCCCCTGGGCTTGAGGGCAGAAGGGTGCCTGTCTGGGGGGGCTGCCTGTCTGGCAGCCCCACGTAGCACAGCTGCTAAGAGAGAGTTTTATAGAAGTCCTGAGGAATCGCTACAGCAGAGCCCTGCCCCTCACATCCATGCATGTGTTGCCCTGGTGGCCGGGCTTGGACCCAGGGCCAGGCGCAGGAGCCAGCCCCGTCCCAGTGACCCCAACTGCTCCGTACCCGTGACGATGTCGTAGCCCAGCTCCGTCAGCGCTGCTGAGAGCGCTTTGCAGTTCACAACCACCTGCTGCTGGTAAGCCTTGAACTCGGGTGTCATGGCCTGCCGCAGTGCTACGGCGATCCCTGGGGAGGAGGAGGCAAAGCGGGGTGAGTTTTGGGGGGGTTTGCACTGGGAGAGCTGGCTGGGACATGTGGCACTGCCGACAAAAGTCATCCTGGAAGCCAAGCAAACTGATGGACGATCCCCGATGGATGGATGCATACCTGCAATGGCGTGGTTGTGCGGGCCTCCCTGCAGCCCGGGGAAGACTGCCTGGTTGATGAGGCTCTCCAGGTTGTAGAGCGTTTCCTTGCCAGTCTTGGGGTCCACGCTGCGGGTGCCTGCAGGAGGGGAGGGGAGGGTCGCTCATGAGGCAGCTCAGCCCCCACTTTTTCACACCTTGGCCACTCAGAGAGGGAAGTGAGGTTGTTCCTCTTCAATTCTGGGCCCGTGAAGCTCCCCGGAGGCCCCAGACCTTTCTGCCCTTCCTCCTTCCCAGCTAGAGGAAGAAGGAGCTTTGACTTGCAGCTCCCCTGGGTGGAGCATTTCTCCCCGCTCCCCGGCCAGGTCAGGCACCTTTGCGGTAGAAGATCATGCCGGCCCTGCAGCCCCGCAAGGTCTTGTGGGTGGTGGTGGAGACGACGTCGCAGTGGTCGAAGGGGGAGGGCACCACGCCGGCAGCCACCAGCCCGCTGATGTGGGCCATGTCGGCCATGAGATAGGCGCCGTTGGCGTCGGCGATCTTCCGCATGCGGGCGTAGTCCAGGTTGCGCGAGTAGCAGCTGACACCTGCGGGGAGATGGCACGTGGTGGGGACAGGAGCGGGTGCTTGAGGGCCCTGGGACAGCCTGGGGTCCAGCCCGGGGATCGGGACAACCCAGCTGAGGACACGAGCTCCTGCCGGTATGGATATGTCAGAGGTCTCCTGGCACTGCAGCATCTGCAGGTGCCCACTGGCGTCAGGGAGCCACCCGGATCCATTGTGTAAGGGTTGATCCCTACCTGCTATAATCAGCTTGGGGTGGAACAGGCGGGCGTTCTCCTCCAGTCGGTCATAGTCAATGTAACCGGTCTTGGGGTTGACCTGGGAGAAGAAGAGGAGGGTTCGGCCACCTTGGCATGTGTGAAGATCAGCTGCTGTTGCTCTCAACTTCAAGAGGCGCTGCTGCTTAAGAAGGCTGTGTCCTGGCTCCAGCTGGAGCAGCTCTCCATACCTTGTAGGGCATGGACTCAAAGAAGACAGAGGTGGCAGAAATCTTCTTCTTGTCTGTCATGAACCCGTGGGTGAGGTGGCCCCCGTCGGGCAGGTCCAACCCCATGATCCTGCCATGGGGCTCCACCAGGGCCGTGTACACCGCAAAGTTAGCGGGTGACCCTGCAGCGAGACCACACCGGGCCGGTTACAGGTGCTGGGGCGTGCAGAGGTTGGTGCAGCCTGGCCTGGCTCTCCTGAGGGCACCGTTACCTGAGTAGGGCTGGACGTTGACGCCCCACTTCTGGGGGTCGAGCCGGTACGCCTGCAGGGCTCGCTTCTGACACAGCCTTTCCAGCTCATCTACGAACTCAGTCCCGCCGTAGTACCTGCCGGTAAGGGATGGGGCAGGAGTTACACTGGAGTTGGTGTTTGCTGAGAACAAACCTCGGGGGGATTAAAACCAAACTGTTCATTCAGAAATGTGTGCCCAAGGCTGTGCTGGCTGGGGAGAACCAGGATGATGCTGTGTTTGCAGCAGCCACTGGGACAGCAGCTGCCACAGATGTGACCCTGCTGAGCTTGTCCAGTGTTTGGCCAAGGACAGAAGTTGAGAGGGTTGGATCCTGTCCTGGAGCAGCTTGGCTGCCATCACCAGGATGTGGCTTCCTTCCTAGGGATGAGGTCTCAAGGTGGACATGGCAGTGTGGGTGGTTCCTCTCCCATCCCTGCAAGGGTTTGGGGTGGGTCAGGGTCTCCCCAGCCCTGTACCTCTGTCCTGGGTAGCCCTCGGAGTATTTGTTGTTCAAGCAGGATCCCAGGGCCTCCAGGACCGCTCGGCTCGCAAAGTTCTCTGACGCGATCAACTCCAACCCCAGCCTCTGCCGCTGCTTCTCCTTCTTGATGATGCTGTGCACCTTTGGGAGGGGAGAGAAACAGCTTCACTCGTGCCAGCCCTGCGTGCAGGTGTGGGTGCTCTGTGGTGCAGGATGTACCCTCGGAGGGGACAGGGCAATGGAGAGCAGCCTGGAAAGGTACTAGAGAAGGGAGATGAGATCCCTATGATGATGATCCTGAGATGATGATCCTAGCAGTTCATATGTCCTGCCCCATCTTGGGTTTCTACCTGCCACAAAGCTGTCAGATAATTCAGCTGGCACTTGGGCTAGAGCTGAGGGCAGCTGCCACGCTGCTGGGTGGCTACAGAGAGTGCTGAGCCTTGGCTGTGCTGGCCTGGTGCGGGCATCTGAGCTTCAGGCAGAGGGGTACAAGCGATAGAGGAGAAGTTATGACCATGCTAATCTGCACATGGTTGGAGGATGCCCTCTGTCCACCTCTCACTGCAGGCGGGGAGGGCACAGAGGATGGATGAGTCCCACCAGCTCAGCCTTGGAACGTGTCCCTGCTTCAGGGAGGTCAGCATCCCCCGTGGCTGCTGGGCCAGGAAGGGGCTCTCACCTCCGGGTCGTTGCTGTCGAGCGGCTCCATTACCATCTTGTTGTGGGAGGCCCAGAGCTCCGTGCTGGGGAGGCCCCCGACGCCCTCTGCCGGGTTCGCCATCTGCCTGCTGTGTCCAATGTCACCTGCAAGCAGAGAGGGGAGTTGGTGTGAGGGTTGGCATCGGGGCTGGGGGCTTCTGCACTGCACCCCTGCGCGCTGCCTGCTCCTGTCCCACGTCTTCCCCAGGGACGTGGAGGGACCGAGCATGGGCTGGGACCCGCTGGGTGAGGAAAACATGGACAGCTCTCACTGTTTCCCTGCTGATCTCAGGTCTGTTTGTTAGTTACAGCGATTCGGCCATTTCCGATACCCTCCCATCACCGCCCCACCTGGGGGGGTTCACAGCCATGTTCACGGGGCTTCTCCCACCCTGTCCAGGCACCTGGGGACATGGGGAACCCACACATGGGACAAACCGGATCAGCAGCTCGAGCAATGCCTTTCCCTCTCGCTCAGGCTTTAAGCCTAAGCCTGCTTTCAGCCTGGGGGCAGCAGCAGCCCCCCGGCCCCATCAGCGCAGCCGCCGCGAGCGTTCCGATGCAGAGCACAAGCTGCGGGGCAGGCGTGAGAGCCCAGCGTCCCCCCGGCTGCAAACAAGGGGCCCTTGTGTCCGTTCGCCCCGCAAGGCCAGCGAAGGGCCGTGAGCGGGTTATTAAGCAATCGCGTTTGGCTCGCGTGTGCCAGGCTGCTGGAGCCCCTGCAGCGCCGCGGGAAGCCCCGCGGTCGGAAAAGCTGGGTCGCGGCGGGAACGGGCTGCGAGGAACGGGCAGGGCACAGCGCGATGGCTTCGAGCGGAGCTGCTGGGGCCAGCGCGTCCCCGCGGGGCGGGCCGCAGCGGTACCGCACCCGGTGCTGCGGGTACAAAGGACAAAGCTGCTCCTTCCCCTGCCGAGGCGAGACCCGTTCCCATCCCCGCCCGGCTCCGTCACCCCCCGGGACGGGACGGGACGGGACGGGACGTGGCCCCGGCCCCGGCCCC
>VXAA01001873.1:76345-87058 GCA_013399115.1 Anseranas semipalmata
TGCCCGGCCCCACGGGCAGGGGCTGCTGGCCGGAGCGATGTCTCGAGCCCAGCGGGCCTACTGTGTGCGGTGCCGGGACACGGTGTGGGCTGGCAGTGCTGGCCTGGGGAGCAGAGCCCCCCCGGTCCCCTCTGCAGAGGGCAGCCCCGGTGCCCTGCGGGGCGTCCGGGTGCCCCACTGGAACGCAGCTGCCCCCGAGGGATGAGGCACGCGGGTAGGAGCGGGGCCGTGTTGTCTTTGTGCTTCAAATCCAAGTTAGTGAATGGGCTTGGCCAACCTGACCTGAGACCGTGCCAGAGCTTCAGGGGTTAAATCAATGCATTATATAAATTGAGGAACAAGGTTAGGGAGTAAGTGATCCTACTAAATACCCCGTGATCCCAAGCCATGGAAAATGGAGCGAGGCACCATGAGTCACCCCGGAGAGGAGCAGCGTCTCAAAGGGGAGTCAGCCGGGAGGCGAGACCACCGCCGCGGGCAGAGCGGCGAGGAGCGCGGCGCTGCGGTGAGTCCTGCCGGGGACCTGGCGAGGCGGGTGCTGGGCAAGGGCAAGCGTGGGCTCGTGGAGGTGGGTTTGGGGGTAAAGGACTGGTTGTCACACTGGGACACACCGTGGGTATCGCCCTGCCTAGTGGAGTACCCATCCTTAGAAGGTATTCGTTGAAGGAACAGCCTTTAACTTCATCAGTCTGGAAGCTTTTTACTATCTTAATTTGTCATTGGTCATCCCAAGAGGTTCATCACAGCTGTCTGATTTGGGTTTCCATGCTTCTGTTTTGGCCCCTGACTGCTGTTGCGGACCATTCGTGGATGTGTTGCTCTGGCACCACCACCACCAACAGCAAAACCTGGGCTGGTTTCTCAGGTCATGGTGGTTTCAGGGACGTGCAGAGCGGTGGCAGGGTCGTGTGGCCGTTCACAGGACAATGCTGCATGGGGAGCACCGAGCCGGCTGACGCCTGCCCTCTGCCCCACAGCGCCCTGGGCTCCAATGGGCCCTCTGGCACGGAAGGAGCTGCAAGCAAAAAAAATCTTCTCTATTATCATTTATTTTCTGGCTTAAAACGTCTCTCAGTGTTAGTGGGCTGGCGGTCAGCGTGGGTGACAAGCTTTGCAGGGATGCAGGGACTTCCCAGGAGGTGTGTAATTGTTTTTGTCTTGATGGATCCCCGGGTTTTTGCTTGCAGCAGTGGGGCTCTGAGTTGTCCCCGTGGTGGCTGAGCTTCTGCTCAGATGGCTCTGCTTCCTGGGGGTACCATCCCTTCTGGGGCGTGTCAGCATCAGATCCACCCAAGACACTCGGACTATCCTCCTCCCTCTGTTTTGGTTCACTGGGATCTTGCTCAAATGGCTTAAATCCCTTGTGCCTCACAAATATTTTTCTGCCATTCTGAAGCCTTGCAGATGCTATAGAAAAGGATGGTCGTTATTAAGTTCTATTAAGTGGATATTCCAGCTTTGTATATACATTTTGTGTTCAGTTGCTAGCAAAGCTTTTCACCTCTCCTGAGCTGTAGGAGCTGCAGACAATAGCAGTGTGTGCTGTTACGATTTCAGGACTCTGGCCTGCGGAGATGGAGAGCATCTCTTCTTCCCCTTCGCCCCTCCCTGCCAGTTCTCCCACCGTGCCGTCTGGGAACGCCACCGCCCATGATTACTACTCCGGCCTCCAGAAGAGCATGCACGTCCTCTCCATGGTGGTGTACAGCATCGCCTGCTTGCTGGGGGTGACAGGGAACGGCCTCGTCATCTGGATTGCGGGCTTCAAGATGAAGAAGACAGTGAACTCCGTGTGGTTCCTCAACCTGGCCATCGCTGACTTCATCTTCACCTTCTTCCTGCCCCTCAGCATCGCCTACACCGCGCTGGGCTTCCACTGGCCGTTTGGGAAGCTCCTGTGCAAGCTGAACAGCACCATCGCGTTCCTCAACATGTTTGCCAGCGTCTTCCTCCTGACAGTCATCAGCATGGACCGCTGCCTGTCCGTGGCCTTTCCCGTGTGGTCTCACAACCGCAGGAGTCCGGAGCTGGCGGCCAGGATTGCTCTGGGGACGTGGGTCCTGGCTCTCCTCCTCAGCTCCCCGTACCTCGTCTTTCGTGACACCGCGGTCAGTTCCAGGAACATCACCAGCTGCTATAATAATTTTGCGCTGTCTGATGACTACACGTCCGAGGCAACGCGGAGGCTGTGGAGGATGCGGCATAAAGCGATGATCATAACACGATTCTTATGCGGGTTCCTCATCCCGTTCACAGTGATTCTCATCTGCTACAGCATCGTTGCTGTCAAGCTGAAAAGAAGGCAGTTAGCCAGCTCTGCGAAGCCATACAGAATTATCATTGCTGTCACAGTCTCATTTTTCCTCTGTTATTTCCCCTATCATGTCTTCTCCTTGCTAGAAATATCCAAAAACTCTTCCAGCCATGAGATGAAAATGGCCCTTTACATAGGGATCCCCTTAGTTTCCAGCCTTGCTTTCTTCAACAGCTGCATCAACCCCATCCTGTACGTATTTGTGGGGCCGGATTTCAAGGAGAAGTTTCGCCAGTCCATCCTCTCAGCCTTCGAAGGGGCCTTCAGCGAGGAGTCGGTCCTGGCCAGCCTGACCAGCAGGAGGAAGTCCAGGTCCGCTTCGGAAGCGGAGGTCCCGAGGGTCTGAGCTGGCACTGGTGTGCTGCGTTGCCGGCACCATTGGAGGAGCCGTTCTCTTCTTCTCTTCTCTGCAGTTTCCCTTCATTTCAGAGCTGTAATCACAGGACTGAGGGCTGCAAAGGGCCGTGCACGCTTACAAACTAATTTGATGTTTTGGGGGTATCTCAAACCTACTACGACTTAATGTACAAACAACCGTCCGGAGCTGCAGCAGGGCGGAAAGTTGAAGTAGCGGCATTTTACTCCTTGTGCCACTTCCTTGGCTGCCCGTTTCCCTGTACCCATCTTTTTCAAGCTCACTGAGCGCGCGACTCTGCTGACAGCGCTCTCTTTACTCTCCTCTTTGGAGGGAACTCTCCGGCGCCCTCCGCACCGTGAGAAACGGCCTCTGCCGAGCCCAGCCCAGGGTCACCTTGTACACGCCCGAGGGAGGCAGACGGGGCCAAGCCCTGTTTGCATCTCCGCTGCGCCCACGTACGTGGCAAGCGAGCTGCTGGCAGAATTTGTTCCTTGCGCTTGCCAGGCTTTCCTGGCAGCCGGTCTTTGCCAAGATGCAAAAATTCTGGGGTTCCACCAGAGGGCAAAATCGGGTGCAGCTGTGCCAGTGTTTCGGCTGTCCAGAGGAGAAGAGGACGGAGGGAGGGAAGAGCTATTCCATAAGTCCCTTATAATTAAATCAGTAAAGAAAATACAAGCAGCCCTTCCCATGTATCATACCAGTCTGGTGCATGGGGTGCTAAAGCTTAAGTAAAAGATGATTAGATTAAATTTAAAAAAAAAAAAAAAGGCAGCTTGCACATGCAGTGGGATCCATCCAGAGGCACTCTCACAAAGTGCCTTTTTCTTTAAAATAAATCTTTTAAAGAAATAGGGTCAAATGAAATAGTTATGTGTATTTTTGTAGGGTCTGGACTACTTAGTAAAATATTCATCTTTTCTCTCTCCAGATGTGTGGCAGGATGAATTCTAAGATTGTGCTCCAGTTATTCGGGTTTGATGTACAGCCTAACTATTTCTGAGCAATGCTGGTCTGTGTTCGTGTTTGACATGCTTCTGGCCCTTGTATAGCTGAAATCTGACATTTTGTACTGTTGGTGAATGAATATTAAACTCGATTAAACTTATTTAAAACATACCCAGCCTGCTGTGTTGCCTGTGTGATAGAACTCAGTGATCCAACTGGACTGAGCATGCTCATCTTTGGTAACAGAGCAACTAGATAAAAAGATTAAATACTACAATTTGCAAACTGCTGGCATTAGCAGCAAGACTCTCCCATGACTGAAGCAGGCAGGACTTGACCTGGATGTGGGGATATGTCTGGGGCACTCTGCCCACATGGATCTGATTGCCAGACCGTGGTTCTGGCTTATCAGTGGGCTTCAGACCTTTTGGTGCATCGGAAAACCAGTGATTGAGAGAAGAAAGAAGAGCAAGTGTGTCTGAGTTGGGTCCGCTCAAGTTCCACTTTTGCAAACTGCTCAGGATGAAGATGGTGGCGGTTTTCTCCCCAGGCTTGGTCAGCCTCTGAACTGCTTCAATTACTCTAGTATAAAACATTGGTCACGTAAAAGGGAACCGTGGTGGTGAGGTGCTGTTGTTCCCACCCCATCCCGGGGCAGCCGCGTGAGCAGGTGCCGGTATCACACCTCCCTCTCCTGGCCTGGCCAATCTGCCTGTAATCCGGCACCAGCTGCCCGCTGTCCCATTTATCCCGCTAGAAAGCTGCCTTGGAGCCTCACTGCTCCGATGGCTGGAAAAACTCTGACTCCCAGCCTGAATGTATGAATTTACACGTACCTCGCTGTTCTGCGTGGATGACAGTACTGAGCAAGAGCTGTCACTTGGACATGTTAGGGATTAATTATGGGTCTGCTGGGCCGTGCAATATTAAATGAAGGTCGTGATCCTACAGGCATGCATGTACTTAACCTTAAATTCATGCATAATCCCGCTGAGATCAGGGAATGTAACAAGACCATCCATATGTCAAGCATGAGTGAACAGAAAGATTTACCCTTTGCCACAAATTGCTGCCTGACATCCAGATAAAACTGCAATGTTTGCTATGCAGCGTGCAACGCTGGGGCTATTTGCTTGCTCCTGGTGGTAAACTACAGCATTGATTGCAGTGTCAAGGCTGCACACACCGGCGTTTGCTCTGTCAGATTTTCTGCATCTGTTTGCAGAGCCCACATAATTCCTTGTGACAAGCGTCTCTGAGACTGCTGGACGAAGGCCTTGGCCTCCTGTCGTGCCTCTCATCACCCCAGCACCCTTGAAGGCCAGGACTTGAAGCATCAGCCGGTTTGTGATAGGAAAGGAAGCAATTTTCTGCGTCATTTGGGCATACAAGGCGGGTACAGGCTTCCGTGGGACATGATTGAAATGAAGCGGAGAGTGTCAGGGTGGTCTAAGGAATTGCCACTGGAATAGCAGGAGGTAACTAACCTACAGAGCACCATCTTCTGCCTGGCATCCCAGCCAAGCGCAGCGCGCCTTGCACACAGCAGCCCCGTGTCATCGCTGAACGCCGTTTAACTTCAGAGCCGCGACTGAACTGTCCTCTCTCTCGCAATATCCCTCCCAGAAGGTGCCTCTGCCCTAAGTGGCACGTTATTATGGCTAAGCAAAATAGTGTGTGTTTACAAAGCTGAACATCTCCCTGCACGATGGCGAAGGGACTTACAGAGCTCTCAGATGGCCATTTCTGAGAACACCTGTCAAAATACTGTTGAGAAAAAAAACAGGGAAGGGAATGTTTTATTGATGGTAACCAACTGCTCGCAGCCACTGCTGTGTCGCAGGATGCACTTGAGATAGAAACGGCTCTGCCACCCTGGGTCTGATCCCAAGCCTTTGTGCAATGAGAAACCAAGCTGACATCAATTCGGTGTTAAGCTGCCCAGGGACTGGTTCCAAGATAAATCTCCCACCATATCAAATTCCCTCGTGTTCAGACTGTCTCATTATCACATTGATAATTATGACGTTCCTAACTAGAAGGCAGCCTGTTCATTCTCTCTGATATTCATGTTTGTCATGTGCACATCTAGAAAAGCTTGAATGAAAAAAAAAAAAGAGAGAGGAAAATTTCCAAAGGCATGTAAACAATCGTAAGAGGTTGAACAACGTTTTGGCAGCTGTGCCCCCCTCTGACGCAGCTTTGCTCTCAAGGCTCTTTCAGATGTGGTCAGATGGGTGGTGCTGGGCTTCAGGAACAGCCTGAACCCCCTGGTATTTGCAGTTATTGGGAAAGGTGCAAATCGGCTGCCCCGCTGGCACGAGGCTGATTGGCCCTGCAGAGGGGCCGTTCCGTGGGTGGGCGGACAGCCCCGCTTGTACAAACAGGGCTGGGATGCGCAGAGCTACTCGGGGTGTGCTGGGCTCAGGCTGCGCACAGGGGGAGCAGAGAATAAGCAAGTTTTGACAGTCAAGGGGTTTGGTGTGAATTAGCAGAGCAGGGGGAGCAGTCCGGTGAGGTCATTAATACTTTGGAGTTGGGCGAGGTAAATACGGTATCACCAAAACATCTTGGAGAAGAACTCAGAAAGACTTGGCAGGTGATTTTTGGCTAGAGGCTTTGTCATGGTGAGCCCTCAGGCAGAAAACCCAAAGCCCATGCCTTCTGAGCGCAGAAACTGCACTGGCCGGAGCTGTGGTCCAGAGCTGTCGTCTGAGGAAGGCAGCAGGGGAAGGTGATACCTCACTACCTGGTGCAGATGGGAAGAACAGTCAAGAGGAAAGAGGGAGGGAAGAGCAGGAGCTGAGACAGCCTTGAAAGTACTAGCAGCATGACAGTGGGTGCAAATGAATGGGAGGGTGATGGCAGCAGGTGAGGACATACTCGTTAAGGAGAACTTAATGAGATGATAAGAGCCTGTGTGAAAGCTGCTAGTTCCCTTGCATTTCCTCTGGTGAAACCTTCCTGGTGAGTAAAATTTTTAAGTGTCCCATTCTTGAGTTTGGGGAATGGACTTGTTAGATAAGGTCAAACAAAAGACAAGCATGGAGGTCTGAGAGCAGAACCTCTTCCAGGGCTTGCTGAAGTTGGTCAGGAAACGATATGGCAAGTTAGTGGATCGATAATAGTAAAAAGCTTTTGTGTGAGGGAGAGGTGCTGATAATAGCATTAGTAAGTCACACAGACCAAGCCTTACCTGGATTTCTCCATCTTTTCTTGGTGTAGCAGCAGGGTGAAGGTCCCACCCTGAGCAGGAGCTAACCTGTTATTGCTGATTCAGGGTCAGCCCTGATCAGCACCAAGCTGGGAAGGGAACAGGGTGTCTCTGCTGGTTGCACTTTGGTCCTTCCCTGTACCTCTCCTAGCTTCTGCTTAGCTGCACTGGGCAGAGTTGGATACCAAGCCTTTCTTTACTCCCCCCACTCTCTGTGCATCTGTGTATGTGAGGCACAGGATCTCTTCTTCTGTTGGAATTCTGATTTAATGAGCAAGCCTGCTGTACAGTGACCCCCGACTAATTCAACCCCTTCCTGTATCTTTACTAACATGATGTGTGCTTGCTCCCTCCCTGCAGAGGAGTTGTAGCTCAGTGTAGCAGTACAGTGAATGGCAAGTCACACTAGGACCCAGTGGGTAGGACAGAGAGGAATGGGGTGTTTGGTACTGTGTAGCTGTTCAATTTTCCGAAAATGACATGACTTCATTGTTCAGTTCAATGGCTTTTGTCTAATGGAAAATCAAAGGGCAAACCACATCTGTAAACAGAAGGCGACTGGGTATTACACAGACTTTGCAGGACAGAACTGCACACAATCACAGCAAAGCAAAGAGAATATGTGAACAGAGCAAAAGATGCTACTGTTGGTTCTTGTTTCAGGGCAGTGTTTGTTCAAATCCTTGCCCTTTCATCCAGCTTGAGACATTTTTCTGTGCATTGACCTGTTAAACACTGGCTATTCTAACAAGCCCCTCATTTCTTTGTTTGAAGGCTGATAGGAGATAACCCCATGCCCATGCTGAAGGCTGATGCAGCGGATCTGTTAATCATTTCAGACTGACCCGGAACTGAGAGCACTGTTAGAAGCAGGAAAACAAACTAAACTCAGTGAGGTTTTTCAGACAAAGCTTCATGACTCAGGAGGAATGTGACTGTAACCAAAGGAGCTGGTGCCAATTTCCTGCAGACAGCCAAGCCACAGTTAGGCAGTAATATTTGATAAAACGAAAAGTGTTGTCTAGTTGCATAGCTCTTCACATAGATAAGATGTGTACTCTGCTCTGGGGCCTTTTTTAAGGCATTTTGGTTCACAGAAGTGGGGAATGCTATTTTCCAGATCACTACCAAGTATGAGGAAGAAATGATAAAATTACTCTTCCCTCCCTTGATTCAGAAATATATTTATAGCTGCTCTGAGCTCTGTCTCGCTAGCTGGGTAATATCCAAGCTGGCATCTTCTGGAAATCACACACAGTCGCTCCCAAGGCAGTGAAGCTGGAGGCAGGGATGGGAGGTGGTGGCCTCCAGGCTGTGCTCAGTGTGAAGGTGCCCATGTGCTGCAGAACATCCCAGGCGGCTCAGAAAGGATATTTAGGGCAGAAGATGTTTTTGGGATGCCTTGTAGGACTAACTGCGGGGAGAGACCAAACATGTTCACGGGGCTGTGCTAGGATCAAATCAAAATGTTTCTCTGGTGTGCCACGCTTAATAACTCTTACCATCAGTTAGATTATTAGGGGAGTTTAACATCCACCTTTATTTAAAACAAACAAAATAACACACAAAAACCCACCACCACAACCTGGCAGAGCAGTGATGGATGGAGCTTAGGAGATTGGATGATAGTAGCATTTGTCTTCTCTCAGGTGATGGATGCAGGCTGTTGTCCAGCCAAGCACTGGGTGAGCAGTGCCCTTCACCTTGGCTGGACTAGGTTTGGATTTTTTTGCACATTTCTTCCTGCCAGAGTTGCATCTGGATTTAGAACAACAAATCTCTCTGAGCCACTATATTCACACCCTGCAATTTTTCAGAATTCCTTAGATGATTGCTAATTGGATCATTGTAAATGAAATAAAATCCAGGTGCTCATTTTGTAGAAACTATTTGTTAAACTCTTAGCACTTGGATAACATACTGTAAAATTAACGAATCCCTCTCCCCTGGGACCCGAGACTTAAATTTACATTCCTCTGATCAGAAAAACAGAGGCAGGAAAAAAACTGATTTTCGCTAAGAAAACAAAGGCAGCAGCCTTAGAAAAAGGATCAGAAGACAGAATCTTTTAGTTCCTGGTTCTGTGGTTTGCTTCGGCAATGTCAGGAATTTGGAGCAGTACAAATCAAGTAGTCAGCAAATTCTGGGTGCCTCGAGGGTATTGAAAAATGCTTCTGGGGAAGACTGCTAATTGCATTATGGGTCAGTGCTTCAATATGTGTTGTTCCTAGATGTTCTGCCTTAAACTGCTCTGCCATACCTGCCTGTAGTGAAATAGTGAAATCCTGTGATGAAGACTGATGCTAAGAGAAATCTCTGGTGCTCTGTGAAGAGGCTACCCCCNACAAAGGTCAATGGACCTGAATCAACAATGGAAGCACCAGCTTGTAAACAGAAAAATCCAGACTGGAAATGCTGGGGATGGCAAGGAGGTACAAGGCCCATTTTCTTACACTTACCAGTGTAAGTCAAAGACCCTCCAGAAACGCACAGAATCACTGCAGCGTTGCATCTCTGAGGGTGCAAGCAGGCTTACAGTCTCCCTGCTCGCATATTTCAGACAGGTGTCTTTGCTCTGTGAGAGTGCTACAAGTGGAGTGCTCCGCATCTGGCGGCTGCTCAGCAGCTCCAAGTTAAATTGCTCTCCTTCCCAGCTCTGACTGCTGGAAGTGGAAAAGGAGACAATTGATGAGGTGTTGGAATGTAAGAAGCAATTCTGAGCTATGGGGAAGCACTGGTGTGTGAATACTTAAAGTGGAAAATACAGCTCATAATGGGAGAAGCTGCAGTTTCAAAATATTAAACCAAAAGTTGTCGTTTTGCAGGCACATTCGGAGAGAAGTCCTGGCAGCTGTGCCTTTTCTTCCTCTTTCATTGTATGTAAGTATCTGCTTGGGTGCTCCAGGCTTTGCTCTAATGTGCCCTGTGTGCTGCAGTCCGGGAATATAAGTATAATTCTTTTGTGAGAAAAGCTGCAGTGAAAAGTACCCGATTTGTACCTTTAATCTAAATGCTAAAATTCTGATCCATATGTAATAAAATGTTGTTGATCTTGGATGCACTGAAAAGCATAACTTAAAACAGCTTCTAGCCACAGAGCTAGTGGAAAAAGGATCAGAAAAGGAATTGTGCTTGTGTTATTTACTTGGGGGGGGGGTGTCAGATCCTGGCAAGAGCCTTATCCTCCTGAATTTGTGCAGGATGACTCTTAAGTTTGTCAAAGCAGTGAAAGTACGTGTAGCTGCTGTCCTGTCATAAACATACACTTTTAAAGAGTGACTAAAACCATCCCCTTGCTGCAAATGATGCAAAATGCACCTTTGTCAGTTTAACCCAGTTATGTTATGAGGAGGGCCCTGACAGGGGACTCTGGACAAATTGTGTATGCTTTTGACAGTATTTACAAGGGAACTGAAAGACCACTTATTTTTTTTCTTTACTTTACAGAACATCTGCCTTCTCTACAAACGCTGCTGGGGCAGATAGCAAAGGCTGGGGATGGAGAAGACCCTCTGTTGCGGTGGCGGAGCCCACAGCAGCACAGCCATCTGCCCCTCCGGCACACGTGGGGCTCTGAAATCTGGCACCATGCGGATGGCCATCCGCCGGTTTATGCTGTTCAGCCCTTTGCGAGGGGGCTCTCGCAACCCGGACGGGGGCCGCTACCCACCCGCTGTGGTATTTGAGGTGGGTGGGGGGAGCCGAAATACAGCTTTGGTAGCGGGGTCCCAAATCACTCTCCCCTCTGGGTCCCTCAGCATCGCGGGGGAAAGATGGCGCCGGCGGCGGCTCCCCTCAGCCGCGGCGCGAGGCATTGGCGGGAAGGGGGAGGGGGAGGGGGGCGTCGCCTCGCACCCGCCCCTCGCGCGCCCTCCCTCCCCC
>VXAA01001873.1:87163-164677 GCA_013399115.1 Anseranas semipalmata
TCCACCTCTCCCCACACAGGGGCTCCGCCGCCTGAGGAAGGGGCTTCGTCGGCCTCCCCTCGGGGGCCTTGTGGGGGGGAGCCCCTCTCCGGGGCCGCCCCTCTCCTGGGCACGCGGGGGCTCCTCGCCGCCCGCTGGCCCCACAGGTGAAGGGGAGCGGCGTGGGTGTCCCCACGCTGGGGGCTGCGGCGTGCCCAGGCCGCTCCCCTGGGAGAGGGGAAGGGATCCTCGGGTCCCTGGGGTGCCCGGGCGTGTGCAGCCCACCTGGAGCAGCTGGAGGACTTGTAGGGAGGCGTGGGGTGGAAGGGTCGACCCTCTTGCCGGTTAGCCCAGGGGGACAGGTTAGTGCGGAGGCCCTTCTGAGGCCGGGGGAAATTACATCCTCCCGTGGGGAGGTGGGCGGGAGGGTCGGTCCCTCTCCAGCCCTTGGGGATCGCACCAGTGCTGTGGTGATCCCAAATAGTTATTGCTGCCTCTGTTGCTTTCCACGTGCACACGCTCAAATTTGTGGAGGTAAAGCCGGTGGGAGTAGGGCTCATGTACAGCCCGTCCGGTAATTGTTGTTTCCATCATCATGTGTTTGTGTAGTTGTGTGCAGCCCCAAAGAAAAGGTAGGAATTTATGGGCAGCGGCCTACGCTGTGGTGTGTGTGTTTTCTTCCAGTCCAATGTTGGCTTGGAAGACTTGCCCACCTCAAGCCAGAGAGGTCTATGGTCCCACATACACTCGTGGAGTCATATCTTTACACATCTAATAAAGTTTTTGTGAGTTTGCTGTCATCCCAACACCTTTTTCAAGTTTGGTACATCAGTGTTACTCTACGGATGTGACTTTTCCCTATCCCCCCACACAGTGTAGCCCACTTGTTGCTGCTGAAGTACATCCACAAGGAAGGTCCTTGGCCTATGGTTATGTGGAAAAACTGTCTTCAGTGTTGCTTGTGAATGTCAGCATCATATTGTGGAGTAAAATGTGTCCTGAGCAATAAAAACAACAACTCTTGTCTTTCAGCAGATTTGTTAATGCCCCTCATTTTCCTAATCCATGCGGGAAAGGAGGTAACATAACTGGAAAAAAATTGTCTTCAAAACACCATGTAAATGTTTTCAGTAACATCTGAAAGTTGTCTCTGCATTGTTCCCATCTAATCATACAAGAAGGGTACTTTCAGGTGATACAAGACTGGAAAGCATTTCTAGTACATGCTCACTTTGTTGGATTTAAGATGTCTTTAACACCATTATGAATATTTGGCAGGTGGGCCACCTGGGAGTTATGGAGAGTAAGTGTGTAGCAGAACGAAGGAAGAAACACGAGCTAAGAAATGGAATTTGGTTTTTATTTCTCCTTAAATTGTGGGGTACCTAGTTTGGGAGGGATATAGGTGGGCTTTAGATTGGATGTCTGTAACTACTGCTGTCTGAAAGAAAAGGCAGAAAGGGTATGGGCTTGTGATATTCCAGGGTAAGGTAGGGGTGTCTGTGTGTGAGGTGTATGTATATATATAAAATGTAAGGGTATACCAGGAAAGGTGCTATAGGGTTTTCTAGTGGAATCAGTAACTAGGTATTCAGATTCTGTTGCTGAAGTTGTCCCCGTTTGTGCTCTCTTTCTGCACATTTTGGAAGTTTTGATGAAGGGCGTAGCACAGCCTCTTCATGAGGGGATTTGTCATTAGGAAGTTCTCGTCTTCACTTTGGCTCCTGATTGAGGATGGATTGGGTACGGTTTCTGTGACTAGGCCAAACTGAGCAAGAGTACGCCTGGTTGCAAGGTGGGCTGGATTAGTTTTTAATAGAGCAAGACAGCTGTTCCCCTAAGTGTGAAAACTCCTCTTTTTCTTGTAGATGCTGTTTGGGAGTACGTGATAGTGGATAAGCCATCAGTTTTTTGGAACAGACGGATGACTCGGGGAATTATGTTTCTCAGTCGGGAGATGTTTGCCAAGAAAGTTACTGATTTATCTGAACTTGCGTAACTTGCGTTTACTTTGTTTTGAATTATGCAGCTCGTATTTGATATTTTCAATCCCCTACATAATGCTAAAATGGATGATAAGGTATTGGACTATTTATACATAAGTGAGGTGCTGTAGCTTAGGACTTTTTTGGCTGCTTGTAAGCATGATTGTTTCTTTTATTTGAACAAAATCTTATATTAGGAGGCATGAAAATGTGATGTTTCAAAGAAGAATAAAAAGTGTGAAGATGGAATCCCATTGATTACTGGTTTGTGCCTTTGTTTGTGGGGAAAAAAAAAGCCTATAGATTTCCTCTTGATGTTTTTCTCCTGTTTTCACAGGAGAAATATTAGTATCAAAGAATGACAACAGCTGCTTCATCAAGTGGATACATTGTGCAAGAGCTCATTATTTACAGCTATCAACTTTATTGAACTCTTCCTTACATTTCATCCTTATTTGTAAGTTTATAATTTATTGAAAAGAGGTGGAAAGACGCGCAGCTATGGAAATAGACTCTTCTAGTCAGTTTAGCAGAGAGCTAGGACCTAAGGGCTCTCTTGGCTCCGTTCTACCTCTGGCTGGCTTTGTGATTTTGCAAGTCAGTGTTGCTCAGTTCTAGAAAGAGTACTGGACAAGCTGATGGGAAAGAGAATCTGTGCTGATAGATGATAGCCTGAGGAAAGCATTTGGAAAAAAAAAAAACTAAAAAGAACAACTGTTAAGAGGTTGTCTAGGGGAGATCCTTTGGAGACCTCTACTGAAACATTTGGCTGGCAGGTACGTAAAGCCTGGGGGGGACAGGAGAAGGAAAGCCAGGCAGAAGTCCCATTCTTTGTGCCACGTTGTTGGGTATGCTGAGCTAGGTCTGTGACCAGTATAGCTTGTGGATCACAAACCACTGTAAGGATATCTTTGCGGTACTATTAAAATGTTAATAATAAATATTAAGAATGATGGAGAATGCAGGCTTATGAGAAACCCTTCACTGTCTAAACAAAAAAAAATTGTTCCTTTTTTCTTTTTAAAGTTGTGGCTTTACCAGGCCTTTGCTCTCTTCCAGTCTTTTAGGAGTGGGAAGACAACTTAGGTTTGATGTTTTGTGTGCCATCAACTGAAATTGGGGCCATCATGAATATAACGAAGGGTGGACTGGTGCTGTTTTCAGCTAATTCCAATTCTTCATGCATGGAACTATCAAAGAGAATTGCTGAGTAAGTAAAATCTGCCTCCAGGGCAGCTTAGGATCTTGGTGCCATTATAACGGGACTTGTTTTAGTAAAGACTGATTTCTCTGTTTTACAATAGTTACCTAGGAAAGCCGTCACAGTTTGGACGAACATCTGGTATGCTGTATCGCACGGCGTATTCCTACAGATCAATAACAAAGAAAGCAACTTGTGTTTAAATTGCTCAGTGGCAGGCTGTGATCGGCTGTAGTATATTTTTGAGAATGTGGGAAAATTAATGTTTGGATAGTGTTAAATACTCATGGCAGAAGTTTTCAGCATTTTCTCAATTTCCTTGTAGCAGAGTTTTCTTAGAGGCAAAGCTACATCTCCTGCTCACTGTCTGTTTTAGGTGGGGACATTCGTTTAGCTTTAAATACATGAATAGCTTCAGAAGAGCTTATATGACTTAAGTCGTTTTTTACTATGCTATTGTACCAGTGTTAGGGTGTATAGTGCAGGAGTATTGCGCTGTGGGGCTCTTCCTGAGGCTTAGGTACCCAAAGGTAGAGAAAGGCGTTACGCATCGCAAGGACTTGGGCATGTGTACCTATCGTATTCTCTTTTTTTAGTGATGGTGGTCTGTGCTAATATTGAAATGGAATAAACACAGCAGGCACCAAGATTTCCTGTTCACTCTAGACTGACATTTTTCTATAGAAAAGAATGCTTTAAAAGTAGACTTTTAAGCGTTGTGAATGGTTGTTGTCATCTATCTATATAGATACAGAGAGAGCACAATATATGTATAATGCATGTAAATATATAAATGAGAAATTGTTACATAATTTAATAAGCAATATTTTTATTCCATTGGCCATCCTTCTGAGCCTGACTTGAAAATGAATTTAACTTAACCTCCAGTGTAGCTGTGTTAAGAGATTTCCACCATAGTCACCAGTTTTAGGGTTTGGGGTTTTCTTTTCCTGTTTTTCTCTTCAAATACGACCCTTTCAATAACTGTTGCATTGCATAGGCTCTTCATTTGTTTTGCCCTTCATTTTCACTTACTGACTTCTAGTTTTATTTTTTCTTTTCCTGCAGACGATTAGGAGTTGAGATGGGGAAGGTTCAGGTTTATCAAGAGCCAAACAGAGGTGAGCATTTAATTGCCAAACTAGAAACTTACCTAACCACAACGTGCATATATTGGCTACCACTGTCTTGATTCCGTT
Organism: Anseranas semipalmata; assembly: GCA_013399115.1. Taxonomy (NCBI): domain Eukaryota; kingdom Metazoa; phylum Chordata; class Aves; order Anseriformes; family Anseranatidae; genus Anseranas; species Anseranas semipalmata. The sequence goes on from VXAA01001873.1 coordinate 91,528, forward strand.
GCATTTTGCTCCTGCAAACATTATGTATTTCTCTTCTTGACAGAAACAAGAGTGCAGATCCAGGAGTCTGTGAGAGGAAAGGATGTATTTATCATCCAGACAGTTTCAAAGTGAGTAACTGTTTAAAGACGCTGTACTAGCATTTTGATGTGGACTGTCCATAAGAACGCTTCTGTTCTAACTTCTCTTTGCATATACTGTATATGATGCAGTATAATAAGCTTAGATTAATTATAGAGGCTTCTCATTGTGTTTTTTTTGTTTGTTTTGAAACATGCACAAAGAAGACTTCAGTGTAAGCTGACCTCTTATTTTCATTTTCAGTGAAAATGTCAATGAAACTTTCCCCATGGTCTCTGTGTTCTTTCGCTAAGTGCATTCTTTTGCTCATGACATTCTCTGTAAATTCCTCCCTTTTCAGCTACCATGGCTCCAGCACCATTACCAAGTTCTAAATGTAGGAGGAGCATTTCCTAGGCAATGTGTCCTGTGATACAGAAAACCATTTTTTGTTGTTGTTCTGAAAAGAACTTTACAAATGCAAAGATTTTTTTTTGATTTCTAATGGCAGCAGAAATAGTAGGCCTCTTAGTTGATGACTGGTTCTCATCTATAAAGATACCCTCTCAGTGTTTTCATTTAGAGCAGAAAATAGATGGTAGTTATTAAATATTTATCCTGCTGTTGCCTTGAACAAAAGAGAAATGTGTTTTAAGTCTGATTTTTTTAAAAAAAGTTTATATTGAAAAATACATTATTTTGCTTTGTGAACAATAGAAATAGATGTTGGAGATAAATTGTGGTGTAGTTTGTTACATCAACATGCTGTATTACTAGAAGCCTGAAAATGGTGCAACAAAAACTGCTGAATTGCCCAAAAAGGTGAAGTGAAGAAAATAATGAAATGTAATTCTAGTAAAGAATTAAAATGCTGGGTACAGGGCACTTCCATCCTTAGGCGCGCAGCTGGATTTTTCATGAAGTTTGCTCAGACACCACACTCTAATACAGTGGAGTAATGGATATAGATATTGCATTGAATTCAGCCGCAGGATTTTTATGCATGAATACAGAACTAGTCGCTTCTCATTGCAGGGATGTGAATACTACGATCATGGAACTCCTGATCATGGTGTACGCTTGTAAAACATCCTGTGCCAAAAGCATTATTGGAGTGATTCCTTACTTCCCATACAGCAAGCAGTGCAAGATGAGAAAAAGGGGCTCCATTGTCTCTAAATTACTCGCTTCAATGATGTGCAAAGCTGGTAAGGATGCAGGTTGTTATGAAATAATCAGGGAAATGGGGGATCCTGCGGGCAGCTTTCAGATCCAAAGAGGTCTGTGCACAAGGTGGGACTTTGCTTAAAAATAACTGCAAAGTTTTTCATAAGTTTAAAATGCACATAGAAAAGAGAATATAATTAGAGAGATTTCTAGATGATGGAGTTCATTAAAAAAAAAATCTCGCAACATCCATTTTACATTGCATCCTACTGTACTGGCAAGATGAGCCTGCTGCTTTGGGCCATGCTATCCCTGTCTCATACTGCTGTTCTTTGCCTTGTAACACTCTTGAACAGTTGTACTTAGCATTTCTAGCCTGTCTGTCTTACGTGTTGGACACTTTGTCCTTTACATTTGAATTGATTTGGGAGAATGAGATTATTCTTTTCTAGCCATCAACACATTTTCTTTTCTGCTTCTTTCCTTTTGCTTCCATCTCTGGGAAGAGTTGGCAGTTACATCAACACTGCGATCTGGCTCTTACTTTGAGAGAAAAAATGTGGCAATGATTAGAATTTGGGCCCCTTTCTGAGGAGTTCAGAACTCCAGCGTTTGCTGTGTCAGGGTCATACTAGGTGGTATAGGACCATTTATCTTGTTTGTGGTTCCATTTTTGGGGTTGTTTTTCAAAGTACACCAAGTGGAGAAGGATCATAACCTGCCTCAGTGTGGCACTACTGATCCAATTATGTGGATTGTTGTGAGGTGCTTTTTTAAGACACTGTAGCAATCCAGAAGTGTGATAACCCCTGTGTATTTAAAAGGGACATAGTTAATATGCTACATTCTTTCAGTAGGCATAGTATTCTTGTTCTAAGGCAGCTTAGAGAGTTGTTCTGAACAAACTTGTTAAACTTACTAGAGAAATAAAATGTCTGTTACTTTTCTTGATGTGCTTCTACATGTCTTTTTTTTTTTTTAAAGGACTAACTCATCTTATTACCATGGATTTACATCAGAAGGAAATACAGGGCTTCTTCAATATTCCAGTTGATAACTTGAGAGCATCTCCATTTTTACTACAGTACATCCAGGAAGAGGTGAGGAAGGCCTACTTTTACACACTTTTTTTTTTTTTTTTTAATTTTTTTTTTGTTGTGTCTCAAGGCTTATGAAACAAATTCCTGTGAAAAAATTAAGTCTTCAATCAGAATTTTCAAGGGGGAAGGGTCGTGGTGGGGCAGGAAGTGGTGTGGTTGGTTCTTTTCCTTCCTGAAGAGGCTTGATTTTTTTTTTTTTTTTCCTTTCATGAAGAGCTGGCATTTTATTATCCATGTAAGAATGCTGTTCTGTCTTATACATATTCTCCTAACTAATATATATATATATAAGAGCATTTTCCTATTCTAGATATCTTCTTCCTTTCCTGTTTCCAATTTCCTTGCTATTTACAGGATGGAATGCTGGTGTAGGTGTAATTTATATAGCATTATGAAAATATTTTGTAGGTTAACCTGTAAACGATGAGAGCCTATCCGTAATGTGAAAATAAGAACAGATGACTTCTGTTGTGGGGAAATCTCCACCTGCTGTTTGTTCAGCATGTCTTGACTTGACGAGCTTAACTTCTGATGTTCTGTGCATCCATTTCTCCATCTTTGAAATGGATATTACTTTTATAAAGTGCTTTGAGAAGTGCTACTGGTAGATTCATATGTACAAATTGTGCAGTTGATAATTGTAGGTATAAGATTCATATTATGTCTGTCTAATCATAATTTGGAAGAAAGCAAATGTTTTCCTCCTGGTGAGAAGAAAAGGTATAGTTTGCTCTTACTTTTGAACCCAAACGTTTTCTTTTATAGAGGGATAAATGCCTCAATTTGAAAAAAGCAAAAACAAACAAAAAAACCCCATGATTTTGTTAGGACAAATTTTAAATTTTGTTGGGGAATCAGTTACTGTTTGAATGTATTGTTATAATTTACTTGGTACTACAGTCTGTCTAACAAAGAGGGAAAACAACAGAACAAATCTCCCGGCTCTGGCTTTGCCACAGTCATTCATCTTGTACAAAGGCAAGTTGTGCCTTTGCATGTTACTTGAACCTGTGGACTATGGTAGATAACAAGGTCGTGTTCCTGGTTTAGTCTTTAAGTACCTTTTGATACCCGAAGTCTTAAGGGTTTATAAAGAATTGTTGCAGCTTTGAGTCTGGTACTCCTGGTGCTTTCTAACAAATGAATGTTCACATGTGTAGAGAGGACTTAAAAGATACTTTCAGTTTTTAATTTCTTCATTCCTCTGCTTGTTCACGAGATGGCTTGCTAAGACAGAAGTTGCCTGAACCTATCTGATCCCATGGGATTTATACTGGCAAGTACTTCCACTAGCCAAGTCACCTATGGTACCCCTTTGTAAAAGATTCAGCCAGTGCTGCTCAGGAAGAATTTGGTTTTCATCTCAAGTTCACAGGGACAGCAGCTTGCTGCATATCCTGCACTGTGAATGCCAAAGCATGCAAAATGTTTCAAGTGATAAGATATATTGAATAGCATGAAATAGAGTCTAGCTTGATGAGAATGGAGGTCACTTACAAAGCATTTAATTGAAAGTTCAGAGGACAAGGCCTTGTAGTTGTTCCCTGTCAGAAATTTATACGTAGGTGTGAAGGGAGTTATTTGGTGTTCTGGGATGAATTCAGTCCAATCAGTGAAATTCATGCTGTATTAAGATAATTTGGTGGTTTTCCTTTGTATGCCTAGCAAATATTTATAGTTAGTGTCTTCTATCTTCCTTATGTGTACATGTTAATCTCAGAGTGACTCGTTAATCTCAGAGTGACATAGCTCTTTGTTACTAGGAGCTGTTGATGTCTTGCTGTCTCTGGGATGACATTTCTGGCTTTCTGACTTGATTTTGAACAAATTTGATAATTTGGCAGGGGAAAAATGAGGCAATGATGTCTGAACAAGATCAAAGCCTTTATTATGTCAAATGACAGGCCCTGCCTTGTCCATACCTTCCATCATGTTAATCTTCATAGCCTGTTGTTTAACTAAGCATTTGTAAAGGACAGAACATGCTGAATTCCCAGCATTATAGGTGGAGTTGGTAGCACTGCAGATTATTAATGTTGCCTGACACATCCTCTGGAAAGCTCTCATTTTCAGTTGGTCAGGCCCATGCCAAAATTCAGAACTTAAATAAGCATGGGAAAAAAAATTGTTCAGATAGCATGCTTTTGGAAGTACTCAGCAAGTATGGTTTGTGTGTTTGAGGATGAGGTTGTGGAATAACTTACCTTGCTTGTAGTTGGAAAAAACAAGTATTTCTGCATTCTGGAGCTGCTATTTAACATCTGACGGCAAGGTTGTGAACTCCACGTCAGGGTGCTGTCCCTCCAAGTTTGTCGGATGGCAACTCTAACAGATCAGTTCCCAGGTTTTTAGTTAAGAGTCTTCAGGCCTGCAATACTGGGATTCCCCGAGGATTGGATCTGCTCTGTAGGACTTGCTGTTGCAGCTGAGAGTGGCTGTGTACTATTGTTATGACAACTGCTGCAAGACCAGACAGGTTCTTTGTATGCTGTGCTCTGGCAGAACGATTGTCCCAGGGCAGCCCAGTGAAGGAAAACGCTGAGTTTGCAAGGAAGGGGCTACAATGGGATATTGAAGGGAGCACAGACTGCTGTTGGAAAGGAACAGGGCACAGTGGAGTGCTCGAGAAGTTGTGGACAAGGAAAGATGGGTCTGACGAGGAGTCAGAAGGGAAGGGAAAACAGGAGACTAGAATGAGAAGCTTTGAGAGGTGGGGACTGAAATGCTGGCTAAATGAAGAGAGGGGGTCTGGGAGGAAAAGCCGGTAGGAGAATGAGGCAGGGCAGGGGCAGCAAACCTGGGAGCAGACAGTGCGTGTGAAGACTGAGTTATGTACCCAGCAGACCCTGAAGCAAAAACCAAACTTCTTGGTCTTGCCACTTTGCTGCTGTCAGCATCTGGAGCAGCATCTTCTCGTGCTGATCTACATAGAGGTCATAGACTGTGGCTCCAGGATCATTGCATTGAATGGAGAATTTCTGTCCCTTTTGGTGGTTCGTATAAGGAGTCAGTATGATGTGGAGAGGCCTGTCTTTTTTTGGCGGGTACTTTGAAAAACAACCCCAAAACGAGGAAATAGATGAAATGCTATGTTTTCTAGTGATTAAAGACTGTTGTGTGCACACACAAGACAATTTAAGTTGAACAGGAAACCTTAGTTTTGATGGTTTCCTGTTTTTTAAACATTTGCCTGTGTAGCCCATATGTTCTTCTAAGGCAGTTACTTTTGTGCAATCTGTATATAACATGGTGTTTGTGAAAGGTACAATTTTAAACTAAAATCTGATTTTACTTCATATCTGGATTTGCTGAGATGTGAACTCTCATCATGTACCATGGATTCTTGAGGTTGCTTTCTTACATTAGGTAAAATATTAACTGCTTAAAAGTCTTTTGGCAAGATAAAGTTCTGATTCTTACTGAGTTTAAATTGTCTGAAGATATGAAGTAGACATTGCTATCTGTTATTTACTACAGATACCAGACTACAGGAATGCTGTAATTGTGGCCAAATCACCTGCGTCTGCAAAGAGGTGGGTAAGATCTGCTCTCTTGTGTTAGAGCAGGAAATCTCTATCGTGATTTTGTTCTTAGGGTCAAGTGAAGGATAGATGTTCAACCATTGGAAGAGGCAGCCCGCAAACCCTGCCACTTACACTTTGTCAGATGTCGTTTTTACATCATGACTAAAATCATAATAAATCTAAGGAGAGGTTAAAAAAAACCTGATGTAGTAAATCAATACAGAGCTTAGGATAAAGAAGCTATTTAATCATATAATATTTGTGTACATTTACATTATGAATTCCTACTGTGAATGAAGAAAAATGGCTAGCAGTGGTACACCATTAACCCAAAGTGATTGCTTAACACACAGCTTAGAACATGGTTGATTAGATCCTGAATATGGATGACTTACCATCTAGCATGGTGGAACAGGATTTGATGGATGAGATTATTTTCCTTGTGAAGTTCTTGTTGGTGAAACAATTGTTCTTAATTCCTGTAGCTTTTTGGTTCACTATACCTAAGCTCTTTGGAATTATACTACCCTGAGAAGGTGGTAAAGAGTTGGATGATGATTTAAGAGATACTGTATTTGCTGTGGTGACAGACTAAAAATTTGCTGAAAAGTTATCTAGACTGTCATGCCAAGGAGTCATGGTACTCTTTGTAAAAAAAAAAAAAAAAAAAAAAAGGTTTTCATTGTTTTATGTAGTAAATCAGAAATGATTTAGTTTGTAGCAGTGTAGTGAGGGGAACAACTTGTCATTGTTTCGCAGCAGTACTTTTTATGTGATTTGTTTTGGCCAGTTATTTTACATTTGCTTGTCTTTTTTCTTTTATTTGGTGTCAGTATTGCCTCTTGGGTGTAGGCAGGCATTTGTTGAAGCATTTTCATGCTTGTCAAGTAACTGTGTATGCCAGCAAATGACCTCCCATACCTTTAACTGATCAGACAGTTGCACATGTGTAGGAGAGGAGATTTTTGTAGGAGAGGATCCAGAGCTGTATTTATTTAGCTTCTTCACATGTGTATGTGAGCATTTCAGAGCAGTCTTAGAGGGAGGTGCATTGTGTTTGAAAAAGGGTGGTTGAATGCTTCAGCCTAATGAAGGAAAACGCTTTCCAGATGAATGTCTGCTTGTGAAGGAGAACTTACTCTTGATGGAGTTTCTGAGCTTACTGGAAAATGAATAAATCATTTTACTGTTGTTTTAAATTTTATTCAGTGCAATATTGCATTTTTAAATTATTATTATAGTTTCACTAATATGATTATGCCTTCTAAGTCATAACTCTTAAGATAAATATGTTTGGAATCATAATTTATCTGTATTTAACCTCTTGGTAAAAATATCGTAACTGTATGATAACCACAGGGCAGAAGATTCTTCATTTTTAATTAACTGAGCATCACAATGAGCAAATGATTGTGTGGAGTTGTTTGGATAGTGAAACAAGGTGTAAGCGTAAAGGAGGTGATTCTAGATACCAAGGTTAGAACAAGAGTGTTTCACTCTGGATGTGCTGGTCTCACTTTGACCAGAAGGAGACTAGATCACTGGTGTAGGCTAGAAACCGATCTCCTGGGTGTGCAAGGTAAGGTAGGGCGAATCTCACCACTTCATTTTTGCTTGCTGCTTTCCGTGTCTGGGATATGAGCGCTAGCTGTGAATTTCCTGTTTTCCTCACTCTCTGCTTTCTATGCTCTTCCAGCTAACCTTAAACTTCTTTACATAAATTCCTAACTTTAGTCAAAGAAATGCTGCATGGTGAAGGAACTTTTTGTAAGTTTGTAGAAATCCAACCTGTTTAAATTTCAAGTCGTTTGTAAGGCAAAATGATTGTTTGATTTCTTTTCTGTAGGATACCTAAGGTTACGTGTCAGAAGGTCTGGGATTTTGTCTTATTTAGTCCATGTCTTGTTAAAAATAAATAGATGAGCGTTTGTTTTCTGTTTTCATTTGAATATTTTTTCCTATTTAATGTAGGCAATCCAGACATCTAGGCTATTCTCGGTGACTGTTAGATGAGACTAGCTAAAGCATGGGATCTCAAGAATGCTGAGAGCTAGGAAATATTTTCTTTGACTGTTGGGCAAAACAGAAGGGAGTAGTCAGATTTGTGTGACTTTGCAGCATTTGCCCTGTTGTTTGCAAGGCCGGTATGGAAACTTCAAGGTTATTTGGACTCTCACAAGCCTGGTGAAAACAAGGCGCTGTGGGATAAGTGATTTCTTCTGTGTATTTTCCTACATTTTAGGATCATTTAGTTTTTCCTCTGAAACTTTAGAAATTAACTGGAAATAGATTAGCATTGTATGTACCTAACTGATTTTAAGTTTAACGTGTGTGAGTGTATATATGTATATATTTTTTTAACCCTTTCTCTCCAGGGCACAGTCATTTGCTGAGCGCTTGAGGTTAGGAATTGCTGTCATTCACGGGGAAGCTCAAGATGCTGAGTCTGACATGGTGGATGGTCGACACTCACCACCTACAGCCAAAAACGTAGCTGCTATTCATCCCAGTTTGGAGATACCCAGTAAGTAAGTTTGTGTGCGAGTGTTCACCTGTTGTTTTTGTGGTTTTGGGGGACGGGTGACAGTGATGGCACCATCAGAGAGGAGCGATTCTTTATAAGAACATCAGGAGGGGGAAAGACTACTTTTGATTCTTTTGGTCCATGGTTTTAGTGCTGGGCCACACGTGAGATCTGTGCCCTGTGTAGGAGGGGCTGTGCTGCCACAGCCATTAGAGCCGTGGCAGAGAGGCCCCATTCCTTTACCAGTTGGTTTTAATGCTTGAATTTTGTTCTGGGACACAGAGATAATAAGCTGAGCTGGGTTTGTGTGTAGCTGGATCAATGTGATGAGCCTTGACAGAGGAACCCTGCTGAATGTGGGTGTGACCTGTAGCTGCGCCAGCAAAACTTCATCACATAAAAACCTAGCTTGGATCTCAGTAGGGTGATTAAACTGGTTGTGTCTGCAAGCCACTCTATTCATGTAGTTAGTATTTTTGACTAAGCCTAAAAAAATCATGTGTGTATTAAAATCTTGCTGCTTTTCCCAGCAACACCGTAATAGTTGGAGTAGTTGTCACTTCACTTTTCTCTAAAACAGTGATGACCCATGCAACGCAGACATTTCCACACTTGAAGTAAATTGTGTAAACCTTCTTTCTTTCTCTTTTCTACCTCTATAAAAAAAAATTGCCATTAATCAGTGCTGATTCCCAAGGAAAAACCACCCATCACAGTTGTTGGAGATGTAGGAGGAAGAATAGCTATCATTGTGGTAAGTAAGATGCCATAGCTTTTGATAAATTATATTAAATATGCTAAAGTTGCAGAAATCAAGTATATTTTTTGCTGAATCAGCAACTAAACTTTGATCGATGGTGGGCTTTTGGTGCTGTGCTTTTTATACCACGTGGCAGTAGTCTGCACATTTACTGAAGCTGATTGTGTGAACTATGAAGTGAGCCATGCTACAAAGCAGCATTTGGACCTTGATTCTAGTGAATAGGCGAGAAATAAATTCTATTTAAGTGCTTACCCAAAGGTGAGGATTTTCAGGTTGTGCTTATACATCAGGTGATGGGAAAACCACCAGATAAGTTTCTGTTCTGTGAGGTCAGAAATGCCAGTGAAGCAGAGATGACTGAGTCTTATAGTTTCTCTAAAGCAGAGTGTAATCTCTGGGCTTTTAATGGAAAAGGTCCATTTTATGTTAATTTGGTGTTTGAATGAATGTCAGTTGTGTTGTTTTTTCCCTTCTTTCCTTCATGGAACAGTCCCTCTGCCTCTAGATGTTACAGTAGTTTTGGATGCTCTGCTTTTCCACTCCTTAATGTTTGCCATCTAGCTCAGGTGTCTGAAGAATAGCATCAATAAAAATGGCCATTTTGCATTGGATGTAAACTGTTATATTTGAAAGAGATGAAATGTCATTTTGGGCGCACTGCATTGATCTGTCTGAGAACTTGTTGAATCTTCAATGACTCGGTAATGTCATCTTGTTTTGCAGGATGACATCATAGATGACGTTGACAGCTTTCTTGCTGCAGCAGAGACCCTCAAGGAGAGGGGGGCTTACAAGATCTTTGTGATGGCCACACACGGCCTGCTCTCTTCAGATGCTCCCAGGCTGATAGAGGAATCTGCAATTGATGAAGTAAGTATGAATTGTGAATGTCTATCGGGTGATTTAGCTTATTTTTTTAAATGAGCAATTTTCTCCTGACTTGATTCTTAAAATATACTGGCATTAAAAATTTAGCCTGGAGGTTCCTGGGTTCAGGCTTTCTTCCTGTTGAATTGTATGCTAGAATATTAGTGTCTAAGCCTCAAACTATAGCAATGGAAAACCAGGGAGAGGAGAGAGATGACAGACTGCCGCTGGTAGCAGGCTTTCCCCTTCGGTGTGGGGGATGTTTTTATACCTTCCTTTGAACTTAGGTGCCAGAATGAAAGGAAGGAAGGATATTGCCATTAGTATCCATGGATACGTGGAATCCTATAGCAATGCTCCTCCTAAGATTTTGATCCTGACAGTAATGTAAAATCTTGTTCTTTTATCAGCAAGGGTGGCTTCGTGGGATCTGGAGGATAGACATTCCCTTTCGCAGTTCTGATATGGGAGGTGGAAAGCGTGATGGTGCTATGACGTTCTGATCATTTTTTCTTTCTGTAGGTGGTTGTTACAAACACAATTCCCCATGAAATACAAAAACTCCAGTGCCCTAAAATCAAGACTGTGGATATCAGCATGATCCTCTCAGAAGCCATTCGCAGGATCCATAATGGGGAGTCCATGTCGTACCTTTTCAGAAATATAGGACTGGATGATTAATGCTTTTCATTCTAAAGAAACATCCCGGGCCAAACTGGAAGCGAGCAGATAATGAGCTGTGAAGCGCCATGCTTATCTTAATATTTCTATTGAGCCACTTTTTGTTTTCTCTTGGTTTAAGTATCAAGGTAGAACAGTTTTTAAGAGCTATTTTTTCTTTGCAGGTTTTTTTGGGGGGGAGGGATGGGGAGGTGGGTAAACATTTTACAGAAAACTGTTCTAGTTGCTTTTAGGTTAGTTGCACTATATACATAGTGGAAAAAAAAACCACAAAACACTTGAGGCAAGAATTTGGCTTCTAAATTAAGCATTCCTTTTCCAAAGCTGCTTGCTACAAGTGCTTTAAAAGATAATAAATTGAACTGACTGTATAATATTTGCATTTTAAAAGCCAAAAAGGTTGTACTGTTGTATGCAGTTAAGTGATTTTGTAGGAGTGCTTTTATAGAAAAGCATATGAAATATGCACCTGTATTTATTTTCTGCGACAAAGAATAAAGATTTGTTTTGTGTGAGCTTTCTAAAAATGTTTATATAATAGTCACTTGTCTTCTGAAGTGTCCCCCCTTAAAAATGATTTGCAGATACTATGATATTGAATGAAATCAAGATGTGAATTGATTCTTTTATGCTAATGTGTTACTTGGGAATCTAAACAGGATTCAGTCTTCTTGGCAGGAAGGAAGATAACATCTGTTTTGCTTGTTGCTGTGCTGAAACACCTGCAGACAAGGAGAGGCTGCTTTTCCCTAATACCCTAATACTCATTGTCACATTTCAACTTGTCTTTCTGCTGAGCAGTCTTGTAAAATGCAAAATACACAACCTTTCACTATCTGGTTTCTTGGGGCTATCACAAATGTGTTTGTGCTTTGCTTCAGGCTGTGTGGAAGGGAACTAAATGTGTGGCTGGATGTCAAGGGACTGCAGGGACTTGGGAGAACTTGGGAATATTGGGCGGGTGGCAATGTATAGAATGGAGGCAGGGGTTATCATGCGGGGGGTATGGGAAGCCTGGTTTTATGGCCCTGTGATTTCTTTGTGGAAGTACTTGTTTACGTAAAGGATGGAGCTGCTCTGGGGATGGTTCGTGGGATTTGGTTAGCAGGGAGGGGTGGTGGCAGCTCCATGAGGATGGAATATCCAGAGGTTCCAGCTGATAAAATCAGCTCATCACAGGTAATAAACGGGTGCTTCAGAGGTTTGTGCCCTGGACTGAATTTATGGACATGTAAAAAATACAGTCATAATGCAGAGTGTAACTTGTTCAGGTTTGTTCTCCCAGCCATCCCTGGATGCTTGCATGGAATGCCTTACTCTGAGCTTCTTGGAGACTTGAAATTCCTGACTTGTGGTGGAATTAGTGAGCATTTTAGGGTTGTTTGGTCTAATTGCTCTAAATCAGAATGTCCTACAAATGGGCGTGTCCAAAACCAGAAGTGAAAATTAACCTTTCTTGACACCGTTTCTCTGTATGATTTGCTTTTAAGGAGAAAAGGCTGGTTGGTTTTTTGTCTGTTGGCACAGCACCTGGCACAATGGAGGCCTGGACTGTGACTTGCAGTCCTACTTATTGCTAAAAGATCTACAGTACTTGATCTTGTTGGTACATTCAGCAAGGGAGATGAAGATTTTACTTAAGCAACTGTTCATTTCTGTCCAGATAATGCTGCTTTCATTCTTTATTCTTTGAGCTTGTTTTTCATCAGAGTATTCTGTTTGATTTTTTTTTTTTTTGCAGTCCTGTCCAGAGAGGTACGTTCTGTCTCTATGAAATGTCAAAATGCAAGGCTGCACCTGGTTACACTTTAGCAACAGTAGGTTATTAAACAGTTCAGCGATGTTACTAGATACACCAAGCTGACACATTAACACTGGTATGCACTTGGAATGTGTTAATGCAGGTTAAATTCCAGCTGAGCAGTGAGGGAGAACTTTAGTCCTTCTCACAAGTGTGCAAACCTACTACTGGGTCCATCAGTGGCAATTTCAGAGAAATACGTTGATCCATCTCAGCGGTGTATGTCTTAATTGGAGTGTGTTTTCCTAGTGAATCCTTGTGATACGTGTTGGAGAGTTGATGAGTGAGCCAAGCATCCAGTGCAGAAAACAGTGCGATTACCGAATACGAGGAAACATTCAACTCAAATGTCGTTTCACGCTGCTTGTTTCAAGTTGGCTTTTGGAGGCTTGCTTCATCCCTGTGAGTGTTTCTGCTGGTTGGTTCTCGCTGGCTTGCTGAGGCTCCAGCCGGGATGTTCACCTAACTCCTGGGTTTGACCATTGATTTAGCGTGGAACCCCCCACGTGGGCTAATTTACTGCAGTGAACTGTTGTATTGATTAGGAGTAAAGAATTTGGAAACGATTGCGGTCATAAGACAGGATTGCTGGGCCTTTGGCTTTTCTAGTGGGGTGGCTGGAAGGGAGCAAAGCGTGGGTGACTTCACTCTTGCAGTACAGCGTGGTACTGCAGAGTTGCCCAATCTCTCTGCTTTTCTCAGAGCAGAAATGTCAGATCACCAGAAGTGGCAGCTATTCTTAGAGGTGTTTCTCTGGGATCCTTCAAGAACACGTGAAAAAAACTGCTTTGTTCAGCAATTTCTACAGTAATTAACTAGTCAGAAGATAACGCAAATTCTTTCCAGATGGGTAGTATTTGCAAGAAAAACATTGGGGTTTGGTTAACAAACATTTATGCTAAGATTGTTTGTAAAACCGCAAACAATTTCTATTGAACTTAAATATATATATATATATATAAATGTATAGCACTTGTCCTAAAATTGATCTTTTGTATCTACAGGACAAAATGTCTGAACTGATTCTCAAACTTGGTGTTTTTTCTTTTAGCTTGCTTTGCTATGAAGCACAGGTTATGCAGTCCCTGTGTGCCTGCTGGAACTTCTGATCAGTCTTAACCATGAAAAGAGAAGCTACTAAGACTGTAAATTCCTACAGGTTTCATGAAAATAGCTGGCTAGAGGGGAAAAAAGCCTTGATAGTTTCTTGTCCAGCAATGTGTAAATCAAGCACTTTTGCAAAAAGGCTGCTGAAAGCCTGTGCCCTGAGCAACTGCATCAGAGAAATGCATTAAATGCCCATTGTAGGAGCAGCCTGCAGCTTCCTTAAGATGAATGCAGAAGCAGGAAAAAAAAAAAAAAAAGGGCACTTGGATGGGCAGCCTGCCCTCGCAAATGCCTTTGGAAGCAAAGCTCCTAGTGCCGCCTTGATTAATGATAAATTCCCTCAAGCAGCTAACGAGTTACTGATTCAGTGATCGTCTGCGTGAGGCCCTTGCCAGGGATGAGGAAGGGAGCGGAGGAATGATGGAGGGCAATTCCACTGCCGGATCCTTCACCCCTTTGCAGCAGTTCAGCGTTGCTGATCTTGTTGTCATAGTGGTTTATTTTTCCTTAAACATTGCAGTGGGAATATGGGTAAGAGTGTTTTTGTTCAGTTTCTGCCTTCCTCTTTAACCATTTGAAATATGAATACTTTTTTTTAAGGGCTGTTTTTTCTGTGTGGCGTATTTTGAAAGCCTCTTACTATTTTCCAGTGATAGTTTGCATTTGTTGTGTATTTTGCGTATCGTGCTGCATTTGCTCTGTTCTGTTGTATGAAACCTCCACTCCTCTCATCCCGTATGGAAAGGCTCCTACTGCCTTAGAATGAGGTGGAATTAACCACGGCACAAACCTCTCCCCTGGCCTCCGGTCTGCTGCCTGTAAGCAGATCTGCCGCTTGTCTATTAAAGGGCGTTGAGACAAATGCGCTGCTTAACTCAAAAAGCCCTCAGCAACCTGCAATTTGGGACAAAGGCTCTCTAAAGCCATGTATTCTGCCTTGCAGAAAACTCATAGCCAAGGCTGGGCCCTACAAGCCAACCTGTCTGCTGGGGATGGAGGCGCGACGGGCGCATCCTCCCTGCTGCCCTCTCTGGGGGTGCCTCCTTTGCTATTCATGGCTCCAGGTATTTGGGGTGCAGCTGCCATTTTGTGTAATTACGCCTGAGTTGCAGAGCTCCCATTAATTATCCAGTCTCCCGTCTCTTGGCTTTTTGTCTGGCAGACTTGGTTCTTGGTTTCTTGGTGTCTTGTCTGGGTTTGCAGGGAAAGAGCTTCTGTGCTGATCTTTTCTCCTCCCAGTCTTCATGCAGGGTGAACAGGAACACCGTCAGTGGCTATTTCCTTGCTGGCAGAGACATGGCATGGTGGCCAGTAAGTACAGACCTCTGTGTCTTGTCCTGGGCAGCAGGGGTGCCCGGCACCGTTCCCCTTCCCACAGAATTCCCCCTTCTGTGCCCCTTTCTCCGCTGCCTGCCCACACTTCCCCCAGCCCGTAGGCCTCCTCCTGCTGGGCTCCAGGTCCCTCGCTGACCAGCACTCGCATCTTCTGCTCTGTTTCCCTTCCCATTGCACGAAGGGTGCTGGAGTCCGCCCAGCTTCTCGTCTTCTGTGGCCTCCTGGTGGGCTGCTCTGGGCTTAGGGGGGGGGTTGCTGGAGTCGCAAACCTCTCTGCACAGCCCTGCGTACTCTGGTGGCTCCAACAGAGACGTGGCTGTCTCAAGTCTCAAATTTCTTTGCTTCCTGCTGTTATTTCGGCGCAATCTTGACAAACTGGTTGTAGGTCCTTCCCCATGTCTTTGGCTGGCGGCTTGCGCAGGGCCACCTCTGGGCAGGGAGCGTTGCCACCGCCGCGCTGCAGCAGCGCGTGGCTCCTCCTCATCCTCCCAGAGATGAGCAATCGCACCCAAAACCATCGGGGGATGTCAAGATGAGCTGAGCACAAGGGCGTGTCGGGTGCTGGGCCCCACGTACACCTCCCTATGAGTCTGTTGAGGGTTTTTCTTGCACAGTGGGTCTGTGTCCCTGTGTCCACATGCACCAGCACCTCCTGTTCTTGTCCACAGATTGGAGCCTCCCTTTTTGCCAGCAGCGAAGGCTCGGGGCTTTTTATCGGACTGGCCGGGACTGGCGCTGCCGGGGGAATTGCCGTCACCGGCTTTGAGTGGAACGTAAGAAACGTGTTGCGTTCTCAAGAAATGAGTTTCTTGAGCCAAGTGGCAGCAGGTGGCCGATTTCACAGCAGCTTCACACAGTCTCTGAAGGCTTGGGAGGAGTTGCGCAGGGGATAACTAGTGCAATGCTGCTCGTTCGGCTTCTCTACGTCATGTCCAGTGCACATACAATGAGTTTGGAGTCAACTCAAGCCCTTGTGCACAGGGAGGAGGATGTTTCAGAGCACAGCTTCCTACTTCAGCCCCTGCCCAACCCTGGCGGGAGATGGCTGAATAGGTCACCAATGCACTGTTTTCCCTTGTGTCACTTCCAAAGTCCTTGGGTTCCGCAGCAAAAATACGGCATTTGGCTTGCTTGGTGCTTGGGAATTAGTGGGATACTTGTGAGGAGCTGAGCACAGCAGGTTCCCGCTGCCAGGGGTCTTCACCATGGCCTTGCACACCGTGTGAGGCCATTTGGAGATAGAAACGTGCGTTGGAGGGGAGCTGGGGCCGCATCAGGTGTGGTGGATGGGGCCTAGCATTGCAATTAATGCCAAGCTGCAGCGGGCTCGGCGACACTCCCAGCTGTGCTGCGTGCTTCCTTCCCAACAGGCGACGTACGCTCTGCTGGCGCTGGCCTGGGTCTTCGTTCCGGTCTACATCTCGGCTGGGGTACGTCGAGCCGCAGCGCAACCAGCATCCCCTGAGAGCCCCGTGCTGGCGATGCTGCCCTGCGCTCGCCCTCCTGGGGACGGGGACAGGACAGGGCAGCCACCGCTCCCTTCCCTCTCGCAGATTGTCACGATGCCCGAGTACCTCCAGCGGAGGTTTGGAGGCGAGAGGATCCGGATGTACCTCTCTGGCCTGTCTCTCCTGCTCTCCATCTTCACCAAAATCTCTGTAAGTAGCCCCTGCTCCGCTCTGTGACAGACCCGTAAGGAATTTCCACCGAGCAAAAGGTCAGTTTTGTGCTCAGACCTCGTGTAGCCGAGTCGGTGGAGAGCAGCTGCTGCGGGAGGGAGTTTATGGGAAGATGCTGCCTGCAACTCCCCGTGCGTGTGTGTGTGTAGGCAGCTCCAGCAGCGGCGCTCGTGTCGGGGTGACCCTGATGGATCCATGGGTGGGTGTCAGGATCCCCAGAACTGACAGTGCACGTGCCTTGCAGCAGAGAGGCTGTGGGTGAGAGGTGCTCAGAGGCTGTGGTGTCCCCTGGGACTTTTTCCATGCTCCTGCAGCGATGCTAGCCAGCAGCTCTGAGGGCTGAGCTGGGAACGAATCCTTTACTTTGGGGCAGCCAGGTTTTCAGAGATCAAGCAGCCTTGTTGCACCTATCAGATGGCCTGAGCATGTATGGAAGGTGCCTGATTCCCAGGGACTGTTCCTCAGGAACAGCCTGGACCGGGCCTGGAGAGAGCAGGGCACGGGCAGCCCTGGGGCTGGCGGCACAGCCAGAGCAAACAGCTCAGAAACAATCCGCAGGAGAAAACCAGCTGGAGGGAGCAACCCTGCACCACCCGGAGCCGGCGAATCCCACCCTGGGCCTCCTGGGGCTTCTGCGGGGGGTCGGCTGTAAAAGGTGCTTTTTGCATGGGGGGTGGCTGCAAAAACAAAAAAAAACCAAACCACCCTGCTTTTTGCATGGAGATGGTTGCAGGAAAAAAAAAAAAGTGCTTTTTCCATAGGTGTGGCTGCAAATTTTTTTTAAAAGTGCTTTTGCGTGTGGCTGGCTGGGAGCAGCGGCTGTCAGCAGGAGGGAGGGCTGCGTGGGAGCGCGGTTCCCCACGCAGCGGCGCTCGCTGCCCGCTGCTCCGGGGCTGCGCAGCCACAGCCTGGCTGGCGGCAGCACCGCGGCTGCCCCCGCTCTGCGGCCCGCGGGGGGCCGGGGGTCTCCCTTCGAGAGAGGGGGAGGACGGAGCAACCTGGGACCAGCGCTCGCTGCGCTAATATTTATCTTGCATTTGATGCAACTTGCATCACCTTGTGTTTAACGCAAAGGGAGCGGCTGCACCCGCTGTGGACAGACCCCGGAGCTGGTGGCACTATGTGGTGCCATGTCCCTGGCTCCGGGAGACCTGCATCTCCTTCCCGGGAGCTGCTCTCTGAACCTGGGCATGGCTCTGTGTGTTGTGCTTAAAAGGCAGGTTGATCTTGATTTCAAAAGGCAGGTTGCAGGGTAGGGAGCAGCCCTTGCCCCGTTCCTGATGACGCAGGGCTTTCAGCATGGCCAGAACCTGCAGAAGCGGTGCTGGTGAGCCTGTCAGTGCAGCTGTCACCTGTATTTCCACCCAAAAAGCATGTCCCGCTGTGCAGGAGGGCATTCCTCCCATAAAGCTGTTATTCTTTATACTCTCAGCACTGATGCTGTTGGAAATCCGGTGGCGTTTCTCCCTGTGTCCCCTGATGCTCCCAGCCAGGCAGAGGTGCTCTCGCCTGCCTGTCCCCAGCCAGGGACACTGTGGCTTTGTGTCCTTATGGAACTGCCCAGGCTTGGCTGCTGCTCCCCACGTGTGACGAGTGGCAGCTCCCAGAGCATCCGTCCAGTCCACAGGTTTGGGCAACGACACATTGACTATTCCCTGGTTGTCCTAATGCCCAGGAACTTGTCATCGCTTACTCTTGCCGTGTGCTGCTTGAGGGAGGTCGCTTCCCTGCTCCCACGGAGAGCAGGGAGCAGCCCACGGGAGATGCTGGAGCACCCGTGTAAGGGCTGCTGGTCCCTGGGAGCCGGGTGAATCCCTGCTGGTGTTTACAAGGAGAGGCTGGAAGCTGGGACAGGATTTCTGGTGCAGTTCTCTGTGGCTCTCCTGGCCCCTCTCAGCTCTCCTTTGTGTGCGGAGCCGGGCTGGCGCTCCCACGTGGCTCTGCCTGTGCCTTTCTCAGCCTGTGCTGCGCTTTCTTTGGGATGCCGAGTTTTCTGTCATCCCTGAGTCACGCAGGATCCAATAGAAGAGGAATCAGCCTAATAAGAGGATTACCCCGGCATCTAGCTCCATTCATGGTGAATCTGTACAAACAATGGTGGCTTCCAGCAGCGCGCTGGGACGAGTGTTGGCGGATGCGCAGGGCGTTGCCACCGCGCGTGACCAAACCGGCCCGATGTCCTCTCCCCGGGGAGCGTGGGAGGAAGGTGCGAAACTCAGGGCAATGGGTCAGCGCTGTCACCTGGCAGGGACATCCTCTGCTCCCCTCTGGGGCCACCTCAAAGCCCAGGGCTAGCCTGGCTTTTCCTGCCGCCCTTCCCTGTGGGTGCTGGTTTTGCTCACGGATCTTCACTCCCCGTTCTTCCGAGTGTCACTGCTGCTCCGGTGGCTCTTCTGTGGGCAGGGGATGCGGCCGTCTCTCCTCTGCAGGAATTTCCCATTTGCTGGTCCCCAGTCATCAATGTTTAGTGGCAGGATGCATCAGGGCAGCCCAAAGCCCTGCTGAGAGAGCGCGTCCCCCCTAGCTAGGAATAAGCGAGGATTTGCACAAGTGTCCTAGCGCTGGTAGAGGGCCCCTGGAGACCCTTCTGGAGCCTGGGTAACTTGTGCCTGGGTTTTGGCTTTGCCAGCTGTTAAATCCAAGCTGTCTCTAAAGGCAGCTTTCATCGGGAAGGCATTAAGGATGTTCGGTAAGAGCGAGTTTCCAAGTGAGGTCACCAGTGGAGGCAGGGATCTCGCTGGATTATGAGGCCTGACTTCAAAGGCTTCTGCTCTCCTTTTACAGTTGAAAGGACTTGTTTCATGAATAGGTCATGCCTGGTTTTAATTAGCTTGTTTTTGTATTTGGGATGTCTTATTAACAACTCAGTCACATGCGCTTTTATTTTTTTCCCACCGTAGCAGAATTACGAGGAAGGGAGGTGGAGATACCTCCGCTTCCTCATAGCAAAGGATTAGACTCATTTGCAGACGACTGCAAAAATGCTTAAGCATTGAGAAAGCCAGGAGAAGCGGTTATGAAATGTCTTCTCCAGGGCTGGCTGTTTGCAGCTGGGCTCCGGGGAAGGGGTGCAGGAGAAGCTGGCGGGCAGGGGCTGACACCAGCAGGCGCAGCGACGGCACGCGATGCGTCCCCTGGGGAGCTGGGAGCTCCAGAAGGCACCAAGGGCGCTGGGGAGGCTCCCAAAGCTTTGGGTTCCTGCTGCTTGCTGCATCGAGAGGAGATGGCCAAGGGCCCTCAGCTGGGGCTTTTCTGCCTTGTGGCTGAAACTTGCAGCACAACGATGGCTGAGCTTGGTTGTTCTCTTGTGGGGCTGCTTGGTGGTGTCCGTGGTGTCAGCTGCGGTTGGATCGCATCTGTGGGGTGAAGGCATCTACCGAAGAGCAGCTGCTGGTGGAGCGTTCGCCGTGGGTGCCGCTGAGTTGGTTCCCTTCAGCAGGGCTTCACGGGGTGAATTGCCTCGTGGTGCTGGCGGGGGCTCTCCTGCAGATGTGGCCAAGCACAAGTGCAGCTGAGGACCCGTAGCATCTCCCTTGGGATGCTAGATGTTGACTGTGGAGGAAAGTCTGGTGCTGATGTCATGGAACAGCACCCGAATTAGGATCCTCAAGCTCGTGGTGCAAGCACTTTTCTGGTTGGTTTCATCTGTGATTTAGCCAAGGTTATGCTTAACCATGTGGGCTCACCTGCTAGGAAAGGGCTTTCACACCATGCTGAAGGTGGACGTGTGCTTGCCTGCCGGGTTTCAAGGTTGATGCAGCCCTGCTAGGTGGCACGTGCCTTGGTTCTTCCACCTCGTGATCCTGTACAGTCCCTCTCCGTCCCATGGTGTCACTTCACATCTTCCGAAAGGACGGGCTTGCCACTGTGCGTGGAGCCGTGTAGGGCTGTGGCCTGGGACGTGCGTTCTGCAGGGGCAGGAGGCAGCCAGCTGTGTCCCTGTGCCCCCCTGAGTGGTGCTGGGGACGCAGGCGGTCCCTGGCTCCCGCGGGTGGCTTGTGGGAGCAGCTGGGAGAGGGCAGAGCTGGGGAAGGAGCTGCCACGAGGGATGCACCACCGGGGCTGCGCAGCTCTAATCCCGAGCCGCTGCTCACGCGTGGTGGGGCAGGAACCCCCTGCTCGGGGGTGGTTCCTGGGACGTGCGTGAGGCCAGACGTCAAACAGGGGCCGATGGGAAGCAGTCACAGCTCCAGGCGAGGGTGTGGAGCAGCTGCAGCGTGCATTTAGCTCATCTTGCCTCTTCCTGCCCCGTTTCCTCCTCCAAACGAGGCTTTTGTGACAATATCCCAGCCCGGCGCTGGGGACCGCTGGATCTCGGCTGCAGGTGGGGGCGCGGTGGTGGCTCAGGGTCCTTCCTCCCGTGGCAGTGCTGGGGGACGTGATGCGGGCGCAGAGAGGCCATGGCTGGCGGTTTGATGGGCACTGGCAGTTTGTCCTTCCCTGGCCCAGCAGAATCCCCGAGCCTCTCCCAGGGGCTTTGCAAGGGGAGCTGCAAAGGGGAGGGACAGCGCAGGAGCACGTCCCTCGCCGCAGCCCTGCGGCAGCACCCCTCAGCGTGTCGGAGGATGCTTTTGCACTGGTCTGTGCTGGGGTGCAGGACCCCTGGGCTCAGGTCCTGCCTGATGGTGCTTGCTCGGGGCCAAAATCAACTTCTGCCATTGCCTGTGCCTCAGTTTCCCCAGGTGCCAAACCAGGAGGAGAGGTTTTCCCAGAGGTGCTCAGCAAAGAGGTGGCTTGGGGTCAGGGTAAGGCTCAGGAAGGGCAGTCCTGGGGTTCTCGCTCTCCATGCTGGGGCTGCCCGTGTATGCTGCCCACCGAGGAGCAGCTGCAGAGAAGGAGACCATGGGGCAGCCCCTCCAGCACCCACCTGAGCACCACTGACGGGCTCGAGCCACATGGCACGGAGCTGCCCCAGCTGTCACTGCGGGCGTGCAGATACCAGCGAGCACCTGGGAAAGTCCCAGCAGCTGGGAGGAGATGTCCTCCTGTCCCCATCCATGGAGCTGCCCCATCTCCAGGGCTCTGCAGGAAGCATGGCGAGATGCCACCTGGGAGTGGGGCATTGCCACCAGTGGAGGGAACTGGAGGTGCTCGGGGCAGCGAGGAGATAGCTCATGTCGGGGCCTAATCCTGTGAAGGGCTGAGCATCGCCAGCTCCCTGCTTTGTTCCTAAAGGCTGTGGCAGCACTGATGCCCCGACGCATCGCGTTGTGTCCCGCTGTCTGCACCGAGCGGGGCCCAGTTGCAAACCACCACTGGAGCCACCTCCTGGGGGACACGGGGGGTGGCCGTGCACGGCCACGCGGATGGCACCCGTTACAGCCGCTGCTCCCTGTCCCCACGCAGACCGACCTGTACTCGGGGGCCCTGTTCGTGCAAGTCTGCCTGGGCTGGAACCTCTACCTCTCCACCGTCCTGATGCTGGTGGTCACGGGGCTCTACACCATCGCAGGTAGGCTGCTCGGTGTCTGCTGCCCTCGGTCCATCTGCTGCCTTCGGCTGAACCATGCCGCTTGTGCTCTGGTTTTATTCTTATTTTTTTGTTCTTTGGGGATTTATATTGCTCTAAACTCAGATCATGGAGTTCCTGTTCCCAGTCCTGCCCAGCTGGTGTTTGTGCATCCTTCCTGAGCGTCAGCTCGGGCAGTGACTCAACGCGTGAGCTCTCCTTTGTCATTACAGCTTGTCTTTTGTAATAACTCGCTCCTCCTCTGTCTCATAGCTAAATGCTTTCTCGTGTGTGCACCTATCTGTAATCAGCTGTAATCAGGGCTGCTTCTATTACAGGACCATTACTACAGCATCTAAAATCTAAGAGCCCTCATTTCCCTCCCACTTGCCCTGCCTGCAATGCAACTTGCTGCCATTCCTCTGCCAAGCTGTCAGCAACGCTTCCTGCACACGTCTCCCCGTGGTGGCACCAGCCCCTTTTGTGCAGGATCGAGTGATACCTTTCCTTTATGATTTGGGGTGATGATGGTTTGGAGATGGAGATGGAAATTGTGAATTCTGGCTTGCAGTCCCACTCTCGGACCGCAGGACCTTTTATCCTTGCCAGGATATTATTTCGTTTTTTATTTCAACTGGGACATTCACTTCCCTGGTAGATCCAGAGGAGACGCCTGGCAATAAATTCTGCCTTGGTATCTTGTCCCAGCCATTAAAATGGGAAACAGCGTAATTATATCCGAAACACGGTGGATTTTGCAAGACCTTGGTTTTGAGCAAATCCCATCTTGGCTTTTTCCTGCCCACGAGGCCCGTTGTGCAGCAAGGCATTTCGGTGTGAGCCCAGGCAGAGGGTGTGCTTGCTGCGTCACCCCGATCCCAGAACATCCCTGCGGATCCCAGGCATGGCTGGGCAGGGTGCAGCCCTGAGCTGCCTGGGTGCAATGAATCAGTGACTTGGGTTGAAACGGGTTCAGTTTTTGACCCATTTTCTGTAGGTCCGCTACTTACGCATTTGTTTGTCTGCTGATTACTTGCTTTCTGGCTCGGTGAACGAGCCCTGGCTTTGCAATGGGAACTGATGGGGAGCTTGAGATGGGAAGGGAGAAGTCCTGTGGGCTGGGTGGAGAGGGGGGACCCCGCTAAATGTCATGTGTTGGAAAAATTAAAAATAAAGGATTGGGAGGGAGAGCGAGGGGCCTGCCAAGGGCGCAGCATTATGGAGAGGTGGGACGGGCGATGAGGTGGGTGCCCTGCGCGTGCTGCCCTGCTGCAGCACCCAAAGGGCCGGGGGTTGGAGCTGTCCTGGGTCCTCCTGGCCATGTGGTGACATGGGGCTGTGTACCCCTCGCCACCCTCCCCTGCTCCCCATGGGGGCACAGCCCCACCACTGTGGTGCCGGTAGGACCATGCCAGGGCCCAGCGTGCGCGTCCCCACCAGTGTGGGTGGCTTTACTGGGGCTGCACGACCGAGCCGAGCCCGAGGGTGCTCACGAGGCCATGCCTTGCTCCTTGCAGGGGGGCTGGCGGCCGTCATCCACACCGACGCGCTGCAGACGCTCGTCATGGTCCTCGGAGCCATCGTGCTGGCGGTGAGAGGTAAGAGCTGGGAGCAGCACCGACGCGCCTTCTGGGGGGAACTGTCTCTTCCCGCTTGGGCGGTCTCAGAAATAAACAAACCGTCCAAGCAGTTCGGTGGCCAAGACAGTAGCAGTCACCTAAAGAAAGTCTGTGGTCTACCTGTGTCCCCCCTGCCACTGCATTCCCCCTCTGTGCCATTCCCTGGGGGTGCAGCATCCTGCTGGTCCCCTGCGTGGGCTTTCTCCAGCACCAGTGACCTCCCGGCGGTCATTGGGTTTGTGTCCTCCGAGAGCTTGTGCGAGTGTCCGGCAGCAAAGCAGCGTTTCAAGTCTTCCTCCAGGAAACTTGCAGCGGTGTCGCTGTGGGATCTGCAGCGAGGGTCAGGAGGCAGTGTGGGGACATGGCAGAGCGGGGACACGCGGTGACGCCGTGCGTGGGCTGCGTGAGCCCTTCTCTGCCGCGTCTTCCTCCTGGGTCGGCTCAGCGTGGCTGGCTGCTGTTCCTGAATGCTCAGCACTGCTGTGTCTCGGGAAGTTTGGGTATCGTTTCCCAGTCGGGCACGAGTTAGGTCCCAGCTCCCAAGGTCGGTGTTTGAGGAGGACGATCCCCAGAGGCACTCCCGAGATGGTTCCCACCCGGAGGAGTCCATCCAGGTGCAGGAAAAGCCCCCGCGGTGGGGACGGCAGCAGGGCAGAGCGGCTGCCTGCACGGCCACTGCCCCGGCCAAGGCAGAGCTCGCTGCTGGCAGGGCTCTGGATGAGCCAGGTAAATGCACAGAAACCGAGTGAAGAGCAGTTATTTAAGGCTTCTGCTTCACCGAAGGGAGGAAAGAGAGGGAAGAGTCTCCCCTTCCCAGAGAAGTACCACTAACAACAACCCCCCCAGCAGAAGCAAGGCCCCCGCCAGGCAGAGGAGCTGCCCAAACAGATCTGCACCGCGGCCACAGCCCTGGCATCAGATGAGGTGCTTGGATGTTGCTGATCGTTGTCTGAAGCGCTAATTGCCCAGGAGGTTCTCCGAGGCTTTTGCCTTGTGCTCTTGGCTCAGTGCAAGGCGGCAGAGCGGGAGGAGAGCAGGCATGGCCCGGAAAATGCCCTGCGGCAGCTGCACGGCTGAGCTGTTTCTAGATGCGCTAACCTGCTCGGCACGGCAAGGTGTGTGCGGAGCGGTGATGGCGTTTGGGAGTCGCTGATCCGCGGGATCAAAAAGACAGGCTGCTGGCCACGCAGCTTCTTCCTTGGTGTCGGGAGAGCCCAGGACCTGGAGGCTCGCGTGCCTCAGAGGTGGTCGATCTTCTCCAGCCCCATCAAGCTCAGCTAATAAAGGACACTCTCCACGTTTTTGCCCTGTTTGACTCTTTAGACCATGGTGGCGGCAGCAGTGCTGCTGGTGCTCACCTGCTGGCCTGCGACCACTCCAGGCGGGAGGGAGCCGCGTGTTCCCCGGCTCTGGCCGTGCGGCCGGGCTCAGGTGGGGTTGCGTTTCCCCAGGGAGGGCAGAAGGGGCGTGGGGGTGCTCTCGGCTGCACTTGGCAGAAGATGAGGGGGCATAGGCAGAGGGATTACAGACCACTGACATCCTGGGGACAGATGTGGTTGTTTTGGTGGTGGCAGGGCTGGCTCCGCTCAGCTCCGGCACCGTCCCACAGCCCTTGCAGTGTCACTTGGCGCTGACCACAGGGACATTGCTCCCGGTGGAGCATGTGGGGCTGGAGCCCTGTGTCTGCAGGCTGAGTCCTCGCTGCCCTGGCTTCCATGCCTTGCTCTTCCGTGTGAGCAGGCGTAGGTGTTGCGACTTGCCGGCTGACACCTTTGGAAAGGGAGCAGGTCCGCACCCCCGGGCGCAAATCTCTGCTTTCAGCACTCAGCCTCTGCCTCTGGAGAGCCTTTGTTGGTGCCCAACGCCCATGCAAAGCTTGGGAGTAGCCGGTGCCGGGATAAACCACGCGCTGGAGAGGCGCCAGGTCTGCTTTCACAAGAGCAGGAGCGGTTTGCAAATGCTTGCTCCCCATGTGATACTGGGGGGGTGGCTTGCAAAGGGGGCTATGAGGTGTGATGCCCCTTTCCAAACTCCCCAAAAGCCTCAGGTCAGGGGGAACAGGACCAAGACTGCGGGTCGGTACTGGAAACGGCAGCACTGCAGGGAGGGTGCCGTCCTTGGATGGTAGAGCGGGAAGGGAATATTGGAAATGGGTGTTTGCTGGAGGCACTCGCTGGGCACTGCCCGGGGCTGGGAGGGATGTGCGGATGCCAGAGCTGGACCCGGGGGGGACCACCCAGCGATGCTCTGGGTCTTGCTTTGAGCCCGACCCACATTGCCGANCGGGAGAGCCTCGTTCTGCAGGAGCAGCCCCCGGCTGGTGCTGGGACCTTCTCCAGCCCTTGCTGAAGCCCCTTCCTTGCCCCCCCAGCCTGGCTCCTCATTGGAGGGAGCTGAACGATCCCCCCTCCGTGAGCCTGACTGGGGTCCCGGGGTCCCCTCTCCTCTCCCGAGCTTGAGCAGCTGCTGTGGGTAGGGGGGTGCCAGCGCGTCCACCCGCTCATCCCCTCCAGGGTGCTGTGTGGGTGGCAGGGGGAGCAGGGCGGGCACCTCCCATCCCTCCCTCCTCCAAAAAGTGATGCCTCTGGCTCCCAAATTGTGCCTCTGGCACTGGGGGAGCTGCAGGTGGGGTTCAGCCTGTGCCCCCGGAGCGGGGAGGTGGCGGGGGGCAGCGGCACAGCCTGGGGCTGGCCGGGGCAGGAGGAGCGCCAAGGCAGCTGCGAAGGGCTCGGCGGCACGCTTGCTAGGGCTTGCTGCTGGCACGCGATCCTCAGCAGCGCTCGGGCTGAGGATCCTGTTTCCTAGGAAGAACGCGGTGAAGAGGGGCTTTTCTTTTCTTATGGACTTTTTGCTGGAGGGTTAAGGATGGAGCTGTGTGGGGGGAGCTGGGGAATGCTTGGAGGGGCAGAAAACGCTTGGCCAGACACTTGTGCCAAGGCACCTTGAGCTGTAGTGAGTCAAGTCAAAGG
This sequence comes from Anseranas semipalmata, assembly GCA_013399115.1. Lineage (NCBI taxonomy): Eukaryota > Metazoa > Chordata > Aves > Anseriformes > Anseranatidae > Anseranas > Anseranas semipalmata. The sequence continues at coordinate 118,173 of VXAA01001873.1, forward strand.
CTACCTAATCTTCAATTTTAATGGTTCTAGGGGAGTCTCCCGTACTTTGGGACCGTGGTGCTTTAATAACAGGTTGCTTTTACAGTACGAAGTCAAAAGAGGTGGGTCCCTTGAGGAGCCTTTGTCCCAGGATGGGGGTCACCCTCCCAAGGGAGGGCGGACTGCAGCGGGACCTGCTGTGCAAAATGGTAACAGAAGAGTCTCTTAAATAACTAGAATAAAATATGATCGCGAGCGAGCCCTCCCTCTGAGGGAAGGGCCAGGAGGGGCAGCAGTTCTCAATAACAAGTTCTCGAGTGTTTTGACAGCTCATCTCGGGGGCAACTGGGTTTTGACGGACTCTAACCAGCCTCCCCCAATGCTGCCTTCCAGCTTTTAATGAGATCGGAGGTTACCCCAACCTGGAAGAGGCCTATTTAAAAGCCGTGCCGTCCAAGATTGTTCCCAACACGACCTGCCACCTGCCCAGAGCGGATGCCATGCACCTCTTCCGAGACCCAGTCTCTGGAGATCTGCCTTGGACTGGGATGACATTCGGGCTGTCTATCATGGCCACGTGGTACTGGTGCACCGACCAGGTAAATGTAAACAATATTCCCCTGCCCCATGTAGCAGAGCATTGCCTGGGCTCCAGGCACGCTCGACCGCTCTTGCCCTGGAAATCCACCTGCGTCGGCACCTACTGGTCCTTCTGGCTGGTGGTCTCGGGGGGCTTCTTTTTGGAGTCAGTAGAAGCGCCCGGGGCTGCTGTGACCTTGTTCTTGAGGTGCTTGGACTGGGACAGTTTGGAGAGCGGGATGCCGAGGGGCGTCCTCATCTCCTCGGCTGCCTTCTGGCTTTCGGGCAGGGAGGTCAAGGGCTTGCTCGCCACCCTGGGCTTGCTTGGCGAGAGGTGGCTGGGCCGCGCCGGCTTGCTGGGGCCGAAGGCTTTGCTCTGCCAGTAGGGCTGGCTGCCTGCAATGGTCTTTTTGGGCTCGGCTCCATCCCCTCTGTACTTGCCGGCCCCAAGGGGTTTCTCACACGGTGGGGAGCAGGAGACCTCCTTGCCTTGCTCTCTGCCCGCAGGGTTCCTGGGTAGGTAGCGGTAGATGTGCGTCCCCTGTTTGTTAAAGAGCAGAAAAAGAGAAAAAGAGATAACCCATGGTTGCTGTAAGGACGCCGTTCCCCCGTCTGGATGCCCCCTCATGCCCGTGTGCCGCAGACTTGGTCGGGCCTGGCAGCACCCGGTCACCCAGACCCAGCCTGTGGGATCACGGTGGCTGCCGAGGTCAGAAGAAAGCCTGGATGGAGGGCTGGGAGAGGGAGGTGGGTCGGGAGGTAAGGGTGAGCTGCAGCCCCTGCAGGGGCGGCTCTGGGTTGAGAGAGACGCTCGGGTTGGGTCTGAGCACCATTCGTCTTAATTCTGGCCTGGGCAAGGTCTTGACACATGGCTGCGGTCACCAGATCTTTATCTTCGGGCGTGTCGGTGCTGCAGTCTGGGGGTGCGACTGCACCCCGTGCAGATGTACCGGGTGAGATCCCATCTAGCAAGCGCAGGTGCTGACGGCAGGGCTGGAGCCATGGAGCTGGCTGTGCGGCATGCGCTGCCTCCCCTGAGACCCCGGTGTGCCACCGTCTGCTGCTGGGACCCGTGGTGCTGCTGGCATCACCTCGGCGGTCAGCCTGAACATCCCAGCGGCCTCCGGCCCTGGACTGCGGTCTCCTGCTTTGGCGAGGAGGGTTGCATTAAAGCAGGTTAGGTGGTGCTGGATTGGAAGGGGTTCGTTACATTAACTAGACTCGTTAAAATCAGTGCTTAGAACTGAGGTGTTCTCAGGCGGGCAGGACTAGGGGTGGTCCAGCTCCTCTCCCTCCGAGAGCATCACGTGCCCGATGTGGTGCAGGTGGTGCCTGAGCTGGTGGTGGGGCCTGCAGCTCCTGACGGGCAGAAATTAAGCTCTGGCTTCCCACCCTGGTACTGGTCCCTCCCAACCGCTCAGGAGCAGCCAAATCCTGCTGGGTGCTGAGCTCTTCTCTGCAAGCCCCTGGGGAGAGCCTGAGCCCTCTTAAAGTCAGCATTTCTATGGAGCTGAGCTGGGAGGAGAACGGGCTCGGTGTCCCTGCCACCACAGGCACTTGTTTGGGGAGATATTGAATAGAAGGGGAAAGAGGGGCAAGGGTGGTGATGGGGAACGGGTGCTGCCATCAGCAGGACGCAGCAGCCTCCTGGCTCCAGCCCGTGGGCTGTGCAGGAGCTGTGGCTGATGGTACCAGAAGCCACCACTGGTCGCACATTGCCAAGCCGAGCAGCTCCCTGGGAGCCCGCCTGTCCCTGCTGCCCATGCAAGGACCAAAGCTGCTGCCCTGTCCTCGCTGGCTGCAGGAGACCCCAGCGAGTGCAGGTCCCCATGGGACGGGGCTTGGACCGGTGGCCGTGGTCCCCTGAGGGTCTCGCTGCCTGCTGCGAGGACGTAACACAGACCCTTGCTGCTCTGGAGAGAAACCCAGCCCGCAGTTCGGGCGCGCATCTACGCGGCCTTTGTGTCCTACGCCCGGTGGCTCCGGTGCCTGGGATGCTTGGGATGGGGTTTGGCAGGCAGGAGGCTGACGTGGGGGGGACGCATTGGTGGCAGCTCAGCTCTGCCCCTGCCTCTCCGCAGGTCATCGTCCAGCGGTCGCTCTCTGCCAAGAGCCTGAGCCACGCCAAGGCCGGCTCCATCCTGGCCAGCTACCTGAAGATGCTGCCCTTGTTCCTGATCATCATGCCGGGGATGATCAGCAGGGTCCTGTACCCAGGTAAGGGCCCGGCCACGCGGAGTCGGAGCTGGCAGGGCGGGTATTTCGCCTGTCACCAAGCAGAAGCCACCGTCAATGGGTGCACGAGGGGTGGGAGCAGGGTGCTGGGGCTTCTCTGGGGATCTGTGCTCTGCTTGGACCTGGGGGGCTGCAGAGGGGCAGGAGGGGACCTGAGTGTGCCCGGTGCTCTGCTCGTGGCTGCCATGCACCAGCTGCGCTGCTGCCCTCTGCCAGCCGTGCAGCCGGGTGAGTATTCAGGCACCGAAATTCTCCAGGGATAACCTGGGTACTGCGTTTTCAGTGTGATGAAAACCACGTGGTTCGTCCTGAGTGAGCCTAAGCTTTGTGGGCTGCATCGTGCTACGGGTCAGCCCTGAAGAGCTGAATGTGAGAAATGTGGACCCAAAGTAAAGACATTTGGTGGGGTTGACGGTGGGAGATACCTACACTGTCCGAAATGGGAGCAAAATGAGCAATTTGCAGCGTGTTGTACGGTTTCACATCCAAACTCCAGGGGCTGGGTCAGCTCTGGGAGAGGCCAGGAGATGGAGAAGGATGATTTCACGTGAAAAACTGCAGAATATCCTAAGAAGGATCTTGTTGGGGCCCATCTGCGGGTCATCTTGTGCTGTTGCTGTTCTCTGACCTCACGTCAGATTAGAGGTTTCTCCAGAGTTAACCAAGGATTGCTCTGGTTTATTGTTATTACATGGGACAAACTATTCTCTGCACATTTCCATTAGCTGACAGCACCTCAATTACCTTTCATAAGAGGGCCAGGACAAGTTATTGCAGGAGCACGGAGGTTCTCGGGTGCTCTGAGCAGTGCAGCGAGGGCTCAGAGCGCTGGAGCAAAGCCCTGCTCCGAGCCCCGGCTGGGCAGGGAGCGGCGGGCGGACTCTAGACTAATACGGTTAATTCCCTGTAAACACAGATTAGCTGGGACCTGGTGGCTCAGCTGGGGCCACCCCAGGGGACATCGGTGACTTCAGTGATGCAGGGACCATCCCTGCGCTCCCCCTGCCTGGTCCACGGACCCCCGGGTCCCCGTGGGTGCCGGGGTCTGGCATCGCTCGCGGAGCTGCTGACAGTGTCGCTCGCCCACAGCGGCTGCCGCCCCTGCTGTGCTGCTCCACCTAATTATCTGTCCGAGCGCTTTGCTTTGATGCTAATCACCTGTGCAAGGAGCTAGAAAACAAGCCGGAGAGGGACACGCCTGCACGCACAGCCTGTCCCCGGCCGGGCACGGTGCCACCGCTGGCAGGTGATGGGATGGAGCCGAGTGGCTCCAGGCACAGCCCTGTGCCACGGGTCACTATTTAATTCCAGAAAACCTTCCCTCACCCAGCCCTTCCCTTTGCACTCCTGGATACCTGGGGGAGCTGTGGCGTGGCCACCATGTCCCCGGCCACCAGCCCCTCTTGGGTCACTCCCGCAATTACCGCGGTGGTAAAAGGGGATGACGTTCCCCCGCATGGGGAGCGTGATCTCGGCGCACGGGACGCGACGCCAAAGCCAGCAAGGACCCGATGCCTCCACCGAGCTGTGGCAACCCCCGGGGTGGGGACGCGCGGCGAGGAGAAGGTCGCGGCCACCCGTCCTACCTGCGCGGCGCTGGTGGGGTAGGAGCCGTTGCCGTCCAGGATGGCGCGGGGCAGCACACACCGGATCTCCACGGCGTTGCTCCTCCTCTTCGCCGCTGCGTCCTCCGCGCGGACGTGCTTCAGGGACGGGAGGCTCCCCAGCGGGCTGAGGAAGGTGCCCCGGCTGATGTGGGAGTCGCTGAGCTTCCTCTGCATTGGCAGGAACTCCCCGTTGTGGGTGACGTCCGAGTTGGTTCGCCGGAGCGGCCCGTAGCGATCCCTCACCTCGAAGTACTCGTCTGAGATGGAGGAGGCGTTGGAGCGGCGGTAGCTGTGGTCGGCGGAGCTGCTGGAGTAGCTCTCCTGGTCGCTGAGGGTTATGTACTCCTCCTCCTCCTCCTCTTCCTCTTCTCCCAGCCCGTTGTGTGCGCAGGGAGGCCCTCTGTCCTCCTGCGGCCCTGCTGCCGGCCGGTCTGGTGGGAGATGGCAGCTCTCTGTTGAAGCTCCGTTGGGGTTCTCCTTCGGTTCCTGCCTTGCACCCGCGCGGTCGGCCGGCGGCGGCTGCGTGTCACCCTCTGGGGCAGTGCCGCTGTCACAGGGCGCGATGGCTCTGGTCGCGAGGCCACCGACAAGGAGGGTCCTTGGCTTCGGAACCGGGGGCTTGGCTTCCTCGGGCGTCTCCTCGGGTGGCTTCAAGCGGTGGCTCAGCGGTGGAGCGGCCGATGTTCCCACCTGCCTTGTCATCCAGCCGCTGCCCTCGGCCGGGCCGGTGATGGGCACCACAGGGGCTTCCGCAGGGCCCTGCGGGGTCTGCCTGAGGCAGGGGGACGCCGGAGGCGGCTCTTGGTCCGAGCTCTTCTTGGCTTCCAGCTCCCTGTACTTCAGCATCTGCCGATGCTGGGCGCTGGCCTGGGAGACGTCGCAGACTTTGATGCGGTTCATTTGCGAGAGCTTCACGTTCTTTATCTTGGGGTCAATGATGTTGATGTAACCCAAGACTTCGCTCCCGGGCTCCGGGTCGGGCTCGACCCAGGTGGGCAGATAGTCAAACATGTTGGCTTTCTCCAAGTTCAGGAGGCCGGGGTGGATGAGTAGGGAGAGGTCTGCTGCGTCACCGTGCCTGTCTCCTGCTTGGCCCTCGGGCAGGGCTTTGCCTTTGTTGTCCGTCTTCTGGTTTTTGTCCTGGTTCTCGGATGAAGTCTTGCTGATCTGGTCTGCACTCTTGGCCTTCACCAGGGCGTATTTGGGGTTTATCAGCTTCTTCACCACGGCGTTGGCGGGGGTCACCGGCACGACGGAGGGCAGCGTTACGGGCTCAGGCTCGGGCTCCTCGCCCATGGAGATGGACTTGAGGCTCACCCCCTTGGACATGAGGTACAGCTCCTGGAACTGCTTGTCGAACGCCTCCACCACTTGGCCCGAGAGGACCGTGATGACGTTTCGGTCTGTCCGTGCTGCGGACCAGGTGAAGCTGGAATGGAAACGCATTGGAAACTCTGAGCGCTCGCTGGCAAATAACACGCCTCTCGCCAACCCTGGCTTCCCCTGGGGGATTTAATAGTGCTAGTAAGGACATGATCTTGCTATAAAAAATAATAATAAGATTAAAAAGAAGTTCCCATCCCAAATGGGAATGCAGACTGGAACATGAAATGAAAATAAAAAGTATTTGGTGTGAGTCAGCTGGTTTTTCACTTTAGTGTTGGCCACTTTTCCTTTCTCAATTTAGGTTGGTTAAGAAAAGGGATTTGTAAACAGGTGTCTGTTTTGTTGTGGCCAGAAAGTAGGAAATGTTTCATTTTCATGTTTATGAAACTTGTCTTTTAGAGCTGAAAAACTGATCTATTTCTACCAAAACAAGTTTTCGTTTGGACAAATCGGAAAACACTTTGAGTTGCAAATGATTAACAGGAAAATTTGAGGTCAAGGCGAGAGCTGGTTTGGAACTTCTGTCCCTCCCCGTGCTCGGTGCCGCGTGCTATCGGCGTTGTGTCTGCTGGCAGAAGCACCCCCCGTGTCCCACCCCCAGGGGGGTGCCCTCGGCCTGGCCGTGGGGTGGTGGGGACCCCTGGGTCCCGCTCCAGAACTTAGGCTGGCCGTGCAAAATGGTCCCCTCGGCTAGCAGGAGGGGAGCGAGCCTGGGATGGGGACCAGGGCTCGGACCACGCAGGTCCGTGTTGGTCCTTTGGCAAAACCTCTGCGGGGCAGGCAGGAGGGGACACCGCTGGTTACCTGTAGGATCCACACATGGCCCGGTCTCCATCCACAAACATGAACTTCTGGGCCAAAGCCCCTTTGAACTTGGTGGCTGAGCGCGTGAAAAACTCCGTCCCCCCTGTGCTGCGGACTCGGAGGTTCTGCAAAGCAAAAGGCAGAGCAGTCAGCGGGGCCGGGAGCAGACCTGGATGGACGTCCTCATGCCACCGCCACTCCAACGCGCCCCTGCCCTGCTCGGAGCTCGCTCTGGCTCCGCACCCGGCTGCAAGGGGCCGGCTTTCAGAGCAGCGTTCGGCCCCCGCGGCCGTTTCACAGCCCCGCCGAGCAGGAGACCTCGGCGATGGGGAGATAAAATAACTTGCCCAGGGCCACGCACTGAACCAGAGACCTGGCGTCAAGAATTTCCTGCTTTCCCCACGTGTCCAACAGTGTTTTCTACCTCCTGAACTCGGCTCTGCCCACAGCTGCAGGTAAACAGCGTGTGATAATGCCGCCAAACGCTTTCCATCTCCTACGATCTATGCAAATGCCACCATGCAAGGGGTGACTCTCCTCTCCCCTCCCCAGGAGCCGTACACTGGTGTTTTTAGGGGACGGTGCTGACCCTGGCACAGCGCGCGTGGACCCGATGGCAGTGGGATCTCTGTCCTCTGCCTGGCTTCCCCTTGGGTCTGCTCCGCTCCTAAATCCAAGCATCTCACCCTGTTTTTAGGGGTGGGTGGGAAAAAACAGTGGGGCAGCATCTTGTTACCCTCGGGAAAAGAGATGCAGGGACACGTGCCAATGGGGATGTGGGTCCCCGCGCAGGCAGCCGGGAGCAGGGCTTCCCCCCCTGCCCGCGCCGTGCTCCTCTCCTGTCCCTCTGTTTTCCTTCAACACCTTTTGCAGCTGAGCAGACAGCGTCGTTCACAGCAAAGGGCAGGGTGGGCTGCCCTGGGCGGGGAGAAAATGCTGTTTTTATGAAAGCGCCCTCATTCCTCCTGTTCTGTTGGGATGTTGGTAATGCTGTTGCTAAAGGCACTGTGTCGTCATTAGGTCACGCGCTTTGGTCTTTTATTTTTTTAAAGACTAAAAACAAAAAAAGCATCAAAAGTGTTTCTTCCCCCCTGAAAATTCCTCCTCACCTGGAGCCTTCCTCAGCTGCTTCCCTGGGCTCTCCCCTCTTCTTCCTCCCAGCAGGAGGGACAGCGATTAAAAGCTGGTTGAAGCGAGATGCAAAAGCTAAGGAGTTCCTGACCAGGTTTCCAGGGAAGTTGTAAATGCTGAGTGAAAAAGTTTGGGTATTTTTGGTGCATTTGATTTTTTTTTTTTTTTTTTTTTTTTGAGTTCTGGCATTTTTGCCTGGTGCCTGGCTGTGGGTGGCACTGGGGGCTGGCAGCTGGTGCCCTTTGAACCACTGTGACCAGAGGGGTCCCATGGCTTGCGTGGGGACAGAGACAGGAGGGGCACACCGGGGCGATGCCCATTCCTGCATGTGGGGCTGCTGAGAGCACTTCAGGGGTGATGCTGCACCCAAGCAAGCGCTTGGTGGGACCTCGGCATCCCCGCGGCACCGACCTCTCCCTCTCTCGCTCTTGGCCAAATCTGCGCACAAAGGCATGGAGCAGCCTGGATTTTTCTCGGGTAACACCCAGGGGAACAAAGCTCCCCGGCAGCAGGGTGCCGGCTGCCTTTGCCTCCCCCTTGCCGCAGTTGGGTAAGATCTGTTTATTTAATCTCACCCAAGATGAGCGCGGAGCAAGCGTGCGCCCGGCGGCCGAGCTGGAGAGCAGCTCCGCAGCGGGGCTGAATCATGCCCCAAGCACCCGCCCTTGCTCAACGAAGCGGCTGCCTTGCCCAAGCTGGCTCATTAATTGCAAGGCGCAGAAGGCACAGAGATAACGACGTTTGTTTCGTTAGCATCTCCTGGCTTGCGCAGCAGCTCCCAGCCACTGCCCTAGTTTCCTCACAGCCTCCTTGCCCTGCCGAATGCCGTTCCAGCAAACTGGCTGCAACAAGCAACATGTGGCAAATCACAACTTCGAGACATTTGCCGAGCTCTGCAGATGTTCTCCTGCTTTTCCAGTCCTGCCAGCAGGCTGCTAATGCATGAACAGCCCGGTGTGCGTCAGCGCTGGCTTTTCTGGTCTGGGAGCGGAGGCAGGCTGGAGGAGACCGGCCTCTCTGGGGAACTTGGACGCAGGTAAAAGCACAGGGAAGCTCAGCCATGGCTGGTTTAATTCTCCTGAGCAGCAATTAAGCAGAGCCCCCAGGCTCGTCGGATGGGGAGGGTGCGACGCTGGGCCAGCCGGGGCGCCGCACGAGTGCCACCGCGGTGTCCCCTCCCTTGGGGCACGGGTGCCCAAGCTCGCGCAGCACCACGGCTGCGCTCCAGCCTTGCTGGCGTTACGTGGCTCATACATGTTCCTGCTCAGCCCGCGGTTTGCCCTCACCGTAAGGAAAATTTGGAAAGAGCTTGCCCGGGCAGGGGCCTCCCCGCGAGCCGTTTTGGCGAGCCCGTGCGGCCGAGTGACGTCAGGCGAAGAAACACCGCCTGTGTGCCAGGCGGCAGGCGCGGCCGAGCGCCTCGGAGCCGCCGGGTGACGTGCAGCCGGCAGAGAGATGTCTGCCGGCCTGAAAGTGAAACTGCGGGGTGCTGCGGTGCGCGGGCACGCGGGTCCAGTGCGGGCTGGAGCAGGTGTCCCCGTGGCCACGCTGTCCCAGCACTGAAGGAACCGCTCCTTCACCCCTTCCTCTTCCTCTGCCTTTGCAGAGCGCGGTACTGGGTTGTCGTCTCTGCAGCCCTTGCATGCGCAGAGCACAGGGGCCGTGCTGTGAGTTTCCCTGCAAGCTGTCGCAGGGACCCACTGGTGATTCTGGGTTAAAAAATAATCCCAATCTGCCGCATCTTGTGCAAAGAATCGCTCTCTTCTCCTTGCTCTTCTTATCCAGCCACGGCGCAGTGTGTACAGGGGGAGTCTGTGCCGCTCCACCTTCCTCCTTTCCAAACAGGACTCGTGCACCGGAGCGAAGTCGCGCGCTGCTGCCAGTGCCTCCGGGGCTGGGCGACCGCGGCGTGCGCAGGCAGAGCCGTCCCGCTGCCAGCCAGGGCCGGTGTCGCAGCCACCCGGACGAGAGCATCCCAGGCAGGCGCCGGGACGCGGGTGGCGTGGGCGCCTCCCTGCTCTGCTCCCAGCCCCGCACTGGGGCGGAGGCCCCGGGAAAGGGGAAAGTCTCGTTTTTTAATTCCAGCCTCTGACTTGCGGGAAAGCCCGAAAGGGAGAGAACCAGCAGGTGGTTGCTCCTGCTGGTCCTGTCCCCAGGGCAGGAGCAGGATGGGGCTGGCAACAGCATGGATCTGGCCCTGGCGCAGCATCCTGCCTCTTGCCGGCTTATTCGCCGGGAGGAGCTGAGCTTGCAAGCTCGTCCATGCATTTTGCAATGCCCCATGCCCACCCTGCATGCAGTCCCCTGCACGCACGGGGCACTGCAGCCCCCCGGGGACACACAGCCATGGTGGTGGCTCAGAGCCTCCCTCTGTGTGGCTCTGCCACGGGGAAATCCATGTCCCCATCTCTCACCTGTTCCCCTCCATGCTGTTGCGCCTGGATTTGGGCATTGGCTACAGGAAAAATGGACTTAGCTCATCTAACGCTGCCCTGGGGCTGCAGCACGGGTCAAGAAGAGCTCTTCAGGAGCTCTCGCAGTGCTTTCAGAAGGAATTGGGCCAATTTACCCCTTGCCTTTCAGCCAAGCAAGCCGTGGCTGGAGGCAGGGGAGCGATCTGCCCCAGTCTCCTGCACATCACCCCGGGGCCTGAAGGCAGAGAGGCTGCGGTGCCTCCCTGCTGGTGGAGGCTGTGGCGTGGCCACGTCCCGTGTACACGGAGCAGCAGAGCCCAAGGTTGCTCCTGAGACGAAGGACCAGCCTTACCTTCAAGTGTCCGGCGTGCATCTGCGCTCGCTCGCACATCTGAAGGAAGTGCTTCACGTTGGTCTCATCCAAAATGATGTAGACGCCCACTTTCCTCTTGAAACCTGCGTCCAGGAGGTCTTTGAAGATGTCTACGTCGGTGAACATGTCCATGACCACTGCAATGACCTGGAGAGAGGAGAAGAGACATGAGTCCGGGCTGCACCTCGGACCCCCCTGAGATGCAGCTGGTGCCAGCCGAAGCACCGCGCTCTCTCCCTGGGAGGCTGGGGTTAAGTCCTAATTTCTTCGGCACCGAGGCCGGGCGATGCTGCCTCCCCGCGCAGCACGCGCTGCTTCTGCCCCAGAGCCGCTCCTGCAGCAGCGGGGTTTTCCCTGCGGGCTGCGAGGAGCTGAGCCGCGGCCAGCCCGGGCGTGAAGAGCAAGAGGCCCAAATCCCCCTCCTCTGCTGGCACCAAACCTCTCTGGTAACGGCACATTGCATGAGGTAGTCATAAAAAGTTTGTTGGGGGGGGGGGGTTAAAGATAATGTTCTCATTAACGAGGCTTTAACAAGCACCACAGGTTTCAGCCCCATTTCTGCCGGGGAAGTTTTGCCTCCCTCTGTTACCGGCGCTGCCCCCGGCCCCATGGTGGGGAGCACCCGGAGATGAAGCCTCTGACGCAGCGAGTGTGTCCGTCTGTCCATCCGTCTGCCGGAGGGCACGGTGCGTGGGGCAAGGTCCCGTGCGCTCCAGGGCGCCCTGCTGATCTGCTGCGTGCTTGTATGGAGAGATACGGTACAAAAACCAGCTGAAAGTGGCTCTGAGCTTGGTGGAAAGTATCCAGACACCCTGGAGGTGCGTTCAGGAGCCAAAATGACTTGGAATACCTTTGGGAACTGGCCTGTTGGCGAGCTGGCGAGGCCGCTTGGAACTCACCGGCTGTGTGCAGCTTCCAGCTGCTGTTTCAGATCCTTGCTGTTGATTTTCGGGAGCGTGCTTTGGTTCGAGGTTAGGCGTGAGGCCGGGTGGTGTTTCTGTCACCGGGGTGCAGCGCGGGGCTGCTGCCGTCCCTCCCGCTCCTGCGGTCCTGCTGCACATCCCTGGGGCGGCCGGGAGCCCGCCGGGTGCTGGGGGTACTCTGGCCGTGCCAGCCCCCCCGAGCCTCCCAGGCTGTGCAAAAGCAGAGCAGAGCCGGGATGCCGGCACCCGGGTCCCTGTGCGGTGCCAGCAGCTTTGCTAGGCAGAGGCAGCGGCACCGTTCTCTGAAAGCCAGGGCTGCCTTTGTACCCAGGGCATTTGCTGCCGTGGCCAGGGCGAGTCCCACACGTGGCGTGAAGATGCATCACTCGGTCGCGCTGGGCTTTTGCTGTGAATGCCTGCGCGGGCACCAAAGTTCGCTCCACACCCATGGGTTTTTTTCTTCCTGAAGATGGCATCAGCTGTGACACTGCGGGGTGGTGCGGGACAGGGTAGTGATGGCCCCGCAGCTGCGTCTGCCACCTCCTTCTGCATGGGGTGGCAGCAGCAACGCGGGACCCCGGGCTGGGGAGTGCTGGGGCACTGGTGTGTCACCGTCCCATGCTGGGGAACGCGCTGATGTCCCCATCTCACATCTCAGGGCTGTTCCTGGAAGGTGCCTTGTGTCCGGGCGGGCAGGGGTTTGCTCGAGGAGGGCTCTGGTGGCACAGGAGCGGGCATACTGCAGGGTGACACAGGGGGACCCCGAGACGCTGCTTCCTCAGGAGGGAAGGGACCGGATCATGCTGGGTGCTTGCGCACTCAGGCACATCCAGTCTGGGCCTCTCAAAGCACCGAGCTGCCTTTTAATTAGTTGTGCGCCACAGGAGGTGGAGAGCTCTAATTACGAAGAGAATCGTGCGTTGTGACACTGCTGGCTCTTCCCGTCCTCTTTGGCAGGCGGCAGGGCGAGGAGCGAGGCCGTGCATCCCCTCCCCAGCCTGTGCCACCACCGGTGTCACCCCGGCCACCTCGCCTCGGCTCCCTCCCGCTGCGCTCGGGCATTTCGGGAGGTGCCAGAGAAGGGACCTTACAGCTCTGCCAGTCCTCACCCTGCAGGCATCTTCCTGCTTTCAGCTGAATTCCCATTTATCCTCCCCGAGCACCTCTTGACAGGTTTTACCACGAAAGGACAAATCCTCACTCCCCGGTGCAGCCAGTGTTTTGCACATCCTCTCTGTCGCAGTGGGGAAACTGAGGCACAAAACCAGGTGCTGCTGTGCTCGTCTCACCGACGCCATCAAAGCTGCTCCTAAAACTCAGGCCTTGGCTCTCGTTGTCACCCCCAGTGCGCTGGAGGAGCTGTGCCACCTGCTGAGCCCTGGGCGAGGGCACCCAACCCGCCACGTCGTGTCCCTGGCTGGGCGCTGGGACGGGCCGGTTTGGTGGCAGATGCTGTGCTCTGTCATTGGTGATCTCTGTGGCTGTGGCCATGTTGCTGTGTGCCTCGTTTCCTCCGGGAGAAGCTGAGGGCTTGTAACTCGGGGGTGATGGCAGTCACCAGTGGGAAAAGTGCTTTGAAGGAGAAACAAATGTGAAAAGCCCCCTTGCCGCAGCATGGGAGAGGGCTGAGCAGCGTGCTCAGCTGGGGCTGGCCCCCATTTTGGGAAAGAAAGGGCATTTTCCTACTGTTGTCGAGGCTCTGCAGAAAGGACGGTGCTTGGCGGGGATGCGGGCAGGGTGCGGTGACGTCCCCGTATCCCACTGCTGCTCGTGCCGGGGATGGCGAGCAGGGACGCTCGCTCCGGGCAGCTCGGCGCTTGCCCACGTATTCAGCCCCATTCCTCCAGCTGGGCCGGTGCATCCTGTCGCCGCTCAGTGCTTCTGCTTCCCTCAGCTGCGTCTTGCCTGCAGGACAGGCTTGGCCTGGGTTTGTCACCAGGATGCCAGGCGAGTGTACCAAGGCACAAAATGGGCCAGCAGACCATGGCTGTGACCGTCCAGGGACCCCAAGGGTGAAGCCAGCTCCTGGGCTGCCCATGCTTCAACCTTGCTTGAAATCAGCTGGGTCAACGCCAAGCCCAGGTGCAGGATTTAACCTGGTGGAGGTCTGCGTGCTCTGGAGCAGCGCAATCCCCTGTGCTGCTCAGTTCCCATCCCGGGCAGCCGACCCTGCCTTCCCGCGCTCAGAGCCAACCTGCCAGACCTCGTCCTGGCCCCTGTCCTGGTGCAGCGCCCGGTGCCCGGCACGCTGGGTACCGGGGGAAGGCGACTGTGGGAAGCCCCAGGCAGCGGGACAGCAGCACCTCTTCCCAAAGCCCTTTGCCGCTGCATTATCCCGGGAAGCTTTCCCATCGCTTTGCCATTCATCCGGAGGGAGAAGAGGAGACAGGTCCCAGATCCACCGTCGGATGCTTTTCTTCCTGGGCTCCCAGAGCTGCCGAGATCTGCTGCCGGGTGCCGACACCCCGAGCATCTCATGCCCTCGGACGCAGGGCAGGTGATGTTGGGTCCTTCCGAGCTGCTTTGATGAGCGCACAAACTGCAGGATCATGTTTTATAGAGGAAATTGCAGCTCTTTATTAAGTCACTCTGAATCATCAGATAATAACTTTTGGGGCACACCACGTGGGCATTTAATAAATTAGGCAGGCAGCAACGCACAATTAGAGGAAGCGTGTTGGGAAGAGGGCGAGGTGGGACAAGTAACATCAATAATTGCTCTCCCCTGTCGACCCTTTCATCCAGGAATGGCAGAAGGTTTTGTAAACAGTAATTAATAGGGCCTCCCGACCTCTGCTGGAAGTTGCTGAGGGTGATTATATCACCACAGTCCCAACTGGGAACCTTAAGCGTGGAGAGGTCAGGCTCGCGAGTGTCTCCGGTGGTGTTTTGCCGAGGATGGTGTCTTCAGCCCGGGCTGGTTTCTGGTCAGAGAGAGCCAAAATCTAGTGAAGAAGAAGAGAGGAGGCAGACCTTCTTCCTCCCCAGCGGTCCTGTGCGCCGTGCAGCCCCAGGAGACCTGCACTGAGGGTGATGGCCGTGCCATGGCAGACCAGGGAAGCTCTCTGTCGGGACGCCTGGCGGCACGCCGCATCCCTGGCCACAGATCCATGGATTTGCTGGGAGAGCGTGGCTGCGGCGGCGAGATCCTGCCTCTCTGCTCACCCCTTTCTTCCCACAGCAAGGAGGAGATCATTTGCATCCCCTGCTCCAGCTCGCCTGGATTTGCCTCTTTGCAGAACGAAGCAGAGGCTCTGAACTTGGCAGCGTTTGGCCCTGTTCCTGCACGCAAATGGGCTCGTCCTCGCCATCAAAGGGGCCTCGCATCCCGGCTCCCTCGGCCGGGCTCTGAGCCGCCGTGAAGCCGCCCAGCTCCAGCAGCACTCGCGCGGGCTCCAGCCTTCCCTCGCTCGGCCGGGCGGCTTCTGCCTCCCCACTGCACAGGCGTTTGTGTGGCGGCGTTCGGCGTCCGGTGGCGTTCCAGGCCGAACGTCTTCAACGGTGCTCAGCAGCAAGGGTCCTCCTCTGGGAGGCGATGCCCGAGCCGAGAGCCACGTGGCCAACTTACGTGACAACCACCGGGGCGGCAGCCGGACCGTCCCTCTGCCTGCCCCTGGCTTCCCCAGCCCAACCCTTTCACCCCCAAGGTGCCATGAGGACTGCAAGCCTGGGCTGAAGTCTCGGGGTGCCAGGGAGCGCTGCCAGCCCAGGAGTGCCCGCACCGGCGGTCACCGGGGCTCAGCAGCACGACCGCAGGCTCAGGTGCCGTAACTGCGGGCCCCGAACATGGGGTGGGAGGCCTGGAGGAGCCCCCGTCTGCCAAACCCTAACAGCTCCTGCTCCGCTCAGCCCCCCGCAGACCGCGGGCTTGAAGCTTGTGCTCATCTCTGCGTTTCCAGGGGGGCCACGGGCGAGCTGAGGGCTTGCTCAAGTCTCTGAAGCTCAGCCCATTTGTGGCAGAGCTGTCACCCGTGTTTCTTGGCTTTCCAGGCTCCTCTTTAGCTGCTATACCATATTTCCTGTCCTGAAGGATTCCTCCCCCATCCCTGAGGGAGCAGCCACCCACCCTGAGCAGGCTCCTGCATGTCACCACCGCTGTCCCCACCCCACCGGTGGCTGCCAACCGGACCAGGAGACGGAGCCCGGCGCTGCGGGGATGGTGACAAGTGCAGCCACGTCCCTGCAGCTTGGAGATGCTCCAAGGGGAGGTGGGGACGGTGCCGGCGGCAGGGCCTGACTCAGCCGGGCATGACTCAGGAGGTGCCGCCGGCGTGGGGGAAGCAGTGAGCAAGCAAAGCCGGGCAGGAGCTGCAAAGCCGGGGCAGAGGCAGCTGGAAAGACCCGAAGATGAGACATGGTTTGTCAGGGGGGAGGTCTCCCCATCCTCCATCCCACGCGCGCGGGGCTTGACAAGGCTTCGGCCCTGCCCTGCCGTACCGTAGGGATGCGGCTCACCGCAAAGCCCTTTGGCAGGGAAAACGGCGCGGGTAAGGACGGAGCACCCCAACTTTCGCAAGGCGGCAGTGCCCAGCGCCGGGCTCCTTGGGATCCATGGGCCCCAGTGCCAGCCCCGACGCATCCCAGCCCATCTCCTCCTGCTCCCTGCTGGGGTCTCCCCATTTTCCTGCTGGAGCATCCCCAGGCTTGGGGTGCTCCTCCCTTAGAGCTGAGTTTCTCAAGGGAGCGCATGCACAGAGCTCAAAGGGCTTCAACCACCAGCACCTCGCAACCAGCAGGTACCGGCCCCTCCTGCGCTTCCCAGCTGGGACCGGGTCACTGGGGGGTACCAGCGGGCCCACCGCCGCTGGCCTTGGAGGCACGCTGCCACCTCCCTCCTTCCCTTGTCCTCCTGCCTATGACACCAGCCTGACCCCACTGCTCATCCGCCCCAAATCTCTGCTCCTTCGTTTGCTGCCATGGGGAGGATAAGCCTCAACCGAAAGCACAGCCCGAAGAGGGGCTTTGCTTCCCCTTGTGCTTCCCCTCGGCATCTCCCCGGGCTTGTCCTGCACATTGTCTCATCGCTTTTCTCCTAGAGGCAGGATGAGGCCGACTTGGAGCAACGTGGCACTCTCCGGCCAGACTCGACCCTCACGTATACGCCGGTGCGCGACCGGTGGCTTTCGCTGCTTTGCCCCAGGGCTGAGTTCGGCGCCTCTAGTTCCTGCGTGCTGCTGCGTGCAGTCGCGCCGTGCTCTGGGAATAACGACTGTGGGGTGGCCAGGACCGTGGGCTCAGAGCTGGGAACCAGCTCAACCCTTTGTTCCACCCTGTGGTTCTCCCTGAAGCCCCACGGAGACCCTGGGCCGAGCGAAGCTGCCGTAGCGGCCATGGAAAGAGTCGTGTTGCCCCCAGGGAGTGTTAGACCAGGCCAACAGCATCGTCTTCAGCAAAATCTGATCCCTGAATATTGGTTACTCTGAACGAAGGTGGAAAAACCCAACCGACTGACCCCGATGCTTTGGCTTGGGCAGAGGATGGGGACTGCCTGGCTGAGCAGGAGCTCAGGATCCGGCCTCAGCAGGACAGCCCGGGGCAAATCTCGCCCCGGTCCCCGGGCGCACCTCACCTTCTGAGCCTGGCAGATCATCTTGCGCACCACCTCCTTGATGTGCGCCTGCCCCTCGATGGGCGGCTGCATGTAGACGGTGGCACGGGTGACCCCACGGTAGGCGATGGTCTCGGGCCAGCCGAGGTCCAGCTGGGGGATGGAGCGGTCGGACCTCTGCGGCCAGTACTCCAGGGACGGGGCCACCCCCTGCTCATCCCCTTGGCTGTCGCGATCGCCCTCGCTCTCCCCGGTGCTGCTCCCGTGGCGTGGGATGTACTCGGAGCCGGGGTCGTACGTCTCGAGCGTGTCCAGGATCTTCTTTAGCTCCAGCTCGGAGAGGAAGTCCCTGATGTTCTCTTTCTTCAGGACCTCGTAGAAGGCATCGGGGCCGCGGGAGGCCAGCGCCTCCAGGGCCAGGCGCTGCTCCTCGCTGTAGAAGAACTCGGGCTTGGACTCGCTGGACCTCCAGTTGACGTGGCTGTCGTCCAGGCACTGCACCTGGGAGAAAGCCATGGTGATCGCACACGCCGCTTCCTTCTCCGCAAGGAGCTTGGTCCGTTGAGCGAGCGCCGGGTGTCGGCAATAAACAAGGAATTAATTACTCCCCAGTCTTTACATACACGATTTGCTTTGCTTCGCCCTCCCCAGTTCGACTCGCAGCTGTGGAAACGCCGCTCCCTTCTCGGCCGGCTCCGGCTGCGCCGGGGCTCTGCTCTTCCAGGGATTTGGGTTCTTGTTTGCTGCTGGGTCTGCGGGGAGCGGGGCGAAGCCGGGGGGAGCCGCACTTCCCACGGCGGGCGGATCCAGCCCCTGCGCGCACGCAGCACCGCAGCCTCGTCTACCTCCGGCTCCACGCGCCTCTCATCCTCCGCTCCTCCGACGCAGTGGGAAGGCAGGAGGAAGCCAAAAATGGAAAACAAACAAAGAAAAAAAAAAAGGCCTTACGCAGGGCGCCAAAAGCAGGGTTTCTTGGCCTGGACGCTGCCTCTGGCTATCGATCCTGGAGAAGCGGGTCGGCGGCGGGCTCGGCAGCAGCCGACGTCTCTGCCAACCTCCTCTGCATCTCCCTGGCGGGCAGCTGGGCTATGCCGGGCTCCTGCCCGCGCGCAGCGCCGGGACGGATGGAGGGACAGGTAAGAGCAAGAAGTGAAAAGAGGAAAAGGAGAGGAGTGATTCATCGCTCCGCCCTGCCCCACCTGCAGTCACATGCTGCTTCGCACATTCCCAGCTTTGCCCGGCCATTAACTCTTTCGGCTGGTGCGGTGCTTGCAGCTCGGCTAGCTGCTGGGGTCCCCGAGCGCTTGCGGGTGCCGGAGGTCTGCTGTGGGGGGGGTCTCCAAAAAACAGCAGCTCTGCCCCGTGACCTCCCCTCTGTGTGTGCTGGGCAGGCACTGCTTTCCAGAAAAGCGGCTCTGCCCCGCGTTTAACCCCTCCTGCACCAAGCACAGCAGCCCCCGTGCTGGTGCTGGGGCTGGGAAAGCAGAGAGCGGCTCAGGTCGGAGCTGCGGGGAAGCCTCCTCTGCTTGGGGCAGGGTCTGCAGCAGGGACACGGGCACGCACGGCACTGGACTTGCTGTGGCAGACAGAGGTAAGGACTGGGAGACGGCTGAAAAAAAAACGCCCCGCATTCATCAGCTGGTGATCAAAAGCCAGGAACATGGAGCTTTTGACTTGGAAACTCGGGCAAAGATGAATTTCAGGAAGCGGGGTCAGATTCTTGCACCGATGTAGGAAAGGAAAATGCCACGGGCTGTGTCTCGCTCCGTCGCTTTGGTGCAGTTGATCTGGATTCGCAGCCGTGTAAATGAGGGCCCTGCTTGAGTCAGCATCCTAAGGCAAAGCCACCTGCTTGCCTGTCACAGGGATCCCTTCTGGAGCAGTGACCGCACTGTGTCCCCCCGGCTGCCCCGTCCACATGGCACGGCTGCCCAGACGCTGCGCCTGGCCTCGGCCGAGCACAGAGCCCAGGGAGGGCCTGCGAGGGGCGGTGAATCAGAAACATGCAGAAAGGGGGGAAATTCCAGCGTGGCTTTCTCAAAAACAGGCCATGGCAAGCTGTTCGTCTTTAAGCTATAATAATGGGCTTAGGGGAGATGGGGGCTTTTCTCCCCTTACGTGGGAACTGGGCGGAATCAGCCCCGTGCCCGTGGTACGAAGCCGTGTGCTGTGCTTGTGTCGTGTTCGGGAAGGGGGAGCGGTGGCACGGGGCAGGTATCTGGGGGGATGCCACCACCACGCGTCGGGGCAGGACATGGGGAGAGGGGAAACGTGCAGCTCCCACTGCGTCCTGGCTCCAGGGGCGTTTCAGAGGGAGCTGGTGCTTTATGGAGAGGCTTCGGACGGCGCGGGGAATGCCCCGTGGTGGGATGTGGCCTGGGGAGTGAGGTGTGCGGGGTGCTGGGGACCAAGCTGAGCCTTTCTTCCCGCTCTGCCCATGCGGGGATTTCTCTCTCGCTCTGCCCTGCCCTCTCCCAGCCCCGCTGGGGCTGCGGGCGTCCTCAGTGCCCTCTGCCAGGAGCTTTGCAGAGGGGCAGGGCCGGCGAGGGGCTGTGAGCCCAAGACGAGGGGTCCTGCCCTGGCGCTCAGCACCGCCCCCAGCACCGGCTGCCCCCGCCGTCCTTGCGCAGTGCCCCTGGGAGGGCACTTTCAGCCCCTGGCTCTGTTCATCGCTGGGTGCATGGGCAGAGGCGTGTGATGGAGATGCTCAGACTGGGGCTGGGAGCATGCTGGGGACGTGCCCAGCTCCGCCACCCCGTCTGCCCCGTGCCTCATCGTATAGCAGTCATTGTGCAAGGAGATTTGCGGTCTTTTCAGAGGGGTGTGTGTGCGATTATGATTTATTGCATGGCAGAATTAATGCACAAGGGAAACGGCGTCCCATCGCTACCGCGCCGTGATGGCTCATACGGCCGTGCTGGCCGGGGTTTGGGACCGCAGAGCCCCAGGGCCTGAGGCATCGCCTGATCCGACGTCTGCGTGGGGACACAGTGCAGGGGGGCGGCGTGGGCTCGCTGGGCCTGAGCCGGTGGCAGAGCTGCTCGCGGGCAGCTCCTGGCCCTCCTGGCCACCTTTAATGACGGTGTCGTGCTGAGCTCAGTGCTAGCCGGGTTCGTTATTTTGATGCTTTCCTGCATACCCGGCTCGCTCCTCTGCTTTACCCTGGTGCAGGTAAAGAGCCGGCAGCTCCTTTTTAACCCGCTGCCTGCTGCAGGGACAGGTCGCTGCGGCTGAACAGGTCGGTCCCCCCTGTCACCGGTGTCCCTGCTCACCCAGCCCCTGCGCGGGCACTGCCCTGCAGCTGGCACCGTGCTCCTCCCAGCTGCAGAGAAAAGCATTAATTACAAGCTCCTAATTAATTTCTCATCTCTAGCAGAGGGCCTAATGATGCAGCGGGGTGCGACGCTGGGCTCTGCTGGGCTGGGCTCCGCTGCCTGCGTGCTGCCAGGGCTCACCGAGGGGTTGGCGGCAGCGCCGAGCCCCGGGCGGGTGTTTCCTCGGGGCTGCAGCACCCAGACGCTGCTCTGCCCTCGGGAGCATCTTCCACCCGCGGGTCTGCAGGCATTTGCATGGAGCCGCGCGCAACGTGGTGTTTTGGAGAAGGGGGAAACTGAGGCACGGAGTGGTGACGGCAGCTTTACTCACAGCTGCTGGAAGACAGAGTCCCGGCGCTGACTCTAACCCCGGGGAAAGGTGGAAAACCAGCTTTCAGCCTGCTCGTGCTGTGCCTGGCTGAGTCCGTGCCTTGCTCGGTGCTGCAGAGCCGGGGAAGCCCAGGCCCTGCTCCCTTCACGGGGTTTTCAGCACAGACACCGGTGCGTGGTGCCCACAGGGTCTGCAGCGGTGTGAGTGCAGGAAGGGGGCACCCGAAGGAAAGCTCTGGGGAGGGATGGGGTGCGCATATCCCGTGGGAAATCCAGCACATCGCATCGTTTCCCATCCTCCCTATGACTCCCGCAGCCAGGCTTGTGCAGGGGTGCCCGAGCCTGTCCCCGTGCTCCTAGGGGAGATGATGCTGACCTGAGAGCCAGCCAGGACATTAATATTTATGCCTGACATTAATTTCCATCCATTTCAATATTTTAAGAGCGTAACAATAAAAAAGGGCTCAGCGCCCATTAAGGCACATAAGTAATTGGGCGTTGACTGTCCTGGCACGCTGCCGAGAGCGTTGCGGGGAGCTGTGGGTGCTGCCCATGCGGAGGTAATTGCCCCAACGGTGCACAAACCCGCCCGCCCCATGCACCTCCAGCCACAGCCCCAGGTCCTGGGCAGGGCTCTGGGGCCACCCTGGGGTGCCTGTCGTGGGATTTAATGCGGGGAGGGCTCCGTGGGGTGAGATCCAACCTGGGCATTGCGCTTGGGGCCAGGCTGGGCGTGGGGCAGCAGGAGGTTGGGTGATGCTGGAGGGTGCTGGCTCACTCCAGGACCCTCACCTGCCTCCATCCTCACCTGCCTCTGTCCTCACCTGCCTCTGTCCTCAGCTGCCTCTGTCCTCATCTGCTTCTGTCCTCCAGATGCCGTGGCCTGCGTGGACCCCGAGGAGTGCACCCGCGTGTGCGGGGCTGCCGTGGGTTGCTCCAACATCGCCTACCCCAAGCTGGTGGTGGAGCTGATGCCCAGCGGTAGGTCGTGCCTGCCTTGTTCTGAGGGGGCTTTTGCCCATGCAGCCCCCTCCCCAGTGACCCCCAGCAGTGAGGCCAGGGGATGCGGGTGGTCCCAGTGTCACAGGGTGGAGCCGGGTGTCTCCAAACCCCATCTGTGCTCCGGTGGACGTGCAGAGGGGGTGGCATTTCCTCCGGGTGGTCGGGGCCATCCGTCCCGCTGTCCCCAGCCACAGCCTGATGTTCCCTCTCTTCCCCAGGGCTGCGGGGGCTGATGATCGCGGTGATGATGGCCGCGCTCATGTCCTCCCTCACCTCCATATTCAACAGCAGCAGCACCCTCTTCACCATGGACATCTGGAGGAGGCTGAGGCCAGGGGCCGGCGAGCGGGAGCTGCTCTTGGTGGGCAGGTAGGGACCGAGGGTTTCGGGGACACCGAGGGTTTCGGGGAGACCGGCAGGGCCGGTCCAGCCCTCTGTGATCTGCCTTTGGTGTCTGCGCTCAGCCCAGCTGCAAAGCGCTGTGGTTGCGGAAGGAAAACAAAGCCCTTGGATTATTTTATGGATGAAAACGCTGGAAATGCAGATGGGGCTCACGGAGCGTTTGGAGGGTCCGGGCTCGGCCGCTGCCCCACATCACTGGGTGGCGATGGATGGCACAACCTCGGTGTGCCCTGGGGGCGGCGGGTCCTGGCCCCCGGCCCGGTGCCGGGGGGTGCCCAGGGCCGTGCAGCCGCCCGTGGTGCCGGCGCTCAGGGCGGCACAGTCAGCGCTGGGGCATGCCCGGCGCGGTGCCGTGCTGCGCGGGAGACAATAACAAGGAGGAAATCTGGGTCAGGGCTTCGCTGGGCTGGGCTGGGGCTTTGGGGAGGGTTTGCCGGCCCTGCTTGCACGGGTGATGCGAGGCAGGCGGCTGCGGGAGGGCGATTTTTTGGCACCCTCTGTCTCCGAGGGTGGGAAGGCGATGGGCTTCGAGCCACCTGCGGCAGCACAGCTGCCCGTGTGGGTGCGGGAACCGATGTTTGTGCCTATAAAGATGGGGATAACAACGCAGGAGCTTTTGGGAGGACGGCTGATGGACGTTTGCAATGGGCTTCGCCCTCCTGGGGCAGGAATCAATCCTGGGCAATTCATTAGCGCAGTGGGCAATTTGCATGCTGCCGCCGAGCCCCGTGGCCCTGCTGAGTCAGCACTCGTGGCCTTGGCATGTGGGGACGTGGGGACAGGGCCCGGAGGTGGGACATGTCCCTTGGCAGAAGTGAAGGGGACAGAGGAAGGCACCACCTCGCCTGGCAGCACTGGGGTTGCAGCAGGTCCTGCAGCCCCCAGGATCGCTCCGAATTTCTCCAGCCATTTTCCCAGGCTAAACCTCCCCTGCGATTCAAAGCAACGCCAGGATCGATAAACAGCACGCATGCTTCCATCGGAGCTTGGAAATAACTTTTCACAGGTGCTGAGGAAGTAGCTGGGCACCAGCTGTGAGGATAGAAAATGAGAAATCTTTCAGGGCGGAAAAAATGCTGTTTGAGCTGCAAGGGCCAGCACGGGGACACTGCGCTCGGGGTGGTTCCTGAGTGGCCCCAATCCGGCCCCGCAGCATCGGCACGCCGGGCATGTCCTGTCCGGCTCCGCGCGGAGGAAAGGGGATTTGCTCATCCTCTGCTTGCTCAGCGGCAAGGCGAGGCTGGGGAACAATGCCCCGCGTGCTGCGAGCCGAGGGGCGGCCACCAAGTGCCACGCCGGGGCCCCTGCCTGCGCCGTGATTCAGCGCGGATGTTCAGCTCTTCTCTTTCACAATGGGTTTGCCGTAATCGCGGGCCAGGAAAGCCGGCGGCCCGGCAGGGTTTAGCCGAGGAGCTGCTCAGCCGAAGCCAGCGGAGGATTCACCGTGCGGCGGCTGGAGCAGTGTTCATCAGAACATCTCCACCTGCTCCTCCAAAACACCCGCTTGTGCCACAGGGACAGGGGAAAGGTGTTGGGATCCTGCTGGGAAACCTCCGTCGCGGCTCCCGTGGGTGCCTTGTCACCACCCTGGGGAAGAGCTGCCCATGGCTGGGGCCGGTCTTGAGCTCGAAGGGGCTTTTCTCAGCAGGGGAAGGGGCTGGGGCAGGAGCGATGGCTGCCAGCAGGGTACCCGGCTGCCCGCACCCCTCGAGCATCGTGCTGTGGCCGATGGTGCTTCCAGCGGGGCAAAGTGAGCTGAACCATCCCTCCCCTGCGGAGCAGCTCAAGGGGCTGGGAAGAGCTCCCGGCTCCCTGCATCTGGGGATTTTTGCTCACGCCACGGCAGCATCACCCAGCTGGAAATCCCCGCTCGCGTTTTCTGCTCGCTCTGTGCCAGGGCGATGGCACGGTGGCGAGAACGGAGATAAGGCAGGTGGAGATGGGCTGGAGAAACCCCTCCTGCAGCAAGGGCGGGAGGGGCGGCCCCGCTGCGAGCCAGCCCCCGCACTCCCACACCTGCGTCTTTCCCATGACCTTCCAGCGTCGTCTGTGGCTTAGAGATGCCCCGAATGTGGGGTTTTTCTTCTACCCCTTGGGTCAGGGCGTGCGTTTTGCGCTCGGGCTGCTTCCTCTTTCCAGAGAGCCAGCCAGGCAGTAGCAGAGAGCGACTGTGTCTAGAGAGATGCATTCATTGCTTTCTTTTTCTTTTCTTTTCTTTCCTTTTTTTTTAATACTTCTGCTTTTCGAGATGAGCAGATGGAGCTTTAGGTAATTCTGTGAAGCTGCGCACTGTAAACAAGCGGGGCTGAGCTATAAATACAGCAGCGCTGAGCCGCGACGCGGAGCTGCTCTCCAGCCTGGTCTGGGTACCGAGGGCTCGGCACGGCTCCCGGCTCCCTCCATCCGTTGCTGAGCTGACTGATCTGTGCATGGTTGGCTTGTGGGATTTGTCCCGTCCGTGCCCAGATTGGACCCCAAAATCTGGGGTTTGGCCAATGCCTCCTTGCTTCGGATTAAGGCAATGCAGCAGGGTGCGGCTGGGATTGGGGCAAGGATGGGGACGCCTGGGGACACCTCAGCTTTGTCTGGGTGTGGAGGTGATGAGAGCATCACCCGCAGAGCCCAAATCTGGCCAAAGCACTCAGCCTCCGTGGCTGGGGGCTTTTTGTAGCAGAAGTGCCCTTTGCCTGGTGTTTCCCCAGGGGGGGTGCACATTAGCAGCCCCCCAGGCTGGGCGAGGGGCGTTGGGAGCAGTCACCTGCCCAGTGCTCTGGGATGGAGCCGGCACGGGTGTAATTACAGCGGCGCCTTGTGCAAGTTTTATGAGCTTGGGGACTGCAGGATTAGGCCCTGCGTTTGAGGTGACATTTTCATAAGTGCCTGCGGGATGTGCAAGGCTCCATCCGCAGCCCCAGGGGCGAGGTGGCCCGTGGCCGGGGTCGTCCCCAGTGGGACCGTGCCCAGGTGGTGGCACCCTGCCCTCGCCCCCCTGGGCAGGCTGGGGCACCGGCTCCTCCTGCAGCCGCTGGGCAGGGAGGGAAGGAGCCGGGGAGGGCTCCAGACTCCAGGACTGCCTCAGCCCCGGGCACGTCTGACCTGAGCCCAGACAAAGCATCGCGGCGTCTGGCAGCGGCGTTCCCACCGTGACAGGCGACAAACCGCACGGGGCAGGAGCGTTGTGCCCTGCCCTGGTGATGTCACCTCCCGTTGGGCATCCTCCCGCTGCCCTCGGGGGTAAAACCCGCCCGCATCCCCCAGCCAGCTCTTCTGCACCGGTGCTGGTACCCGACCTCTGCTGCGGGGCACCCCAGGGGAGATCCCCCACCGCCCGGGGTGCCAGCAGGTGCAGGTGGCATGGGTGTCACCACACACTGCATCACTGCTGCTCACAGGGTGGTGACGGTGGTGCTGGTGGCCCTCAGTGTGGTCTGGATCCCCATCCTGCAGAGCTCCGGCAGCGGCCAGCTCTACGTCTACATCCAGGCTGTCACCAGCTACCTGGCTCCTCCTGTCACCGCGGTGTTCGTCCTGGCCGTCTTCTGGCCCCGTGCTAACGAGCAGGTTGGTGCACAGGGACATGGGGACAGCTTGGGGACATGGGGTGATGGAAACACCTCCCTGCCCAGCCTGCTCCCAGGGGGGTCGGGGGGAAAAACTGGGGAGGCGGCACTGGAGGTGTGGGAGAGGAACATGCAAAAGCCCCGAGGTGGCATTTCTGGGGGCTGGCTGGGGCGAGGAGGAGGAGGAGGAGGAGGCAGGTGCTGCCATGCATGGCCACCAAGTGTGGCATGGCCAGCGGAGCTGGCAGGGGACATCCCCTGCGGAGTGGGTGCAGGTTTGGGTCAGGTTTCGGCTGGCTGGCGTGCACGGTGCTGTGCGAACACGTGGGGGCTGCTCGTTCCTCTTCAAGGGTTGTCCCCACCATGGGGTTTGTCCCCTGATGGGGTGACTGTCCCCCTCTGGCTGTCCCCCACGGACCTTTGCTTTGCAGGGAGCTTTCTGGGGCTTGATGGTGGGGCTGGCGCTGGGGCTGGTCAGGATGGGGCTGGAGCTGGCGTACCCTGTGCCCCACTGCGGGGTCCCCGACCTGCGGCCCCGGCTGCTGGCTGACCTGCACTACCTGCACTTCGCCGTGCTGCTCTGCGCTGCCACGGGTGCCGTCGTGGTGGGGAGCAGCCTGCTGACCCCCCCGCCACCCCCGGACAGGGTGAGCAGTGCACGCGAGCACCCGGAACCCCTCGCCCCAGACCTCCTTGGCTGGAGACACCGGTGTCACCCGGTGCTGCACCCTGAGCTCGGCCAGGGGACCGGGGTCTGGCCTGGGGGTGTTTTCTCACCGAATCTCACCTGGTTCCAGCTGCGGGATCTCACCTGGTGGAGCCTGTCATGGAAGCCCCCCCAGCCCTCCATGGACGGCACATCCCAGGGACCCCTGGACGGTGAGTGTGTCCTCAGGGGTACCTGGCATGGCAGGCATCCCCCGTGCCCCCAACTCCCTGCCTGTAGCAGTCAGCAGCACGGCATGGACGCCCCCTGCCTCAGTTTCCCCATGGTCCCCCATCCCCCATGCTCACTGTCTGTCTGTGCCAGGCTCCTGCTCAGCCACCCCAGGCAGCCAGCAGCCAGCGAAGGCCGAGGGACCCCCGGCCCTGAGGGACACCACCGAGTCCCCCATCTGGGCCTGGGTCTGCAGCATCAACGCCGTTGTCCTGATGTGCATCAATATTTTCTGCTATGCCTACTTTGCCTAGCAGGCCGTCAGCCCCCAGGGGGAGGGGAATGGGTGGAGAAATGGGGATGTGGGTGATAGTTTTTATTTGTCGCCTTTGGGACATGGGAAGTTTAAATCCACTGGTGCAATGAGCTGGGCGTTCTCAGCACCGTGGACGTGAGTGTGTCCCAGGGGACCTGTGAGGTCCGGGGCCAGGTGAGCGGGGGGCTTCCATGCGTGGGGGCCCCTGGGGTGAGGTTTTGGGGTGGGCACACGGGGGCTGCAGGGAGCAGAGCAGGTGAAGCACAACCACCGCAAAGCAGCAGCCGTGTGAATGCGGCCACGCTCGAGGGTTTCATCCAAACACACTTTACTAGCTCTAAATAAAAAATGAAAAAGCCACAGTTTGCAGCTACAAACAGCACCAGCAGGACTGAATTCCTCCGGAGCAGCCGTGCCCGGCACCCCATGCCCTGGCACCCCTCCACTGCGTTACCGAGCCCGGCCGCATCCTGGCCGCCTGCAGCCCTCGTGGGAGCCGAGGCTTTGAAAGGTCCTGGCGAGGAGCTGCCACCCATCGCAGCCCCAGCGAAGAGCCCGGCCGGGCTGGGTCTGCCGCGGTGTTTTGCCATTTACTGGGCATGAGAGCGCGGCGGCTCAGCGTGGTGGCTCCGGCCGCTCCCATCAGCGGCTCCGGAAAAGTTTTTACACCCCTTTGATTTTGCACAGCCCTACGCTTCCTCCCGCTGGGTATCTGTCAGCACCAGGAGCAGGGCAGCCTAGGGATGGATGCACGGCCAGCCCGGCCTCCGCCCCCGGCACAGCCTCTGCGGGAGGCACCTCGCCGGGATCCACAGCCCACGGGGACGGCGTGGGGACGAAGGGACCGTGTGCGCACACAAAGCAGGGTGGCAGGGCGGCGGTGGGCAGCTCACTTGCGGATGGGGTGGACGTAGTTGCGGGGGAAGAGGCCGACGCGCCCGTAAATCTTGCCCTGCCACCAGTTGGGGTCGGGGCAGTCCAGCACCTCGATGATGTCCCCGCGGTAGAAGGGCAGCTGGGAGCTGTCGTGGGCCGAGAAATCGAACTGGGCTTGCACGAATTTGGGTCTCCTCACCTGGAGGGAAGTCCAAGGCAGGGGTCAGTGGTGGGGACAGGAGCCCCCGTCCCCCAGCAGCTCCTCTGGCCCCACTGCACCGGGCACCTGGCACACTGGGGACACTGTGTCACCGCACAGCGAGGACCAGAGTGTGGAGGGCACTTGCTTCGAGGATGAGGGCTGGGAACGAGGGAAATCCTACCACGGGGAGAACCAGGGAGCCCCAGATCCAAGGCAGAGCCCTGGGGTGCAGGGGAACACCCTGGGGTGCAGTGCTCCCTGTTCCTGCTGCCGGCAGAGCCCAGCTGGATGCCCAGGGCACCCTGCCCCTCGGAGGCACCCATCTCCGCCCCAGCCCAGCTCCCAGCTCCCGGTTTCACCTCCACAACCACTGCCCCAGGGCACGGCTTTGCTGGTCCCGGGCTCTCCTGGGTGTCACCTCCGGCCCGAGGGACGGAGCGCGGTGGCTTGTCCCAGCAAAGCCTCCTGCGCCCGCAGCTCTCCTCCAGCCTGCCGGGGTGTCCCCACCCCACCATCACATCCTTCCCCGCAGCACCGCGCGGCCGGGGCTGCTGCACCCTGCCCCGCTCCGCACCGCCCCGCGCGTCCCCACGGCCCCTGGGGGCACCTCCGGGCTCTGGTCGTCGTCCCGCAGGAAGATCTGCTGCTTCTTGGCGATGGTGGTCGTCCTGTAGAAGTCCACCAGCTCGTTGAGGGAGTTGAACTTCTCCTCCCAGAGGAAATACTTGCCGTTCCGCTCACGGAGCACCTTGAAATGCTGGACGTGCTGCCCGTAGCTGTGGATGGAGCATGGATGTTACCCCGGGTGCTGGTGGCACCCAAACCCCTTCCAGCATCGCATGCAAAGCCCAGGGGCTGCCTACAGGTCCCGCTACACCCATCCTGCCCTGGCTGGGGGTGACAGTGGCATTGGGGTCCAAACACCCACGACGGGCAGGTAGGAGAGCGGGACAGCCATGGGTTTGGGTGCTGGTGAGCCTTGGGAGACCCCAAGCTGCAGGAGGATGGAGCAGGCTGGGTTTTCCCCCATGTGCTGGCACCCCCTCGGTGCATTCCCAGGGGTGGCAGGTTGGGGCCCCCATGCTGCGGGGCTGGCACGGGGCTGCTGCATGTCCCCACCGCTGCCAGGGCCCCGGGCAGGGGCAGGAACCCGGCCACGCTGGTGACGCAGGGCAGAGCACGGCTCCCTTTCATTATGGGCAAGAACCTCCTTAAATGCTTAATTAGAGATTAACAGCGTGAGAAAGTGCCTGGCTGGCCTGGGGCCTGTTCCTGCACCCTGGCCCTGGGCAGGGAAGGGGCAGCAATGGGGTGAGATCCCCGGGGCAGGCACTGCCTGCTGGCACACCTTCTTGCAGCCCTGGCTGCCTATGCCAAAAATCATCGGCCCCGTGGCACTGGGATGCTGTGGCGCTCGTCCCCGGGGATGCTCTGGGCAATTTGTTCCTGCAGGCCATGTCCCCTCGCAGCTTGGACCCAGCACCATAGCTACCTGCATGGCTGTGTTTGGGGGCACCCCAGCAAGGGACCCGGCAGTGCTGCCCCAGCGGGGGAGAAGCAGTGACGTGGCCCATCGCAGGAAACCACAGGGACAGAAGCGGAGCGCGGTGCTGCGATGGGAGGAAGGAGAGGAAGGGTTGTCACCACTCCCGAGCACCCTGCTGGGAAGCACGCACTGGTCTGCACCTTCAGCACCTGGTCCCCCAAATGGGGCCGGGGGCCTGCTGCCCACCCCACCGGCATCCCGCAGCCACTTACTTGACGGAGATGGAGAACTCCCCCGGGGCGCTCTCGCTCTCACGGATCAGGAAGGCGCCCAGGTACTTGCGCTTGAGGAGCAGCTCCTCCGCCAGGTGCCGGGAGATCCTGCCCGCGTACCACCTGCAAGGGGCACCCGGCTCAGCTGCACCGACCCTGTGGGCACCCCGGTGCCAAATTCCAACCCTGCGGGATGGAGGCACCGACAGCTGCGTGCCCAGGGGAGCCCCGGTGGGACTGGGATCCTCATCCCGCTCCCAGGCTCCCCGTGGGGATGGACCCACCCGCAGCGGTTTCTCCCTTCCTTTTCACCACCCTGATGTGATCGGGGCCTGTGCTGCTTTTGCGGGGAGGACCCCAGGGAAGTGCCCTTGTGTGCTGCGTCGGCCCCGCGAGGAGGCAGTGCGGGGTTTGTGCGGTGTCACCGGCAGCCACAACTGCATCCTGTCCCCCGGCTCGCCACGCAGTGCCTCGTCCCCTGCTGTGCCGCAGGTCCCCTGGTTTCCCCCCTCCGCGACTCACAGCCCGACGTGGGAACAGCCCTGCCGGGTGCTTCGGGGGGATCCGCAGAGCAGAAAACCCCACGTGCCGGGATGAAGCCACCGAAAAGAGGTGGAGGGGCAGGGGAGATGGGAGAGTCACCAGGATCCCATCACCACCAAGGCTGCACCCGCGTGTTTGGGAGCAGCAGGCACCGGGGAGACCCTCCGCTGCTGCTAAAACTCCCCGGGGAACGGTCAGCCACGGCTGTAGCACAAAGCATCGCCCGGCGCCAGCCTCCAGGTGCTGCACGGAGGAGGCTGCGTCGCGCCCGGCCCGGCTTGTTCACCGAGCACCGAGAGGCTGCAGGATCCGCCCCGGGCTGCCCCCAGCCCACGCGCTCCTGCTCCCCAGCCGCAGCCCCGAGCAGATTTCGCTATGGCATTTAAATGTGATTTACCAGGGGATAATGATACATAAAACACAGGTTAAAACAGGGATAGATTATGCTGGGCTTTAATAACGCAGTAATAGGATTGTGCCTAATGCAGTTGTAATCCCATAATGCTTTGTTGTTCCCGATTATCATTTATTTAGCGGGCAGCACGGTGCGAGGATGAATTTCTGTGTGGCCGGGGTACGTGGGTGCGCTGCCACCTCCTGGCCCCTCCACCTTTGGTGGCGAGGGCAGAGGGACCCAGCAGGCTGTGCCGAGCACCAGTGTCACCGCCACATCGCTCCGTGACTCAGTTTCCCCACCTGTGGGGTTACCCTGGCTCATGGGAGACCTTTGGGCATCGGGGCACACGGCTGGGATCGCTGCCTGGGTGCTGGGAGAGGATGCCCCGGCGCAGGGGTGGTACTTACGGGTGGGGCTTGACCTTGATGTAATTTTTGGGGACGAAGCCCTCGCAGCCATACAGCTCGGCCTTGTACCAGTTCTGGTCATCTTCCATGTTGAGGATCTAGGGCAGGAGAGGAACAGGGAGGCATCAGCCTGGCCACCATCCCCATGGGCCCCCCCCACTGCCCCAGCTCCTGGCACCCCCACAGGTCAGCTGCCACGTGTCACCCCAAAATCCGGGGCTCTGACAAAGGCAATGCGTTTTGCTCAAGATGGGGTGTTCAGGGCACCCACACAGACCTGGCTGCTCTCCCCGAGCCCTCCATGGCTCAGGGTCTGGCTCATCATTGGGGTGCCCGGCATCACCCCAAACCCCCAGCCAGGGAAGGGGGTAAAACCCATCCCCGCAGGAGCCGGGCTGCAGCCAGCGCCGGCGTCCCCCGGGGCGGTGGCAGCGTGGGAGGAAGCGTCCCGGTGCGAGCAGGAGGGCTGTGACACCCGTTTCCGCGCGACACCATTTTCCAACCTCCCACGCAGGGGCCCCGGGGCGGCTGCACAGCTGTGCAAACAGGATCCGAAACCCTAGGGCTGCGGGGAAAACACGCCGGGGAGGCAGGGCCGGGGGACGTGCGCGGCAGCTTCAGGGCCCTGGGTGACGGCCGTGCCCTTGCCCTGCCCGGGGGCTGGTGCTGCTGCGTGGCCGGGGGTGCTGCAGGGTGCTGGGGCCAGGAGCAGCCGCCGGCGCTGCAGCATCGGCCCCATGGAGAGGGGCGAGCGGTGCGATGGGGCGCGGGTGCCCTTGCCCCCGTTGTGGGGCTGCAGTGCCTGGGGGTGTTTTGAGGCTCCCTGAAGCTTTTTGGGGATGGTAAAATGGTGGCATCTGAGCCTGTCCCAAAGACAAGCACCCGGGTGGGTGTTTGGGCCCTTGATGCTGCCATGGGACATGTTTCAGCCCCAAAACAGAGCACGGCTGGTGCCACCGATGCCCCAGTGGCCCCAGAGGCCCTGTGCCGCATCCCAGCCAGGACTGGAGATGTGCCCGGCGGCACGGACATGCAGTTCCCTCCGCTGTTGGGGATGCTGCTCTGCATCCCCAAAACCTCAAAGACAGCTCCTTCTCCCCCATGTAAAGCCCCAAAGAGGCAGCAGAGCCAGGTGCGATGAAAGCACCAGCATCGCCCTATGTGCCCTCTCCCTTCCCCCTGGCCGGTGATCCCCCGTACCTTCAGGGTGTCCCCTTTCTGGAAGGGCAGCTCGTCCTTCTCCGTCGCATGGAAGGTGTAGAGAGCCACCGACTCCATCCCGCCGGCTGTCACGGGGCGCGAGCGGGGGCCCCGGGGCTGCGTGGGGCTCGCTGCCCCACGGCGCGGGGCTGTGGGGCACGGGGCAGGCGCGCAGCGCTGCCGGCAGGCAGGAAGCCACGCTGATGTCAGCGCGCCGCCAGGGCGAAGCGACGAGCACCACGCGGGACGCTGCCGGTGGGCACAGCTGCCCAGATGTGCTGCCCAGATGTGCTGCCCAGCTGGGCTGCCCAGATGTGCAGTGTCCCGGTGGGCTGTTGGGCAGCGCTTGTGTCGGGCGGCTGTGGGATTTTGGAAGGAAACCAGACGGCGATGGGACGGCCACACAGGCTGAGGATGTGGGTGAAGTGTGCCGTGAGCGCTCATGGGGGAGTCTCTGATGTCTCGTAGGGGCTGAGCGCCCGGCACAGCCTTTGGAAGCTGTCTCGGTGGGAATGGCCTCTGGAAGAAATCGCAGAGGGTGGGATGGGCAGAGGAGGAGGTGAGCGGGGTGGATGCGTGCACCTGGTTTCTTTGGAAATCAGACTAAAAACAACACGCCAGGTCCCAGCCCCCAGCCAGCGAGGTTTCAGCATGGTTGCTTCTGGTCTCTTGGGTTGCAGCTGTCTGGGGGCTGATTTTTCCAGCTTTCATTTGCAGGGAAAAATATATCTCTTTTAGACTAAAATGACTTCCTGCCACTTTCGTGGGCTGTAGGCACCGCGTCTGCAGGGCTCGCACGCTGGACACCGCCGGCAAGGTCTCCAGCACCACAAAGCCTTCCCGGTGCATGCGTGGGCCGTGGCACGAAGCGCACAGAAAATCCGCCGGACGCTGGTTTTGCTTTGTGGCGAGGAATTAAACTGGGGACAGCTGCGGCTCCATCCCTCCCCATGGGCTTGGGCATTTTCCAGCCAGGAGCAGGAAGCCGCTGCCATCTGCCCGGGGAGGGATGAGCCACGGTGGGAAGCAGAGAGGGGTGTGCAGGGTGGCCCTGGGTGGCCCTGCGCCCGGTGACGCCCCAGTCCCTGGCCATTATCCCCAGCATGGCCCCGGGAGAAGCGGAGAGGCTGGAAAGGCTGGGGGGGGGGGGCATGGGAACAGGGTGGGTGTGTGCGCGCTGTCACGAGGACGGGATGTGGCGAGTCCCCGCCGTCACCACAGCCCAGCCAGACCCAGGGGACAGGGCTGCGGCGGGGGAGATGGTGACCGCGGGGCAAGATTCCTGTTGCTGCAGCCCTGAGAGGAGCAGGGCTGGACGGTGCCTGCGGAAACTTCCCTTAGCAGAGCCCGCAAGGGGCTGATCCTGTCCCTGCAGCCGGTGACACAAGTCGGATGTTGCTAGGCCCATGTGCGGGGTTGTTGGAGAAGCAGGAGGTGGGTTCCCAGAGGGCCTGGAGCAGACCGGAGCAGGATGATGGCCCCGGTGGAGCCATTTTGGGGCCCAGCTTCCTTGGGCTCATGGCTGGGAGGCTTGGGGACACCGTGGGGTGTGGGGTATGGAGCCGTGCATGGGGCCACGCCACCCTACGGGACAGCGGGGTGACAGAGGGGACACACAGCCTTGGTGCAGCGGCCGGACTCAGGACCGGAGCAGGATTGGGTCCTGCCAGCAGATGGCAGCAGTATCCAGGGTGACACTGGGGACACCGGGGACAGTGCCACATGCCGCTCCACTCATGCTGGAAGTGGGCAGCCCCTCGGGCATCTTTGCCCTGCCACCTCCTGCACCGCGTCCCCCTCCCTGTCCCCCCTCACTGCTGCCCAGCCACGGGCGCTGCGGGGGACCCTGGGCCCTCCCAGCCCTCCGTCCCCACATCCTTGTGCATGGGGTGCAATTCCCGTGTTTCCTTCCCCTGCGTGTGTCGGGGACTGGGGGCACCCAGGGGGTGTCACCCCATGGGCCACGAGCATCCCAGCACAGCAGAATTGGAGGTGCCTGCTACCTCCTGGCCTCCAGCTGCCTCCTTCCCTGGGGAACCCCTTCTGTCTGCTCGCAAGCAGCCTCAAATCTCCCCCACCCCACTCTCGCTCCATGTCAGAGCCCCCAGAGGGGAGCCAGGGCCCCCACAGCACCCGGCTGCCAGCCGTGGGGCTGTGCTGCCGAGCCCTGCAGCACTCAGCTCCCGGAGCCAGCGGCTGACTAACCGCGGGCCTGAGCCATCCAAAAAACCTCAAAACAAGTTTTTTTTCCTCCCTCTCGTGTTTTGTCAAGGATCCACATTCTGTACAGCACACTCTGTACCGACACAGGGAAGAGCCGGTCCCCGCAGCTCCATCCACAACCGGTGGGTGCTGAGCCCTGGGCCGGATCCTGCTGGGTCTGCACCCCATCCCTGCACCCTCTGTGTGTCCCTAGGGCTTGGGAGGACCCAGGGGTGCCGGGTGGCTGCCGCTGGGGGGGTCAGAGTCTGCAGCGAGCATCGGCCCAGCTTGGAAGGAGACCCCAAGGGCTGAGGGGGAGCACCGTGGGTATCACCACTTGCCCATGCCACCTCTCCCTGCAGACAGGGGACTTTTGTGGCCCTGGGGACAGGCAGAGGAGGGTGCTGCCGGTGCTTGGCCATCCCGAGAAGCAGGCGATGGGAGCCGCAGGGAGCTCCTGCTGCCGCCCCCGGTTGCCCAATCTGCCGAGCCCATTTCATCAACATCCTGTGTTTACCTGGCTGCAAAATCCCTGCGCACGAGGGAGGAAGAGGAGGGAGGAAGCCTCTTCCCCTTCCGCTGCAGCCCATGGAGCTTTGTTAAGGAGTGCTCCTGGGATCCCCAGCCCCGCAGCTCCTCTCCGGCCGGTGCCCACCGCAGCTCCTTGCTCTGCCCCGGCCCACGGGGCTGTCTGGGGGAGGACGGGAGAAGAAGGGGTGTCTAACCCTGAATTTGTCTCTCATGGGTGGCTGGAAGCTGGGCCTGGGAGGTGGCAGGGGCTTGGCGATGCGAGCTGGCTCACACCGCAGACCCTGGGGAGAGGGACGGCTGCGGGGGACGCAGCACTGCACAGCACGCACGGCGTTTCCATTTGCACCTCTTCAAGGGGAAACCCACAGCATGACACCATCCTGAGCAAGCAGAGGAACCGGGCAGGGACACTGGCATCACCACCGCGGGGGCCGCGGGCTTCCCAGCCGCCCCACTGCCCCACGCTCGGTGCACAGAAGAGGCTGTGCCACAGGGAAGCGGGGCTGTCGCTCCGCTCCGTGCAATCCTCGTGTGAGGGCCACTTGTGGAGACGGTAACCATTAACGAGTTAACCGGCAGGGCCAGCAACAGCTGGGCACTCCCTGGGCCCTATAAAATGAGATGGAGGCCACCAGCTGGGTTTGGGCTGATGGGGAGGGGATGCTCGGAGCTGTGGGGTGGCTCTGGGACCTGCTGCCTTCTCTCATCCCAACCAGTCCTGCTCTGCTTTCGGCTGCCCGAGCAGTGTCTTGTTGTGCCAGCTGAAAAAGCTTTAAAAAGCTTTCTGCTGAACCTGCTGAGTGCTGCTCTGGAAACATCTGATGGAGGCTTCTGGGGTGAGAAATTACCACAGCATCCAGCCTTCCTGCTTGGTGCTGGGCTGCCTATGTGGGTTATGGGGCAGGTGGGGTTCCCGTAACCACACCAGCTGGGTAGGCTGGTGCCACAGCATGGGCAGGAGCTGGGGCTTCTCTGCTGCTCCTTGTGGCCCCCTTGGGAGCCAGCCCTGGGTTGTTGGGGCTGGGAAACTGGGGTGCTGCTCACTGAGCCGGCCTGGCGGCGGAAGGTCCTGCTGCTGCTCGATTCGAGTGGGAGAGAAATCAGAAGGATTCCTTTAAGTGGCACCTCCAGAGAAACAGCGAGGCATGGGGCTGGGTGTGGAGGGTGTTTGCTGTGGGGGCTTGCCATGGGGGAAGGCTCCTCGTGGGACAGGAGGGCTCCGCAGCTTGTGAAGGGTTCGTGCTAGGGAAATCGTGTGCGTGCTCGCATCCTGACACAACCTGGTACGGGAACGGCTTCTGAGAAGCTCCCCCTCAGCAGTGACATCTGTTATTTTTCTGGGATTTAAAAAGAAAAAAAAAAAAGTCAACCAAGAAGCCTTGTGCGTAGGTGAGGGGATGCTGCCGCCACGGTGACTCAGTGGGGATGTCTGTGACTTCTGAGAACAAAAATGGTTTAGGCAGCAATTGTGAATGATCGCTTGCAAAGGGGCGGCTGCATTCTCCATCAGAGAAGCAGTCCAATTTCAGTTCCTCCTTAGGGCTGGCTTGTTAACAAAGAAGTTATTAATAACCAATTAAGCCCGAGCTCACATCACGTCTTCCTCTGGAAGCGTTGCAAGAGCCTCTGCGGTTCCTCCTTCGGCACCATACCCACCCGCGGCCAAACAGACGCGTGCGAATGCGGGGGCTGGATTTAGGCACCCATGCAGGGCTGCACAGGGGGAACGCGTCCAGGGGACATTCCCGGGGTGGAGGAGGCAGGGCTGGGGGTGACCACTGCTGCGGGGTGGCTCGGGACTTGTTTGGGCTGGAGCAGCAGCGGTGCTGGCTGAGCCCATTGCACCGAGGGCAGTGCTGTGTGGTGGTGGGGGTTTGGTCGGCCCCAGGGCAGATGGGGGCTCTGGGGACAGCTGGGGTGGCCGGAGGGAGGAGGTGTCCCCGGGCTGGGGATATGCGTGTGGCCGCATCCGTGGCCGGGTAGTGGGGAGGCTGCTGGAGCGGCGCCCGCTGGGATAATTCACCAGGCGCCGGATGCGCCGTAAAAAACCCCGGAGAATCCAGGCACTGTGCTCCTCCTGAAACCAGCTATTGAGGAGAGAGCTGAGGAAGACAAGAGGGAGGAAGCGGAGGGGAGATGCAGCACTGAAGCCTTCTGTCTGGCTGGGGCGGATGCAGGTGCAGCTGCGGATTCCCCGGATGCTCCGGCTGCTCCGTGCCGCCCTTTCCTGTGGGGACAGAGGAGATGCAGACAGGAGTCATGTGTCCCCCCCTCCAGCTCGGCTTTTGCTTTGATTTATTCCTGCTGCTGTAGCGTCTGGGGCAGCTTCTCCTGTAATCTGGGCCTCAAGGTGGCAGGTCTGTGGGGATTCTCTGAGGTCTGGTAAAGGGTTGAGCCCTCTCAGAGGTTTGTATGACCTCTCTCCCCTCCACAGCTGCCTGTCTTCAGGAAATGTTTAGAAATGAAGTAGTTTTGAAATCTCTGCCCAGCCCGTCATCATGGTCTGAAATGAGCCAACAACCTCAGAGGCTGCGAGGAGGAGTCCACGCAGGAGGCCTCGCCAGTCCCTAACCACACAGGGCCACAGCATCGCCTTCGTTTCTGTAGAAAATCCAGCTAAATAAAGCTGCCACCGCTGCTTCAGTGGCACACCACTGTCTCGTGCCGTTTTCCCAAGTGGTGTTTTTGTCTGTGAAAGGCAAGAGGAAAGAGTGAGCGAAGACTTCAGGCGGCCATAATAAAACTGATGGATCCTTCCCTGCGGCTGTGTCAGATTGTGATTTCTGACACATCGGCTGTGGAAATCCAGGGTAATTTCACTGAAGCCTTGCCAGATATCCGCCTGTGTAAATGAGACAGGATCTGGCCCAATCGTTTTAAAGAAACACTGCCTGGTGGTTAGCTCTGGGATGCACGCTTCTGCTGTGCCTTTCAGCAAACGCTACGTGCAGCACTCACACAAGGCAATGCTTCACTTTAAATGGGAAGTTGAGGCACTGCTCTCCCTAGAAATGCTTCTGCAGCATTGGAAATGACAGCATTTGCTTCAGTGGAAAGTTCATGAGATGTCCATGAACCTGGGCCACCTCCGGTGGAGGCGATGGCACAGGAGCGGTGTGGCTTCGGGGCTTTGGCTCGAGTGCCTTAAGGCATGAACATTAGCACCGTTATAAAAACATTTCCCGTGTAGGTGTACGTACAGCATATGCATGCATAGAGATGCACTTGCAATACCTAGCAAAGTATATGCAAAATATTCTGGGTCTGTGTTTATATAAAGTATTCCCTCCAGCTGGGTGTTCCTTTCGGCTCACCAGGCAGCAAGTGTCTGAAATACAGATTTGCTGTCTTCCTTCCCTTCTTTTCCTCTCTCAGGCTGAAAGAGGAACTGGTTTTGGTTTTTGCTGGCTTTTGGGTTTTGCTGGGGAGCCCTGGCTGACTGACAGTCCTGGTCATTACAGGCTTTGCGTGTCCCAGCGCCTTGCCAGCGATTGGGCGGCAGAGGGATGCAGCGGTGTGTTGTGTCCCCGTGTTGTCTTGTTGCATTAGTGTTGCATGCTGCTCTCCTGCTGTGCTGGAGGAAGGTTCGGGAGGGGGCTGGTGAATGCATCGTGCCGGATGACCCTGTTGGTCCCACCAGCTGCAGGGACTGGGGTTTCAGCTGCTCCAGACTTGCCTGGAGCAGGGGCTCGGGGGCAGCTTGGAGGAGCTGGGGAACCTGCGGAGCAGTGGGGATGGTCAGGACCAAGCGCACCAGGCACAGAGAGCTGGCATCTCTTCTGGAAGACCCTCAAAAACAGCCCAGGCAAGGCCTCCAGCCTGGGCACCTGCCTTTTCTCCCTCTGGGGTTTAACCCGAGGTCTGCAGCGCAGGCTGGTGTTTGTTCGCTGCTTCCTCAGCTGGGATCAGTAACGCAGCCTCCAGTGGCTTGCAGCTGCACTATTCCTGGCTCCCCAGGGCAGTGACATTTACTGGTTCAGTAAATCATTTTAGCATGCGTTTAAATCTACCATGTAGGACAGGCTCTGAACACCCCAGGTGCTGGAGGCTGAAAAAGCATGCCACCTGCCTACAAGGCTTAGATAGCCTCAAGGATGTAAAACATGCCAGTTAATGAAGAGTCTGGGGAAAGGCATATGGAGACAGAGTTTTTGGGAGCAGCCTGGGACAGCCCTGCTCAGGAGAGCTGAGAAACAGCACGTGAATGCTGCACTTCATCCCTGCTTTCAAGTACGACATACGGGCAGGTTTGATGTGCAGAGCTGTAGGCCGGCATCGGGAAGGTAAGAGCATCTCTCCTGCTCAAAACTAGTGGTGTCCAGTCCAGAATCCCAGCACTGGTGATAAATAGTGAACGCTGGAGGAAGAATATTGGAAATGGGTGAACAGACAAATATTTCCTTGTTATGTTCTCCTAGGACCCAGTGGTGTGGGGCCTGGACATGTCTTTGTGTATAAGATGAATCTTGAAAGAGGTACCTGAGAAGGGCAGCATCTCCAGTTTTCCAACCCCCCCCAGGCTCTAATCTTGGTGTAAAATGGGATGTAGTGCCCTGCCCCGAGGGAAGATACGAGTCTCATGTTTCTATCTCATGATAACCAACTGCAAGCAGGAAAAGCTGATGCAGACCCACTCCTTGCAAATGTCTGTAATGAAGGATTGCAAGTGGAACAATAGAGAGCAATACGCACATAGTGCTTGCAGGGAAGCATCTGTCCATTTTTCTCTTGAGAGTCAGACTGGTGGCTTCAGTGGAGGAAATCATTTGTAAAACACAGCCCTTCCTTTCCAAGTGGTTAAGACCCTTCCAAGTACAAGTTGCTTTTAGGGCTTGCTGTGCAGGTGTCAGAATTGTTCTTCCAGCCCAGTGGTGACCCACGAGGGATTTTCAATACTGAGGCAGTTTAGGCTTATTTGGCTTTCACTCTTACTGAGCAGGTTCAGTTTATGCATCTCCACAAAGGCCATTTTCAGTATCGCTAAAATCTGTTGTGGCTGTAACAGTTTGCACCCCCCACCATGCTCGTGAAGTGACATGCAAGCATAGAAAGAGGCTTCTTGAGGGACAGAGGAAGCCTACTGTCTGTAGCAACTTGCTTTGCAGTTATTTTTGATTGAGGTTGAGGCTGTGGTTTGTGCCCCAGAAGAAACAGGGCTGTGCACAGCCAGTTCCCAGCAGTGCTGGTACTTGCTTCATCCCTTCTCTGATCAGAAATGTTTGATTTCTGAAGATCAGAAGGGAATGGGTTCCTTTGACTTCGTCTAATGTTCACAAGGTCAGGGAGCAATCTTGTATTTCTCCACCTCATTCACTCCTTAAGAATGTGGAAACTCGTAGGAGTATTAATTACAGACGATTATAACCTGTTTGGCCAGCCATCATGCTCAGATGGCTACTGAAACCAGCTATGGTAGAAGATGCAGATTGTCCTAACAGGCTCATCTCAGCCAAGGGAGCCTTCTGGTTTGGGGGCTGGCAGAACAGTTGTCCGGCACGACTGATCTGCAGAGCAGCTCAGCCAAATAGTGTTAAAATTGAATGTGTTCTGAGAATTTCTTGCCTGCAGTGCTGTGCAGTGTTTGTGCTACTGAGTCCTGATGGCTTGTCATGAATCTCTCCCAGCCCAGCTGGTGAATTTTTAATCTGCTTGTTGATTACACAGGGACCATGTATTTACAGCTCTGCACTGTTGTTTAGTTTTTGCATTATGAAATCACCTGGGAAGACCTGTTGAAGATGAGATGCTCTGTGATCGGCCAGCAGTGACAAGCTAGGAATTGTGACCGTGAATACAGATGTGAAAGTTGCAACTGGATTTGTGAGCCTGGGAACTGAGGAAGTCAGTTGCAGAAGTGGGAATCAGAAACCTCAAAATGGGGCTGAGTAATTAAGCAACTGGCTGGGTGCTGTGCAAACACAAACCAAACAGACCTCAGTTTTCATCTGTCAAGGGAAAAAAACACCAGCTTTTGAGCTGTGATAATCAGAGATGGGCATCCAGCTGTAATCCAGGGGCTCAATAGCACTGTATTACCAATCCCTTGGTTTAAAAGAGACGGAGCTCAAAATGCCTGTGGCTTCCAGTACTCGGTCTGCTTCAGGGGTCCTGTCTTTGCTACTGAGAGCAATAGTATGAAATTTCTGCACTACAAATAGCTGTAGATGTGCGCTGTAGATATAAAGCTTATTTCTCAGGGCTATAAACAGATGTGGCTTTCCAGATAGCCCATGCTGCCAGATGTGATTTACCATCGGGTGCTTCAGGAGAAGAGCACACATGAAGGAAGCTCCTGTGGACCAGTTGATGCCTCAAGTCTGTGTCTGAGCACCACACCGGTGTGATAACACTGATTTCAGTCTTTCTACCCCTGATTCACCCGAGGTAAGTGGTAGATGAATCACTGAGCTTTACCTCTGGCGGGCAAGATGGTGCTTTTCTCATAGGCCCTGATTTTTTGTGCTTGAATACGAAGCTTTTTGTACTTGAGTCCTCTGATGTGGCCATGGTCACTGCTGGAAGCTGACTGCTCTCACTGGCTGCCTGTTTGGTTGTATGTTTTATTTGTTGGAAAAACACTCCCCCCTACCTCGTAGTGTACAGGTCTTTTTCCTTCCTATCCAGCGAGGCAGGAGCAGCCTGGCTCGCTGTCCCAGCCCATCAGGAGAGGAGACGACTGTCTGGGCAGCGCTCAGAGCCAGCAGCACAGCCCCTTCTGCCCACCGGACGTTTTCCTCATCACCAGCCTGGCAGGGCGGTTTCCCTCAAGGTGAGAAAGATCTGGGAGGGGTGAGGATAATCCCTGGCCACGTGAGGTCCTTGCACAACAACACAAGTCATCCTGCAGTTTGCCTACTATTATGAAGCCCAGATGGGTCTGAGGATGGGCCTGGGGCGAAAGGGAGGGCCTGACTCTTCGGGTGACATTCTTTGGGTGGCTGCTGAAATGATAAAGAGGAACTCTGATGGGTGACGTTGTCCATCAAGCCCTTCCTGGCAGGAAGTCCTCTCATCATGACAAGGAGGAAGCCAAGAGGGACAGTGCGAACTGTACCGACCGCAAGGGAATCCTTGTCCTCCAGCATGAGGTTAAAGGCCCTGGCTTGGTGACCTGCTCTGTGGAACCGGACGGTAGCAAAGCGAGGCCATCTTCACGGCAAATGCTCTGGGCCTGGGTCTGCCACTCAGAACTGCGCAGGCAGTCCCCAAAGTGCCAGTGCTCCCAGCCTGGGAACAGGCCGCAAAGCCACGCTGGTTGTGTCTGAGTAAAGGAAAACACAACCTCTACAGAGGTCCTGTCCCCTCCTTTCTGCTGACACGAGTGCTCGTCTGACCTTCTGCTGAGCTGGTTCAGGGAGCTCAACTGGCTGAAATGTAAGCCTCCCCCTCCAAAAAAAGTGAGTAGTTCTCACCACAGACTGTGCTAGCCAGTGGTGGTGGTAGGGAGGGAATGGGAATGGGTGGTGGAGGAAGGGCAGAAACCACAACACCCTGACTTAGGTCAATTAAGACTTGTGGAATTTCACCCTAAGGCTTCAGTGGGTTTTAGTGTAAGCAATGCAGCAGCCTCGGCTTCTAGATGTGGCACGGGGAGAAACTGCACCTACAGAGCAGTAAGGAGAAAGGAATGAGGGAAGGTGTCCACAGATGAGAAGGGCTCTAACTTCTAAAGAAACACAACACTTGGTAATTACTAGAACTAAGCACATTTCAAACGTCACCGCCTCTTGCACTGTCAGTGCATATTCATTTCCAGAAAAACAATGTGCTGGGCTTGCACTCTCTCTCCTCTTTTCATGAATCTGCTAACGTGTTCAGAAAAGGTCTGTTTTGAAAGCCCATATTAGAGGTGTATTAATTTTGAACTTGTCAGAATGAACATTTGCATTGGAAACAGTTCTACACGTTTGTCTGCATCACAAATGAAACTAAAACACTCATGCTGGCCATAAACGTGCTCTATTCTGAATAAACTTGGGTTGTTTCCAGTTGAACTCAGGCATGGGTTTATTGGGGCACACTCTTCCCTATTCATCTTCCTAACTTTGCTCCTTGTAACTAGACTTATTTAAAGTGTAGAAGATGTTTAAAGAAATTAATCTAAACCAAACTAAATATGATAGGAAATAAACTTATTTTGGTCCTCAGCTTTTAGACAAACCCTATACATGTGGTCTGGCTGCTGATACTGTGGATCCATACGTCCGGTTAAAGCAGACATCAGTGTAACTCAGACTTTGCATATTTCAATGAAAGATTCATGAATCCAGGAGGGAATAATCTGAGGTGAACATCACTTTGTATAAATCTGAATATATTCCTTATCACTGTCAGCAATATGCAGATGGCTCAGAAAATTTAGAAGAGAGCCTGTGCTTGTTGAGAAATGTCTTGCTTCTTTGACTCTGAGGACAATAATGTCTGCATTTGCCCATATTCTCATATAATTAGATTTCCAAAACTGGGCACTAAAGAACTTGAGTCCTTATTTACCCCTTGCGGAAGCATTTGACTTCCTAGGGATGCTGAGAAATGCCAGCTCCCGCTGGAGTCAATGTGAGCGGAGGGTGCCCAATCTCCTGATACATCAGGCAGGTTCTTATTTGGCTGCTTAATACAGAGTTAAATGCTGAACATTAAACACACCTTCATTAGATGATGCTAGTCTATTTTTGAATTGATTCCTTTGAAGACCTATAGGTTAGGAGTGGGAAGGGAAATTGGTAATGGAGCAAAAATGACTGTGATTTAGAGATTGAATTGCATGCAGCTAGAGCCATGCATCAGTATAATGAGATTCAGTCTTGTTTGGTTACAAGCACTGGAGACAGAAGCAGAAAATGTGATCCACCAAGCCAGCTCTCAGGAAATGAGAAACAATAGAGTGAGGAAATCAAATTTCAAACTGCAGGGATATATTTATCGAGTTTTCCTTAGAATTTTTGCAGAGCTTTTTGGCATTCTCTGTGCAGCTTTTTTTCTGTATTTTTTTCGGTCAGCCGACATATGGCTGGAGGATTAGATCACTGTAAAGCACTGTTGTTTGTGACCTATTTGTTAATGCAGGGCTGGGGTCACCGAGAAGAGATGAATGTACTTGTCATTGTTCAGTGCTTCTCAAGTGCTGTTCCTGTTGTCAGTCACACTGTGGCCAGACATTTGGAACAAACTCATTAGCTAATTAGTGGTGTGCTCAGCCCCACGTGGCAGCAGTTGTTGTGTGGGCGATGTTCACATTATGGCTGTGGAACAGGCCCTCCTGGGGCTTCCTGGCAGCCGCTCTTTGCTAGGTTAGCTAGGAGGGCAGCCGTGGCCGGGCAGAGCTGGGAGAGGCTGCGCCTGCCTTGTCTCTGCTGGAAGAGTCTCCTGCATACCAGGCATCGCACTGCAGCTCCTCTTGTTATCCTTCTGCTCCTTGTGACATGAGTGC
Source organism: Anseranas semipalmata (assembly GCA_013399115.1). Classification (NCBI taxonomy): domain Eukaryota; kingdom Metazoa; phylum Chordata; class Aves; order Anseriformes; family Anseranatidae; genus Anseranas; species Anseranas semipalmata. Next base: position 162,499 of record VXAA01001873.1, read on the forward strand.
CCCTTTACTCCCACTTGCTGGATTCGCTGCCTCCATCTGCGTTCTCCATGTGGACTGCTCTGCTGCTGTAGCGGTTACTGGGGAGACGCTGTGGTTATCGGCTTCTGATGCTGAACTTATTTTGCAATTAATGTCCTTGAACTCTGGCTCTGCCAACACGACTGAAATGTGTGCTGTGAACAGCTTGATAGAGTGTCATGAGTCAACATCCAAGGCGTGGTACAGCCTGTTCAAAGAGGACAAAACTGGGATGGAAAGTTTGCTACACTAGCTCCTGGCTTTAAAATCACAGGACAAAGAGCAGTGACCTGCTGTGGCCAACATGCAAGAAGGGCCATAGATCCACTGCAGGGAGACTGCACCCACTGTGGGCATCCTCAGGGGGACCACCAGAAGGGATCATCCCATTGCAGCCTGGGCGAATCTCTCCTGGTACAGCTGTATTAATTTGGGGAACCTGGCCACCCTTGCATGAACACCACAATTTAAGGTGTTAACACAAGTGTAATGAAAAGAAGCTTAATTTTAATTGGGTGGCTTGTTTTGCCTGTACTGAGTGACTTGATCAGGTTGATAGAAAATACAGTTCTGTTGATACAGGTGTGCCAGCTGTAGGAGTTCTTTGCTGGGTTCATTTACTTGTACATTTACGCTGTAGACAAAGCCCGAGAGATGCCTGGGATGGAGTTGGAAGCAGAGAGGAAGCTCCCACTTGTTTCTGAGAGTTGTCTGTCCAGACCTGGGAGGAAGGTAGGCAGGAGAGAAGGCAGCAGGAACACTCTTATTCTGCACATTTTATTTTAAACAAGAGCTTTTTTTCTTGTTCTTTAGAGCTGTCAGCACCTAATCATTAGGATTAATGAACATACACTGAAACATTAGGTTTCCATCATTGCTGTTTTTTCTAAAGATGAAAAGAGGGAAGTATCAGCTCCCGCTGATAGCATCAGATGCTTGCAGATGCTTTATTTTTTCACCCAGAATTTCATTCTGCCTAGCTCTCCTAGCTCAAGGTTAACAGCTAAGCCAGTACTGCAGTTAGCTGCAGAAGACTTGGCTTCCCAGCTACCAGATGGTATTCAAAGCATTTGGACTTGCAGCATTTCTAAAACAAGTTCCTTTTAATGCAGCTTACTCTGTGCTTTGCTGCAGTCCATGTTCTTCTGTATTTAAACCTCGATCCTTCTCAGATTGAGGTCAGTGGGAATTTTGCTACCATCTCTGAGGGGAAAAAGGGCTGGGCTATAAGTTTGGAGTGCTTGGCCTGGCCTTCCTTTCATTTGAAAAGCATGACCCTATACACTGGATTTTGCTCTGTTTCCCTTTGTTTTATTGTGTTTTAATAAGGCAAGATGCCTCATGAATCTGGGTTTTAAATGCGACCTGGAGCCAGCCGTAATAAGAGCAGAGTCCTGCTAGCCAGCTTCCCTCCTGACCTGCACTGACCCTCGCTGTCTCCAGAACAGCCACGTCCCGTTTCCTCGAATTGTCTCACGGTTTTATGAGGGGAACAAACATTCAGAGAACCACGAGGAGACCACTGACCTCTTCCAACCTACGATCCCAGGCCCTGCTTTACTCATTGCTCTGAAAGGGGAAGAACGTGAGCTCCAGACTGCCCGGCTCCCACCGCCGCAGCAGAGCTCCCCTCAGCGTGACCAAGGGCGGTGACTGCAAAGGTCTCCCTGCAGCTCCGTTAACACACTCCCCGCTGCCACCCAGAAGCCTCCCTGAATGCTAAAGCGCCATTATACTATTTCATATCAACTAATTCGGCATCGGGAGGGGGGATGAGGGAAGCGAACGCGCGGTGCCACCCGGGCAGTTGGAAGTGATGGCGGTCCCCTCGGAGCCCGGTCACCTCCCGAGGAGAAGGAGGGGAGCGCTGGGCCCTCAGGCTGCTCCCTGTCGCCGGGCCGCGCTGGAAGGAAATGTCCGCCCTCAGAGCGGGAAAGCGCGGGGTGGTCGCGGCCTGAGGGCGGGCGGGCCTGGCTGTGAGGAGAGGGCGCTGCGGTTCAGGGGGCCGGGCGGTGAGGGCCCGGCATGGCCGGCTGAGGGGAGACGAGGAGGAAGGGAGAGGCCCCCGGGCGGGCAGCGGTTGGCGGGGACGGGGACCGGCAGCGCTGCCCGCTCCGAGGCCGCGGCCTGCCCCTTCCTTCCCCCGCCCCCGCTCCGCTCC